>JARHVA010000863.1:1305000-1715000 GCA_037957365.1 Torreya grandis
ATATACATACATACACACACACATATATATACACACACACATATATACATACACACATATACATACATACATATATATATACACACACACACACACACACACACACACACACACACACACACACACACACACAAGAATATTCTAATGAGTCTTGAGCTTGCCCCTAATATCTTTCTAGGATATTCCAAGTAATTTTTAATTTCTTGGAAATTCTTAGACTATTGATCTTTCCACCCACAATATTAAAATCTAACCTTCTATTCTATTTATCACCTTATATTTAAATCAACCTCTCCCCATGTAAATCCAACTAATGTATGAACATTCTCATGCTATCATTGTGTTCATTTCCATCGTTCAAGTCTTGAGCAGTCATAGCAATCCAACAAGAAAGCATTCAAGCACCAATACTCTATCAAATTTATGACATGTCATATAATTTGGAGATAAATTGGAATAATATGATGGTATAATTTCCTTTGCTTTCATGATTTATTACTTCTAATTTATTTACCTTTCGCAATCCGAGTTTTCAAATAAATTTGAAGCTGGATTTTAGTCATTTTCATTATCGAATATTGTTTTTGATATTAAATTCTAATTTAAAAATTTTGTTCTATCACACTATCTAAATTTGTTCTTTTGATCAAGCTCACTCTTTTTTAAAAATTTCAAACTTTTTGTGAGGATCAAAATATGATTTTTGTTGACATAAAATTTGTTTACAAAGTTTTGAGTGAGTACTTCTTAGTATAATTTTTTTTTTGAAGTAATATTATTCATTATTATAAGTCTTATTTTAAAAGTATTTTAAATCTTTTAGACAAGTATCTAGTGTTAATTCCCTCATATATATTCCATAAATAACAAATTGATACTCATAGTTCCACGATAGAGTAAATGATAACTGAATAGCCTCTAATATGAAGCATATGGGTACAAGTGTCAATCTAATGTATAATCATACTAAAAAAAATTTGACTGACATTCCATATTGAAAGTACATTGTATTTAGTTAAGTGTCATTCCATCACAAAAACACACTTATCAATATTTAGCATCATTTCTTGGCAAAAATAAAATAGAAAAACAAGCACTTTAGCTAAATCCCATATGAAATTACCACATCTAGTAAGGGAAGGATGGTGTCATGAAACCATCATATAGGCTCCCATCACGACCCTATAGATTATCCCACAAGCTAACATCTTCTCCCCCATACATGCACAAGGTGAATACATTTACACACTACAAACATTCAAAACACTAGTAGTTATAATCAATTAACGACTCAAAATAAATTGATCAAAATAATAATAAATAATTAAAGGCCAAGTATCCACAAAAGAGTGTTATAATCAGAATGAATAAAAAATCTTACTTTAAACCAAAATTAACTCAAAAATAGTTTAAAATACCCTAAAATTTAAATTTTAAAATAATAATTGGTGTTGGTTTCGTAGTCAACTTAAATTATCAATCAATTTAGAATAAAGACTTTTCATGACAACATTGTAAAAAGCCCACATTACTTGTATTATTTGGCTTGGAAAGCCACCTGGGGGGAATATATAAATTCATCTTCATGGAATCCTCTATTACCTCCATGAGGTAAAATAAATAGTAAATATATTATTGACATAAATTTGTGTTAAGTCATGAGTTAATGTCTAAATGCCTTAGCCAAAATTATCTAGGGAAAGTGTCTCTTAAGTTTTTTTTAACATACATTCCTTAATTAAACATAAATTAACAAAACATAGATAATATATAATAATGATGCATGATTCAATATTCATTAATATATTGTACACAAATTTATATATTTAGTTCATATATAAGATATTAGCTCAAATGGGATATCCTTCTTACAATTCATTTTTAATACTAAATACAATACAAAAGATCAATAGTCAAATGTTTTCTTCATGGCTATACATTTTTGTTATTCTCCATGAGATGTCATGAAGTACCATTGATATTGAGAATGGCGATGTAGTTGTATGATGTCACGATATGATCATAAGCTTCTATAATTTACCTTTAAGCTTAATACTCCAATGAATAATCCCACCAACATATTACCCAGACTTAACCTTTATCTGATCCTCAACACAACCAAAAATGAAGAATATTATAACTTTAAGAACTTTTATCAGTTTATAGAAATTAATGATACTTGGTTGTGAATTTGGTTAGAATTTTTTTTCATTCCATAAGATATCCAATTGTCCTCTTTACTTGTTTCTCCAATAAAATATTTTCTTGAACAAGTTATATAATGTTATTTGGTGGGAGATTAGTTCCAATTAGATTGTAGAACATTTATATTTCCTTAATGACTTATTATAAATTCTACCTGAATTGGTTTATTTGACTATATTTTTTGATGTCTACTATTATTTGTACCCATTGGTTTTTTTTGGCTCAGAATTATTCCCTCAAATTTAGGATTCATTCTCTTTCTACACTTGTGGAATCCTTGTTAATGTCATATTGTGTGTGTTTAACCCTAAATTTGAAATGAGTGGGGATAGGATTAAGAATATAGAAATAATTCAAGCACAAGGGTGATAAAATAGTATATAGTAAACCAATTAATTACAAACTCAAATAAATGAATATTCTAAATTATAATACTGCGATATGTTAAATAAATAAAGTACTGAATTCAAAATATGTTCAATTTTTTTGTAATTCTAAATATAATTGATACTCAATTTGATTTATTATGTGCAATCAAATCTAAACTAAAAACATGTAGAAATCATACAGGATCAATATTCTGGATCAGTCATTAGATTCTATAGATTATACTTTTATAGATACATACACTATCTTTAGATTTAGACACTACCATGATGCTAGTGTTTGACTCTAATAAAAGTATCCAATATGAAATAATGATTGGATATCAATGTGACCAACTTCCTTTTTTTTAGGTTATCTATCACCTATATGCTAATATATTTAGATATGGGATAAAAGTTATCGGTCTTTACTAATTGATCAAACCCTAACTCTTCACCCTTAAAATGATTTTGAAAAAATGAGTTGGTACGATCACAGTGTCAATATGACCTCAATGACCCCTATGTCATTGAGTGTTTCCAACATAACCAATACTCTAAGGAGGGACTCAAATTTATTTAGTTATTCCCTATGTGTGGGAGTGTGTGTGCACAAGGGTGAAATATACTATATGAAGATGCATGTAGTGATCTAGCTAGTAATTTGACAAATATCACTTATGAGATACTTTTTGAAAGCTGTAGACCCTTTGTATGACTACTCCTATGACTAATAAATAAATAAGGATGAATAGGTTAGAATAACTCTTTTATTCAATTGATTAAATGAGCCTTGGTAGGTACTTTCTTGGTATTTTATATATTAGGAATGAGAAGGCTTGGACTTGTATTCATACCACACCTTTTAAAAATATATTATAGTAGAGTTCAATAAATAAATAGGTTGATCCATAGGTTTCAAAACATTTATAGTTTGAATGAATTTTGGCAACTAGACACTAGATAAAGATATGAACACTACCATCAATGGTAGTGTCCATCTATGGTTGGTAGTATCTACAAGGCTATAAAATATGTATGGATCTGAAACTGACAATGAAGAATTATCATCAGGTTTTAATTTTTCTATGTAGTGTAGTATACATGGATCATCATAATGATACGGATTAGACTAAGAGATAAGTATTTAGACATAGTGAGATGATGAATTTGAGCCTTTCAATAGTAAGCATATATATAATTAAAGGGTGTGTCCCTAATTAATATTTATCAAATGTAAAATATTGTGATGTTATAAATATTTAGTTTTAGTATCTACATTTCCCCTTTTTAATATAATAATGCATAAGGATGAAATTACTAGTTTAAAATAAATAAATTTGTACAACACACCTTTCATTTACTTGAGCCCAATTTGAGTGAGTTTTTGGTGCATGACCTATAACCAAGAGCATTCATAGTGTAAATCAGTGCATATAATCTGAAATTTGAAATAAATGAAATGCTTGAAAATAAATAGAAAGGAAGGAATACACATGTGTGTCAATGTAACCATATTTCCATTTAATGTTTTGACTTAGTAGATATGTTTCTTTATGAAGCTCTGGAGATGGTAGAATCTTAGACCTGAACCTTGGATCTTTGAATAGGGAGATTAGAAGGTATTATGTCCCCAATCTAGAACAAGGATTAGCTATGACATGGCTATTGAGATCAGTAAATCTTAATCGCATAACCCAAGTGTGAATATGTAATATAGTGAGGGTGAGATTAATCGACTCATTATATAAATATGATGAGATTTGATGATTTAATCTCTCTAACCTATAAATTTGGTGAGGTTAAATTATTTAATCACTTTGACCTATTAAATTAACCAACTGCTATAGCATAAAAGGCTCAATGATAGTACATCCTAGTGTAATCAGTGCATCTAGGTGAATAGTATAATTAGTAAATTTTTTAATTTTTAGTGAAATAGCATTGCATATGCACCTTTAATATGTCTCATCTAGAGTATATGTTCCATAAATCTTTAAAAAAAAGGTTTCAAACCTATAAAAAATTAGTGGAATGTATAGGATTCTGACCCAAGTGTATATCTAAGTCATGAAATTGAATTAGAGACTGTGCAAGTGTGGAGGTCATGTCTTTATGGCATGCTACCACTAAAATCTAGAGAAACTGGTAAATTATATTAGTGTGAGGTCATGTCTTTATTACATGCCCCAAATAAAATCTATAAATTGTGAAAATTTGGAGGTCATGCTTTTATGACATGCCCCCACTAATTTCCCCCCTTTGAAGTGAGGGAAATATAAAATGGTAGTTACCTTAACTTAAAAGTATAAAGTAGCTATATAATATGTGTATGAATCATGTAACATATATGGGTAACATGTCTAAGTAGATATATCAATGAACTTCCCATTATGTGATCACATCAAGTCCCAAGATGCATGATATGGATAATGGAAACATCTAGAGAGTAATGGTATAAACTAAACAAACAATCAAGTGTGCACACAAGATCACTCAATTTAATGTAAAGTAATGGTCCAACGAGACCTTATATAGTGGGCATGTTCAAATGTCACACAATCAAAAGTAATAACATATTCAAATGTCCAATCAACATATAATAGCATAGGGGCCAACAAGCAAGGAACATATTTAAATGTCCCACAAGAAAGACAATATTGAGAAATGAAATACACTCAAGGAAGTTAAAATTAGATGAATCATAATAAACTAGCATAAGCATATCATATTAGTCCCTACATATATATGTTAGTAAAAAATGTTATGTGACATAGCATATCAAGTATACTGTGAAATATGTGAGCATGGATATAGACATGATAATGTAGAAATGATCATAGAGGATATGTAACATGTATCAATCATGATCAAATAAGTAGATTTCCCCAACATATTGTATGACACAGGTAGAGGAGAGGTCCAACATCTGTAAGTGCATATATCATGTGCCTGGGTATGCATGTATCACTCTCAAAATATGCATGAAACATATATGTATATATAAATAAGTGATATGATATCTACTAACATAAATAAATAACATATATACTAAGGAACTAATAAAACATGAAAATGATGAATGTTTTTGTATTTTTGAATTGTTTGAATGTTTTTGTATTTTCTTGAATATTGATTTTTTTATATTTTTTAAATATTTAAAAATAAAAGTCTATCCTATGATCCCATCCAAAGGATGTTCATATGTATCTACAAACTAAAAATATGGTACATCAAACTGGTGGTACTGCTAAGGAGCATGCATAAGTGTCATATCTAGATCTATAGATTTTATGTTATTTTGTTTTATTTAAATAGGACTTTATGGTCATGAATAAAAAATATAGGTAGGGGTTCATGGAACCCATAATTTAGTGTTATTTGGTTTCTTTTTATTAGTAGTAATTAGAACATGTTTATTTGCTTTATGTAATTAAATATGTTGTGTAGGAATAGATGAAGATTTTGTAGATTCCATTGTATATATCTAGTGCAAAGGCTTCTTAAGTATGTGTCACCTATGAAATGGGATTGTTTATTTTTTACCCTTAAATTAAGGATTAACCTTATTATATTTGTTAAATTATCTCAAAATAAACTTCTCTTATTCAAGTGGATGTTCATATTAAATTTTGAAAACTATGACTACACTATTGGTATGAATATATTTAATACACCCATGCACTATGAAAGGTACTACATGGATTTTATATATCCAAGGCTATCCTAATAACATATCAAAGAATAATATATATGGTATAGCTAAAAAGTGTTAAATATATGTGTTGGACCAATTTGTAAAGGTAAATCAATCTCACCAATAATGTGTTGTGTTATCCCATTGAACGATCTAGCTATTTTGGTCAAAGAGTATAAATCATCTTGTGTATATCCCAAATGTGTAAGGAATGTAATTATATATACATTTTCAATATATTTTTTTTGTATAATAACACTATGTATAGGTTTATGGTCAAGGTATGCTCATATAAACAATAGATGAAGATATGAGTCATCATCCACTATTTCATTGTCATCAAATGTAATAGAAGGTCTCTCAACATAGGAAATATTTTTCATGTATAAATGCCAATAATCCCATATAATGGGTGTCCATAATGTGATGGATGAGTATGTGTATCATATATGCTATTTACACTTCTAGGCCTTTCTTAGAATTATCTTTCAAAGGATTTTTACATATATTCTAATTTTGGTGATCATCAAGTTGTGAATCTGAATTTTGTGAAGTATCATCAAAGGTAACATTTTAGTTCTCAATAAGATATTGGATCTTATGCTTCAATGTATATCATATGTTTGTAGAATGCCTAGGGCTATGGTGACAGTCATAAAATGCATTAGCATCATATCTTTTGGGTATAGGTCGACTCATAGAACCTCATATGAGGGAGAGATAAGATATGACACTACAAAATCATTGTAAGTAATGAAGCTAGAGACTTAGGTAATCATGTAAATTATCTCTTAGGTGCACTGGATAAGATGATCCGATTAGGTTTTTGTAACATTACATTAACCATATGATTTTTTTTTTGTAAATTATATAGTTTCACATTATAGCTTGGTTTGATATGAAACTTGGTATTAGATGTAGTAAGTGTGTTTGATACATGCTTAAGCTTGTTCAATGAAATAAATTTCATTTCACGATCTCAAATAATATGGCATAAGTTTTCAAAATATTTGAACTTCATAAAATAATGGACTCATGTAATAGGGAAAGTAAAATTTGTTTGAAGATATCTTGAAGCTCTTTATCTTCCATTATATTTATCATTTTGGCCAACATTATTTTATATCTCAAAACATATTCATTGATAGGTGCATTGGTTCCTTGTTTGATCTTTGTAATTTGAGCATATGACATATTTTTAGTGATGTTGATAGATAAATGTGCTAGAAATTGATCCGCTAGGGGTTTTAATACTCTCACTAATTGGATATGTAAATGATAGAAACATCATAAATCATAGTCCTTTAGGCTCATTGGAAATAATTTTGTCAAATTTTTATCATTGGATGCATAATCAAGATATGACACATATAAATATCAAAAATGTTATTTGCGATCACCCTTGCCATAAAAAAATGTGAACTTGGGTACAACAAAACTAGTTGTCAAAGGGTGCAAATATATTTCAGGTTCAAGGGGATTACATAACACATTTTTTGAATCAATAGTATGAGGATACTTCAAATCATTTTATTCAATATAGATAACCTTATCTTCCAAAGATTTTATTATTAGAGAATATCTTTCACTATAGACCCATTGGAATTAAGAGTAGATGGTTGAGCAGCTACCAAAGGATATGTAAACATGGTTTGAGTTGATATAGGAATTGAAACAAGTATTTTATTTGAAGTATTTACTTGCCCTATGGTAGATGTAGTAATAGAATTTTTGTCCTTGTATAATAATGGTTTGAAAACATAATCTATTACCCCACTAGATGTAGTAATTAATGATGTGCTCAAGGGGAGGGATAAGTCATTTGTGTCTTTTGTTTTTTTAGTTTCCAATATGGTTTTGAGAATCTCATAAAGATCCTTAGGATTTTTATGAATATGTTATTAAAACATAACAATAACTTACACTTGATCTTGATATATCTATGCATGTTCATTACTTGCATTAGATTCATTGTTTTCATGATTAGAATCATCTTCTATGATAACTTATTCAACATTTTATTTAGTTTCATCATTTCCACTCTCATTAGGCATTGAATTTTATACTTCATTAGTTTGATCCATTTTAGGTGGTGAAAGATTAAGCTCCAAGTGTTAAATATAAACACCACCTAATCTAGGGCTACGCCTAGGTTGCATCTAGATAATTTAATAAATATTAAAAAATAGTAAGAAAAAACCTCAAGAGGTTAAATACCTTAGGGAAAGATAGGATTTGCATAAGGAAACATAGATGTTGATTTCACCAAATATTTAACTCTAAATTTGAAATGAGTGGGGATAGGGTTAATAATATAGAAATAGTTCAAGCACAAGGGTGATAGACTAATCTATCGTGGGCCAATTAATTACAAAGTTAGATAAATGAATATTCTAATTTATAATTTTGGGGTATGTTAATTATAGAAAGTACCAAATTTAAAATATGTTCAATTGATTGTAATACTAATTGTTTCACTAAAATTTGAATCTATTTGATGTTTACGGAGAAACAGAGATAAAGGGTAGGGATTAGAGATTAGAGAGAACCCAGATTGGTTGTGGGTTGTATCTAGATGATGTTGAGCACTCCTCTTTGGTTAGGGAGGACTACCTGTGAATATGAAAACACTACCACTAACAATATTTGTTAGTAGATATATGAGTGGGCTATCAAGCTATGCACTTGTTCCTAAAAGCATCAAACTTCCTTAGGGATGACAATCCACTTTTTGAAACAAAATGGTAATGAATAATGAAATAAAAGAGAGAGTAAGAGAGAGATATTCATACCCTTCTTGCAGTCTAAGTGTAGCAAAGAGTGACATAGTGCAGGTAATGTGAGTTATTTTTGTTTTTGGAGGTTATTTAGGCACGTTTAGAGAAGTTGATGGAAATACATAGTCATTAATGTTAGTTAGGTTTCCAATGTCAGTAAGCATATATGACTGATGTCAGTAGGGGTAGTAGGTTCTTAGGAGGTTGCAAGAGACTTTTCTAAACTGGGAGGTAGATGTTGGTTAGGAAGAGTCATAAGGGAGTGGGTAAGACTTAGGTGGGTCTAGACAGAGGGTTGGTATGTTTGAAACAAAGGGAAATAGGTGAAGGAGTTTTACAACTCCTTCACAGGGAGAGTCAAGAGGTTCATAAAATGATAAACAGTATAATGTAAAGTAATTGTAAAATTACTATTTAAAGGAATTAAAAAACATAGAGATATACTTAGTTGGTGAAATAGATGAACCATGAGTGCCAAATAGATGGCTCAAATGAGGTGTGTTTGAAGTAATATGTGAATAGAAAAGACAAGCATGTGCTACCAATTTAGAAGAATCTAAGCTCTATATAGTATATCAATTCCTAATATAGACTAATTTATGTAGAGTAATGGTAAGCTTGGATGTAGAAAGTTGAATACAAAAGCTTGTATGTGAATGATTGATTTTTTCTAATTTTTTCTAACCTAAATATTAGTTTGGAATTTGGCTTAAGTAACCGATGTCAGTGATCCCACTGATGTCGGTCAAGGGTTGATCAACATTGGTGGTATGAGAATAGGTAAAAGGGATATTTTTAGCCCATTTTTTGTTCATTCTCTTACCAAGTGTGGTATTCATTAGAGAATGGTAGAAATGTGAGGTTAAGAAGAATGTAGTTAGATAGGAATTTATGTTAGGGGTGAAAACAAGTCATGGGTAGTTAGGATTAGGGGACTAAGTCTTGAGGTGACTTAGAGGGTTAGAATTAGTCTCAAGATGAGGTGGCCGAGTAAGGTGGCATAAGTAGTTTTTAATTAACTTAATTAAATATCTTTAAATTATTTAAATGTGTGAGGGGTGAAAACATGGGTTAAGAAGGCTAATTATTAAAAGGGGATCGAGGGGGGTTTCAACATAGGGAGTCACATATGTGTGTGACATAATTTTGGTGTCTATATTTTCTCCTTTTTATCTTGTAATTCATACTGACAAGTTGTAAGACAAAAACAAGAGTTGGATGCTCCAAGTATGGGATGAGGTATCCCCCCTCAAAATGGGAATTGATGGAAGAGAATATAGAATTAGGTACTAGTTTGATAAGGAGGTAATTGGGTGGGTGGATGTTGAGTGAGAGCATGACAACATCAATGCTTGTATTTATATTACTATGATTTATAGTCAACACAATCAATAATAGGTAAAGGTGAGGAGGAATCGAATAGAAATAACCAAATCATAGCTTGTAAGTGATAGATGATAAGATTAAAATGATCAAATTTATAGCTCTAATGGTCCATGTGTTTTAGGTATCCAAGGTAAGAAGTGCTCCTAGTAAACACAAAAGGTTACGGGTGATAGGATTGGCTAGGTTGTGATCCAGAACACCTAATAAACATGTGTGTGTATAATAGCCAACTATAGCGAGGTAGCATAAGCGATCAAGACAAGCAATGCAAAGTTGGTTCAAAAGGGTCAATGGTTGAGGAGATATTCATGATCTCTAATCAGAGTCATCGTGGGTGGAAATTTAAGTGATTTCCAATGTTGGTTGTCATGGTTGGGGAGATATACATGATTTATAAGTTAGTTGTCATGGTTGGGGAGATATACGTGATCTCCAAGTTGCCTCAGACTTAGGGTGTAGTCCAAAGGGTGGTGGTTGGGGTTGAAAACTCTAATTTTAAGGTTGTTGATGTCAATTATGTCACCGATGTCTGTAGTTAGTATTATTGACATCGACATCTTAGGTCAAGACTGCCAACATCAATGGATGACCAAACCTAACAAAAAGGGGTTTAGCAGCCCACCAAAACTCATTTGTGATAGGTGATTGGATAAAAAGAGTTCTTAGGGTTGTGGGCATAGGATAGCTCTAGCCTATCTATTTGTGGTGAGGCGATGAGAGATAAGTGGTTGAGAAGAGTGTGTGAGAGTGAGGGTGTGGTTGAGCACATGATGGGCCACGATGTGAGCAAGAGAGTGTTGGTGTGGGTAGAGATGGTAGAGGTAGGAGGGGACCCAGCTAGAGGTATGCCACCATAAGTACTAGCCATTCTAGCCTAGAGGAGATAGAGAGATGAGGTAAGATGCTCGCATATTGAATTTTAATTTTAATTAGTTAATTTTTTATTTGGGTAAATTTGTTATGTTTGGGAGGAGAAAGGGAAATTAGAGGGTTATTAAATAGAGTGAGCATAGGTTTAGGTGAATTTGAGAGGGGTTAGGGGTAGTTTTTAGGGAAAAACTTAAATTTTGGAGGTGGGATGTTTGGCCTTAGGGTTGAACCAATCATTAAAGTTAGTGGGGCTCACCAACATCAACCGACACTAGTGCTGATGTCGACTGACACTAAGCATCGATATCAACATATAACATTGATGTCAGTTACAAGAAAACCCCAAATAGGAAGAAAAGGCCAATTTTAGATCCCCAATTGAGTTATTCATCAAGCCTAATGTCTAAGCTAGCCTTAGAAGATCCCATGTCATCTGAGTGCTTCTTACATAGCCCAGGTTAGGGCCTCAAGCCAATGTAGTTCTCCCAATGTGTAGGTAAAAATTGTGAGGTATGGTTAAAATTTTGTTAAGGGAAGTGGTTAGGAAAAGATAGGTTGAAATAGGTCATGGGATCTAGGGCTTAAAAGATAGGTCATGGGGTTGAGGGTGTGAGATATAGGCCATGGGGCCTATAATTGAAAGATAGGTAGTTGGGCCTAGGGATTAGAGATAGGTAATTAGGCCTAGGGTTTAGAGATAGGTAGTTGGGCTTAGAGTTTAGGTGGGTTACAAGGTTAGATATTTAAGTGGGTATATGGTTGAGCTAACCTCAAAAGACCCCATGTCGACTGAGTGATACCTACATAGTCCAGGTGAGGGATTCAAACTAATGTAGTTCTCTTAGAGAGAAGGGAAAAAAAAGGTGGAGGTTTATATTAGAAAGTTTGTGATTTGAGGTTTATATGTGTGGATGTAGGCTAGGCAAGATTTAACATTATGAGATCAACTACCTACACTACTTATGAGGATGAGGAGGGATGTCACTATGGATGAGTAGGAGCACATGGTAGTCATAGGGTTATGAGGAGTGTGATGATATTATCGGGTTACACGTGATGTTAGCTTGATGATAACTTTGATAGAGAGTTAGGATCACACCACCAACACTTTTTATTTACCTATCAGAGAGTTGATAGTGACGTAGGAGGATGTATACAAGATTTTATGGTTGCTACTCCAGGGTGAGGAGATTTTCTCTTGTTTGAGAGAGGAGCATGATATTTATATGGAAACATTGTTTGGGGATCATGTTAGGTGACTTATCATTTAGTAAGCTTTGCGTATGAGTCATTGCATAATACCAATGAAGAACAACATTAATTAAGTATCTTGATGATGATAAGGATTATAGTAAATGCACTATTAGACATAGATGGGGGGATATTTCCTATTGCATTGATAGGTGTGTTGGCATAGATGGTTGAGCAGTGGACAGTGTATGTATGGGGACCAATTTTTTTGGCATAGTTATATAGAGATTTGTGGGGTTGAGGCTATGATGATGGTACAATTTGTGTTTCAATAATTTAATCCATTGTTGATCATATGAGCACATCATGGTGACATAACCATTGGGGCTACCCACCATGATTGTAACTAGTTTCAAGGTTGGGTTCAAATGGTGGAGAGAGGCTATGGCCTAGACATGAGTAGATGGTATAGTATGGGACATTGATTATTATAGGCATATGATAGATGGATTGATTCTCATAGATATTATTTAGAGGCCCTAATTGACATACCTTACATTCAAAGGATAGGTAGAGCAACTTGTCAATTTATAGAGCACATTATGGGCTAGAGGGAAATGAGCTAGAGAGTTAGAGATGATACCCATGGCATGGGTTAAGAGATAGTTTGGATTGTTATAGGATGTGTCTCTTGCCCTTCCTCTATCTAGGAGGGATGATATAGAGGTACCCATACGTTTTCCCTAGGAGATAGATGGGTCAGATTTTGAGGAGCTACCAACAAGCCTAAGTGTGGTAGATCCTAGATGCCTAGTGGCTTATCTTGCATGGTAGACAAACTTACATCCTATGTTTCAGGTCAGGAGACCACCACTAGATTTATAGGGAGTGATGAGAGAGAGATGCATTCATACAGGCCCAAGATGTAGTGGTACAAGCTTGAGATGCAACACAGGCATAGGTATTGGTCTTAGAAGGGTAGGTTATGACATTGCAAGGATAGGTCAGGGCATTACAAGGCCAAGTTACTGCACCAATAGTAGAGAGAGATAGTTTGAGAGCATCAAGACATGCTAATCCTCCACCATAGGGACCAGTATAGGGTCTTATAACAAGTTAGATGGGTCTACCATAAACTATATCTCTAGTGAGGTACAACACTTCTTTAGATGAGATTGTATACTATGAGAGAGTCATCAGGGAGTTCTCATAGATTTAGAGATATTTTGAGTTTAGAGAGTAGGAGAGATTAGTGACACATGCCATAACTTCTAGCTCATGTAGACATAGATAGGTAGAGAGTGGTGATGATACTACTTATTCATGACCATGACTATAACTTTGAGTATTTTAAGGGCCAGATGATATTTTTGATGTTGTTATATGATGGGTCTACCATAAACTATATCTCTAGTGAGGTACAACACTTCTTTAGATGAGATTGTATACTATGAGAGAGTCATTAGGGAGTTCCCATAGATTTAGAGATATTCTAAGTTTAGAGAGTAGGAGAGATCAGTGACACATGCCATAACTTCTAGCTCATATAGACATAGACAGGTAGAGAGTGGTGATGATACTACTTATTCATGACCATGACTATAACTTTGAGTATTTTGAGGGCCAGATGATATTTTTGATGTTGTTATATATGTTGTATACACACTGGCCTGCAAGCTAAAGATGAGAGATGTAATTTTTGAGAGAGAGATGATGTTGATATGATCCATTGATGTACATTCATATTTAGTGTGTGTGTGTGAGAGAGAGAGAGATAGATAGATAGAGAGAGAGAGAGAGAGAGAGAGAGAGAGAGAGAGAGAGAGAGAGAGAGAGAGAGAGAGAGAGAGAGAGAGAGAGAGAGAGAGAGAGAGAGAGAGAGAGAGAGAGAGAGAGTTTATTTTGACATGTGTTTATGTGATGGTGTTGATGTTGAATTTATTATAATGATGTGGATGTTTATGTTATGTTAATGTTGAGCATCATATGTGTGATAGTATATGCATAGTTGATTGGTTAGCTTCATCTTAGCATTTTTCCATATTTGTGATGGTGTATGATTAAAATGAATGGTTTGGGTATATTTTTTTACTTCAGCATTTTTCCATATTTTTGGTGGTATATGCTTAAAATAAATGTTGTAGGCTTGATAGTTTTCCTATTTATTGTTGTTTAGAGAAACTATGGTTGCATGTTGGGTGCATTTCACATGGGATTTTATGAAATGGATTAATGGGAAATGATTGGTTAGTTTTAGTATGGTTTTGGGTAGTTATTTGAGTATCTTTTCTTGGGATGAATATGTGAGTGATAATGTTTATTAAACACATAACTCTAATAATCAAGAAAAATTGGTAGAAAGGTGAGAAGGTGATTGAATCTTGTTGTGAGATGTGATCTCAGAAGAGAAATCAACATGTGAGTGGGATGGAAAAGAAAGAGGCACGATGCTCATGTATTGACAAATACCATAATCACAACATAAATAAGCTTAGGAGTATGAGCCTCTTTCATGCTTTGCTTCATTTGACCATTTGTTTGTTAGAGAAACATCATACTCACCTTGTGTCAAGTGAGTTTAAAGTCCCTTGAAAGAGTATGAGTGGAAAAGGTAAAAGGAATGAGTGTTTGGGTAGTGTAACCTTCTTAGTGGGGATGGTATGCCCTTTATATGGATGACCTGAGAGCTACTATGGACAAGTCCATTGCTTAAAGTTTTTTTTTTTTTTTTTTTGTAAGCTGATCAATGTGGGAAGCCTACAATGGGATTTTTTGTTGTTGTTGAGGTCATATGAATATGATCAATATGAGAAGCTTCTAAGTCATTATTTCCCTTAATAACAAAGCTTGTCTTAGCCATCCTTCAAGGGAGTGGTCTAAGCCTTTTGTTTTTGATTTTTTACTAGTTGTCCTTCAAGGGAGGAGTCTACATTGAGAATCATGACCTGAGAGATTATAACTTATCTATGTATCCCATTTGTTTTTTTTTGTTTTTTTTTACTTTATTCATGGATAGGACTATAGAGGCTTAGAGGTTTTCCACTTTGAGGGCAAAACCATAACACTTTGTAGGTTAACTAAGTGTGTAGGAATAAGGGTTAAGAGGAAGGGAGATGAATGTAATAGGGTTGCTCTAGGGATGAGCTCAAGTTAAACATGAGGTGAAGCATCACTTGATTAACAAAATAATGGTCATAGGTGCAAAGCATTTAAAGGCTCGGGTTCTGGCCTTCCTTCAAGAGAAGACAAGTGATAAGTTCCTGAGCCATACTTATGAGTTATGATTTAGGGTCCAAGCTAATTAGGAGCAAACTTACCCCATTTTATTTTCTCCATGTTCATCACATGTTGATTTTCCTTTAAGATGAGACCTATGATATTGAAATCTCACCCCTTGAGGTTTTTTATAAGCATGTTTGATACACTCTTAATATATTTAGAGGTAGTTGAGGGATATGAGATAGCATTTATCAAGAAACTCAAGTTGATCCAAATGTTCTTGGAAAAAGTCATCATTAGTAAGTATGTATTTTAGAGAGATGCGAAGAGAAGGAATATATACCTCAAGAGGCAAAACAACTTCCATCCCATTGACCAAGAAAAAAGGTATAACACCTATAGGGGTTTGACTGCTAGTGCGATAAGCCCATAAAGCAAAGGTAATGTGTGTGTGCCAATCCTTGCCAATATCATTGAATACCTTTATTAGGATTTTGGTTAAGGTTTTATTAGAAGCTTATGCCTGTCCATTTGCTTATGGATAGTAGATGATGAGAAGCTTAATTTGATTCCAAAAGCATCACAAAGCTTTTGGACAATCTTATTTTTGAAATATTTGTCATTATTTGTTATAACTTTATGGGGGACACCAAAATGATAGATGATGTGATGGTTGATAAAGTCAACAATTTTGTCAACCTTAGTGGAGATGAGAGGAATGGCCTCAACCCACTTGGTGAAGTATTCAGTAGTAGTAATGATGGAACGGTGATAGAGAGGTGAATGAGGGTTAATCTCATTGATTAGATCCAAAACCCATTGGGAAAAGGGCAAAAATTCTTTAGCAACTTGTAAGGCATGGCTTGGAACATGAAGAAGGTCAGTGTGTTGTTGACATTTGATGCAATGCTGAACATAATCACTACAATCTTGATGGAGTGTTGGCCAATAGTATCTGAGTCAAAGGATACATTTGGCAACTATGTTACCATTGAAATGTCCACCACAAATTTTGTCATGGACTTCCTTAATGGAGAATGGAATCTCAGTACTAGTGAGGCATCTAAGGAGGAGACCATCAAAACCTTGTTTGTAGAGAAGTCCCCCTAGCATAGTGTAATGAGCAACATGTTTCATGAAGGTACATCTCCCATTATTGGAGAGGTTGGAAGGGGTAATAGAAAAGGAGAGGTAATCCATGAGTTGTTTGTACCATAATTCATGTGGTTTGTGTGTTACATTGCCTATAAAAAGTATGTTAGTTAATACATGGGAGCGTAATGTTAAGCGATGTCCAGTGACAGATTTTTTAGGAAGAGTGTGAAGAGGGTATATGAGAAGAAAGAGAAGCCATTGTGTTAGCAAACTTGTTTTTAGATTGAGGAACAATTTTCAAAAGGTAGGAGTTGAATGATTCCAATAACATATCTATATGATGTTTATATCATTATAGAATTTCATTTTTGCATATGTAAGAACCATTAACCTGGTTAACCACTAGCTGACAGTCACCAAAAATGGTTATTGATTTGACACCCAAGAAAATAATTGTTTGAAGCCCTAAGATCAAAGCTTCATATTCAACCATATTTTTAGTACATTCAAAATACAGTTTAAATGACAAAGGGATAGGCTCACCATCAACAGGGATGAGGATGACCCCCACACCCCCACTATGTTGACATTTAGACCCATCAAAGAACATCATCATTTGATAGGAGATGTCATCGGTGGAGGGAATTGTGATAGATTCATCACGGAATTCAAGGTTTGAAGGTTGGTTGTCAGGTAAAGGGGTGGCAACTAACTGGTCAGTGATTATTTGTCCTTGATAGACTTTTGTTGAATAAACTCCAAGTCAAATTCAATAAGGAGCATGAGCCACTGGGCTACATGTTGGCTATGATATGACTTGGAATGCATGTATTTGAGGGGATCAATATGGGTGATGATGTAGGTTTTATGATTTAAGAGGTAATGAAGGATCTTGGAAGCTATAAAGACCAATGCGAGACAAAGATTTTTGGTATGGGTATATCGAGTTTCATAATCAATAAGTGTGTAGCTTATGTATTACACCACTTTTTATCTATGGTGATCATCTTGATGTGCAATCATAGCACCTAGATAATGGTCTGTTGTAGAGATGTAAAGGTAGAAAGGCTAGTTTTCCTTAGGTGGAATAAGAATCGATGGGAAAGGAGATACTATTTGAGTGTGTCAAAGGCTTCCTGGCAATCTGTATTCCAATGGAAGGAGACATATTTTTTGAGGAGATTGTGAAAGGGTTGGCAATGATCTGACAATTGGGAGATCAAGATACAGATTGACTAAAGCTTACCTTGCAAGCTATAGAGTTTTTTGATATTAGTAGGTGGTGGCATGTATAGTATTGCTCAAATTTTAGTAGGGTCGACTTCAATACCACAGAAAGAAATGATAAAGCCCAAGAGCTTATCAAAAATGACACTAAAGATACATTTCTTTAGGTTTAGTCAAACGTTATATTGGATGAGATGAGTGAATATGATTTTGAGAATCATCAAGTGATCTTGGTGAATTTTAGACTTTTTGAGTAAGTCATCCATGTAGTCTTGCATAATTTTATGTAGGAGATCATGAAAGATGTAAGTCATGGTGCATTGGTAAGTGGTACCAATGGTCTTCAAACCAAAGGGTATGACCTGATAATAGAAAGTCCCCCATGCAGTAATGAAATTTGTCTTGTGTTGATCCTCAGGAGAAACCATGATTTGATTGTAACCTAAGAACCCATCCATAAATGATAGCATCTCATGGTTAGCTATTAGATCAACAAGTTGGTCAATACTTGGCAAAGGGAAGTCATCCTTTGGACAAGTGAGGTTTAGGTCATGGTAGTCAATATAGATGTGGATTTCCCCTGTCACTTTTGTGATAGGAACAATATTGGAAATCCATTGTAGGTAGTTGATGGGTTGAATAAAATTAATAGAAATGAGGTATTGGAGCTCTTCTTTAACAAGGAGAGCAATACAAAGATGCATTTTGTGGAGCTTCTACTTAACAAGTTTAACATCTCAATTGGTGATAATGTTATGGATGATGATAGAGGGGTCGATACTAGGCATGTCATTATAATACCAAGTGAAGGCTTTGCTATGGTCATTAAGAAATATTGCATAATTAGCTTACTCAGAGGAGTCTAAAGATTGGCCAATCTTAAGGATCTTAGGGTTATCATGAGAGGTCAAATTGATGTCAATGGTTGATTCATTTAACATAAATTATGTTTCAAATGGGAGTGATCATTGGATATAGGAATCATCTACACCCATGTATGTGATAATAGTGTCATCATCTTGACGTTAGAAAATGTTGATAGTGGGAGAGTCTTCATCAATAATTTTAGGATGAATGAGAGAAAGGGACCTTATTTCCTTACCCTGATGATAGGTGAAAGGGCCCAAATGGATGGTGTTTATTGAAAAAAAAATTAGGAGGTATAGATACCTTTGATTCAATAGGTGATGGTGGAGGAGAGGATGTATAAGGAGAGACTAGCTCTTTGATAATTGGTATATGAGAATCTTTGGTGAGTTTAGTTGGTTCGTCAAAACCCACTCCATGCCGCTTTTTAGCATTTTCATTGGTTTTTTTGGTGGGATATTCAATGAGCATATGAACACCCTACTCATAAAGACCCAAACTAAATCCTTTCTAGGCACACCTATAAAGATAGGTGTGAGCACAACTAGGCTTGCCTAAGAAAGAGAAGTCACAGGTAAATGGCTATGGTGAAGAGGATGGATTTTCGATAGTGGAAGCTCGATCAATTCCCCCATATGTGAAATTAGTTTAAAGGTTAGGGGGACCATACAGGATGGCTATCCCAATAAGAGGATCATAATTGGGGTGCATATGAATCTTTCAATACTCTTATGGAGTATGGAACATGTTGAGTATCAATAAATGATATTCTCTGAATGATAAATGTTTGAAAGTTTCCTCCATGGGGTCTTTGTCAGGAATTTGTGTTGTTGGTATCTGTGTAACCGAGGTAGTGGAGCTTGTGGAAGCTTCAAAAGTATAATGTGAAGGAGATTATGTAATGGAATTAAAACATCATTGGGGCTATAAGTCATGTTGCATGTTTTGAAAGGAGGTGGGTCGATGGGAATAACATGCGCTTGCCCATTGTGCTCAAACTTGATGTAGTAGTGCAAATTTGAGGGCACACATGCCATAGTACATATCCAAGGTCATCCAAGTAGTATGTTATATTATAACTCTCCTTCTATAATGTAGAAGAGCTTAAGAATTTTGTAAGGACCCACATGGATATGTAAGACAATAGTGCCCATTGTAGTAGCTATGGTGTCATTAAAGGAGTGGAGCACTGCATCAATTTGAGACAAGAAATTGTCAGGAAGGGCTAGCTATTTGTAGGCATGGGTGGTGATAATATTAATACTAGCTCTTCCATCGATCATGACTATTTTGACATGAGTTTGATTAATATATGTGGTGATAAAAAGGGCAAAATCCTGATCTTTAGGGTGTTGAAGTGAAATTTTTGAATCACTAAAGGAAATTAGGGAGATGGTGTTAAGAGAACTGACCAAAGTTGTAAGAGGTTAGGGATCATCAAGTTGTACCTCAACCAATTACATGGCACCAGTCAAAGCTTGACAATATTGGGTTGAGTTTTGGATTAACTCATACAAGGACATTTTCATAGGGGTTTGGTGAAGTTGTTTCACCATCGAGTTTTGAATAACTTCTAAAGATATTGGTTTTGGGATACCCAAGATGGAAATCTTGAGATTTGTAGGAGTGTCTTTTGAGAAGGAATGAGCCCAAGGGGTAGTGACCTTTTCCTTACCTTTATCCTTTTGATTTTGTGACTGCATGGCCACATTAACTATGTTAATCTGAAACATAGGTGAAAGAGGTGGCAAAGGGGGTATGACAAGATCTTTGGGTTTGAATTCAAGTGGAATGCTATGAGGCATCATGGATGTTAGGGGTGGAATAGTAAGAAGGTTAATGGGAGTATCAACAAAGAGAGTGCCGATATCAAAGTATTATGACTACCATGAGAGCTTTACAACTCTCAGTATCATGTCCAGGTAAATGATGATATAAACACACGTGTGTATCATCAAACCAAGATGGCTTTAGTCTAAGAGGGTTATAAGGCTTAATGAGAGGAAGGATTATTACAAAGGATTATAATTAGTGTATGAAAAAGATTTGAGAGCATATGAATGGGATAGCACTTATTATTGTAATAATGGTGGACACCTTCTTTGGTTTAGGAGTCATGGGGGTGATTGTACATGGCACCTTTTTAAGTGGTAGTGGAGCCACATGTTTTGATAACACTTTCTTGGTGGTAGGTGCCATGATGTCAGATATGAAAGGCCTACTAGGTGGTAGAGGTAGCAGTAGAGGTAACTTAGCCTATGGTTTCACTTGGATTGGAGATACCCTAACTAAAGTAGAGGGATGTGGCCCCAAAATTGAAAGCAAAGTTGAGGGTAGAAGAGGGAAGGGTCGATGAGATCTAGGAAGCTTAACATTCTTCCTTAGTTTAGTCCATAGAACTCTAACTTGTGGTTGAAGAGTCAGATATAATTTCACTTATGGATGAATTAGATTAGAGATGGGATAAACACCTAAAGACCTGATCTACTTTAATGTGGTAGATTCCTATGAGGGTGAGGGCTCTGATATAGAAAGATGAGCTTTTGGTGATTTTGGTGAAGAAGCTCTGACTTTGTTAAAGACCTTGGGGTAAAGGGTAGTGAGAGGATTGGTAGTAGAGGATGACACTTGTTGTGTAGGATAAGGAGTTTTAAGTTAGTCCCAAAATACCACATGATCTATCTTCATAGAGTCAAGAAACTCTAGATTTTACACTAACCACGAGAAGGGTTTAGATGAAGTTGACATAGGCCTTATGATTGCTTCTTTAGAAGGCCTAAGTGATTGAGAAAGAGGGAAATTATTGGCCTCTACTACCTTAGGCTAAAGATGAGAAAGAGCCACAACAAGGTATTTTTCAATAGAGATGGGAGAAGAGGCATGGTCTTCCATGAGTGGGAGAGAGGTAGGCAAAGAAGGCTCCTAAAGGGGGTAGAGCATAACTTGGGGAACATAGTGGAGATAGCTAAAACTAAACTTTGGACATTGTTTATGGTTGGGTTACTTATTAAAGCAATGGTTTGAGTAAACATGAGGAACATAGTGGAGATAGATAAAATTGAAGTTATTTCCATTAGATAAGTTGGCATACCATATAGTGGGTCACCTAAAGAATTGTGGGTTTGGCTCAGGGAAGGTAATGCTAAAGGGTTGCCACATTATGATCAAGAAATCTGGGAAAATATTGATCTCCTTTAGTCATAATGGGAATTTGGTTGGGGTTAGGAGTATGCTCTATATATAAATTATGCTCCATAAAAGACTCAACAACAAGAGGGTAAGGTGGAAGTGGGTGCCAACTTGCATAATTGGCAAGAATTTTGGCTTGGTTTTGCATCAATACCATGCAAGAAGAAGTATAAACAGTCTTAGAACTCTGTATTAGTGATATAGTAAGGAAAAACTAGGTTTGGGTGTGGGTAGGTAGGTTGTTTTAGCTTTCTATTTTGAGCAAACTAAAAATAACCAAATTACGTAGTCATTGATGTCAGTCACTTGACCAATGTTGATAGGTTAAATTCTTCCAACATCAGTGGATTTAACTAATGTCGATCACTGTGGAGTCCTGGGAGATGAAAAATATAATGTTTTATAAACCTAGAGTCAAAATCTAGGCAAAATAGAGGATATAAGAGGTCTATATAAGGAGGATGAACACTCAAAAAACTTGATATAATAGGTTATACAACTTGAGTATTATGAATAGTGTTAATTTTGTAAATCAATGGAAAAATGTCCTTACCAACTCCAAAATATAAAAGTAGAAAAAGAATATACAGTGACTAATTATTAACTCCTAAAGATTAATTTTAGTCTCATGTTATCTTATGCCTTAATCAGATAGAGAGATGAGAGTTTGGTTACCAAAGGTACTATACAACAATCTAGAGCTGGTTTTAGGTTAGTTTTGGTGCTTAAAAGGAAATCTATGTTAGACCAGGTACATGGCTTGTTATAATAACTTGTTCCTCATACTTCATGGACGTAAAGCCAAGCTAGGATACTTAGCCATAATATACCTTCTATCTATAGTTTATACTCTGCTAGAGAATGGAGTGGGTTCTCCCCTTGGTGGTGAAATCTAAGTAGGATAGTTGGGTAGGGTAAATTGATCCACTAGGTGATGAAATATCAATGGGCCTTGTCTCAGGTGAGTTTAGATGTTTATTTTTGTGAGTTTGATCTAGTAGTGTAACATTCATGTACTAATATTCATTCATATTGCTTGTAATTAACTAGGTGAGCTAATATGCAACAAGTAAACAATGAAGTACAATAAGTTTTAAACCCAAATCTAAAGTGTTTTGATTCGAATGAAAATAATGATGAAATAGGAGAAGAGAATGAATTTCACTATCCTAATATGCATGTAAGAAAGAGATAAAGAAGAGATTCTTGTTAGCTTACAAGAAAAATGATAAATTTCTTTTAGAGGCAAAGAAAGAGAAGAGTGGCAAGGAAGAATTTTTTTTAGTTTATTGCATTTAAATAGAAAATAAAATGTTGAATATTTTGTTTTGAGGAAAAAGAGAGAGACAAAGTACAAGGAATGAAATTTTCACTATAATGCACCTATATGAATGCTTATAACAAGAAATGAACCCAAGGAAAACTCTAGGGTCCCATCAGGTGTGACAAAAATGTTTCACTAAATTTTGAATCTATTTGATGTTTAAGGAGAAACAGAGATGAAGGGTAGGGATTAGAGATTGGAGAGAACTCAGATTGGTTGTGTGTTGTATCTAGATGATGTTGAGCACTCCTCTTTGGGTAGGGAGGACTACCTGTGAATAAGAAAGCAATATCACCAAAAATATTTGTTAGTAGATATATGAGTGGACTGCCAAGCTACGCGCTTGTTCTTGAAAGTGTCAAACTTCTTTAGGGATGGCAGTCCATTTTTTAAAACAAAATGATAATGAACAACAAAATGAAAGAGAGTAAGAGAGATATATATGTATCGTTCTTGTAGTTTGAGTACAATAAAGAGTGACACAATGCAGGTAGTGTGAGTTATTTGTGTTTTTAGAGGTTATTTAGGTAAGTTTAGAGAAGTTGATGGAAATACACAGTCACTAATGCTGCTTAGGCTATCCATGTCGATAAGCATATATGACTAATGTCAGTTATGTGATCAATGTTGGTAGGGGTAATAAGTTCTTAGAAGGTTGCAAGAGACTTTTTTGAGTTGGGAGGTAGATGTTGGTCAGGTTTATGAGGTTGAGAAGAGTTGTAAGGGAGTGGGTAAGACTCAGGTGGGTCTAGATAGAGGGTTGGTATGTTTTAAATAGAGGGAAACATGTGAAGGAGTTTTATAACTCCTTCACAAGGAGAGTTGAGATGTTAATAAAATCATAAATAGTATAACATAAAATAATTTTAAAATGACTATTTAAAAGAATCACAAAACATAGAGATATGCTTAGCTAGTGAAATAGATGAACCATGAATGCCAGATAGATGGCTCTGATGAGGCATGTTTGAAGCAATACATGAATAGAAAAGATAAGCATGTGATATCAATTTAGAAGAATCCAAGCTCTATGTAGTATATCAATTCCTAATCTAGACTAATTTATGCAGAGTAATGGTAAGCCTAGATGTAGAAAGTCGAATGCAAAAGCCTATACATGAATGATTGATTTTTTCTAATTTCTATTGACCTAAATTTTAGCTTGGAATTTAGCTTAAGTAACTTATGTCAATGATTCCATCGATGTCACTTGAGGGTTGACTAATGTCGGAGGGATGAGAATAGGTAAAGGGGTTATTTTTAGCCTATTTTATATTCCTTCTCTTGCCAAGTATGGTATCCATTAGAGAATGGTAGAAATGCGAGGTTAAGAAGAACATAGTTAGTTAGGAATTTATGTTAGGGGTCAGAACAAGCCATGGGTAGTTAGGATTAGGGGACTAAGTATTGAGGTGACTTAGAGAGTAAGAATTAGTCTTAGGATGAGGTGGCCAGGTAAGGTGGCATAAGTAGTTTTTAATTAACTTAATTAAACATATTTAAATTAATTAAATGTGTGAGGGGTGAAAACATGGGTTTGAAAGGCTAATTATTAAAAGGGGATTGAGGGGTGTTTCGACATAGGGAGTTATGCACATGTGTGATGTAATTTTGGTGTCTACACTAATAGATGTGATCTAGGAATTTGACTCAAGAGATGATGGTTAGTATGGTGTTAGTTCCAAAATAAAAACAAAATGAAATAAACACACTAATAGCATAACATCTCTAGGCCTAGACACTAGGGAGAGCTTAGTTAATAAAAGAAAATGACAAACACAACTAAAATGCAAAGAATGAAAACAAAATAATTCCTTCACCTTCCTTAGATGCTCCAAATGCCTTTGTATTGGTGGCTTGCTTGGCTTGTGCTCATGAAGTCCTTGGCAATGGAAACTTGGATACCTCCATCTTTCTTTGGCACCTTTGGCTTGTGGCTTGGATTGGATTGGAATCAATTTGGCATGGTCACACTAGTTGCTTGAAGATTTTGGAACCATTTGTGCATTATAAATTTACACCAAAATAGCTTAGAAATGATGTTCTTAGCCTCTCTATTTATAGATTTTTGAGATTGATCGGAATCAACCTAAAGAATCCATCTCAAGATTGAGATGTGTGGTTGAGGATTAATTCAATTTTTGGAATTAAGTTTGTAATTATCCTCATCATGACATTGGAAGAAGGTTAAATTAAAATGCATGGAGGGCATCATGGAAGGCATTGATGAGGCATGGAGGGCATGAATCCTCATATTTGTGGTATTTATGGCTTAGGGATGCCTTCCTAAGAAAATAGGTCACTTGATGATGTAGATATTCAATATTTATTTCTAAAAATAAGTATTCAACAAGTTTCTATGGAATTTTTTATTAGGCCTTGATTTGGGTTAATTATCTCTTAAGCATGATTAAGCATTTTGTGCACAAATTACTCAAATTGATCAAAATTCCTTGTTATTGGTTTAAAATTTGACTGGATTGGTATTGGAAGGTGATGTCAAATGCATTAGAACCATATTCCCATTTAGGCTTTTATCAATAGAAAATAACAAAGGCATGCATATTATGTAGAAGATTTGATAAGAAAGAGCAATCCAGAGCATGTAAGTGTAAAATTGACATTTTGACTCAGAATGATCTGATCAAAATTTCGTGGCCCATAAATTGCATTACCCCATTTAGGAATACCCTAGCCAAAATCAGCACTTGCATGTCTCATTTTCACATCATTTAGCATGTTTTACAATTTTTAGGCCAAATTGTGTATTTTAAGTGGAAATTGGTCAAAAGCCTAATTGGAGGTTATCAGTGGCTAGTTATAGGTGTCTACAGTTTGCCCCTATTCTAGAAGGCATTGCAAGCTATAATCATACTAATGTCTTTTCAAAGAATGAAAAGGTCCTATATGCCTATAACTGTAATGATGATAAACTAACTATATGATGCCCCCTCAAGGGAACAATTGGCACAAGCAGGTTGGTAAACGGTCCCTCAAAAAGGTAAAAGCAAAATGAGGGGACCAAAGAAAAGAAATATGATGGGGTGAAAACACAATTATATTGAAAAAGTATTCAAAGTCACTAAGAATGCAATTGGGATGATGTACAATGGTTTTCCCAAAGGTGGTTATAAGCATTGTACCTCGATAGTGGTAATGTGGTATGATAACACAATGATTTGCCCAAAGGTGGTTATAATCATTGAGAAGATGGAGTTGCCCCGGTTAGGATAAACAAATAAGATAATAACATGCCCTTGTATAGGCATAAAAAGTAAAGTGGTGACAACACAATGATTTGCCCAAAGGTGGTTATAATCAATGAGAAATGTAGGTGGGATAGTGTGCAATGATTTGCCCATAGGCAATTATAATCATTAGACCCTAATTATAAAAAACATAATAAACTTGGCTAAGGATGATGATAACCTAACACAGAGGGTAACGATGAATTGGAACAACCTACTAGTAGGGAGATGCTCATCTGAACTAATAAAGGTTGAAATTATTTCATGGTTAATTACTCTATTTCGGATATGATTAGGATGGAATTGAGATGTTAGTACCGAAGAGATGCTACCATTGTTGAATAGACTTCTTAAAGCTAAGGTTTGTTGTAGCACATGTCAATAGGCATCATGGTATAACATCATGAGGACTTGGCCAAAATATGCATAAGGACTAACTCCCGTAATCCAATACTCAATAGAAAATAATGCACCAATGATAAAAACTATGATGACAATGTAAACATATGAATATAGATGGATTCAAGTGTAAGTATGGGCAAGGAATCATGTAATGAACACACATAAACTGCATCAAGGCAACAGTGCTAAAAGCAAACAAACAAGCACACAAACAAAACAACAAAGAAACAAACAAAGAAATGCTATGAACATTGGCCTTAGAAAATAGGCAATAACTTAACAAATGAACAAAATGGGGGAATAAAAGAAAAGGAAGGGGGTGGCCGAGCTATCTCCATATGCACTAGGCAAGTGGATGCTTCCTACATAGTTCCATGGATGTAATATCTAATAAAAAACTCCAAGCCAAATGTTTTTCTCCTAGGGAATGGGAAGAATGTGATAACTGATGAAAACAAATAAAATGGATGTGAAAGAAGAAGAGGAATGGTCTTGTAAAATGGCAAGTGCATGAGAGAAAAAGGCCAAAAATTATGGGGAAACTAAATGACAAGTGATTTGCTTGTAACTTAGTAAGGGTTTCTAGAATCCTTAAGGCAAATAAGTGGTCAATATTTTTTATTGTTTTCTAATGATTTTTCAAATGTTTTTGGAAGTGTTTTGGAGTGTCTCAACTTAATTGAGGATGATGAAACACTAAATAGTTCAAGCTCACAAAATGGTGAGAGCATTTAAACTAAGATTGCTCACAAAATGGTGAGAGTGTGGCTTAGGTTACTCATAAAATGATGAGAGTGTGGCTTAGGTTTCTCACAAAATAGCAAGAGCGTAGATTAATTTTCTCATAAAATGGCAAGATCATGGCTTAGGTTGCTCACAAAATAGTGAGAGTGTGGCTTAGCTTGCTCACAAAATGATGAGATCATGGCTTAGGGTGATTGAGCTAACCTCAAAAAGTATTGAGCACTTTCTACATAGTCCTAGAGTAGGACCTCAAGTCACTATAGTTCTACCCTTACAGCAGAGGAACACGACTAGTATAGCAATAAATTCAAACAAAATAGGCATAGTTAGTAAAAAGGCACAATGTGGCATAGGAAGTGGCAAGTTAATACGTCAAGGCTTAATGTTGCCCCTAGTTTTCCCATAGATGGTTATAACTAGGACACAATGGCATAGATCAATGGAACTAATTTTCCCAAAGGTATTTATAATTAGTAGCAAGGCCATTAGTAAGAAAGGAATAACAAATGAAGGATGCAACTACTAAAATTTCTATCATATTGCTCCAAAATATGATCTCCATCTAAAGTACTTGAACCAACTAATACAACTGATCACACACCTCAATTTTTAAAATGCATAACAAATGGTAAAAACTAAGGTCAAACGATCTAGGCTTCAGAAGGCACTGGTTTGATAGAATGGAAGCAAAAAGTGGATACTATGAAGAGATAGATAAGGATGGTATTTATACAAAGAAGAATAGTGATAAAATGACATAACTAAAATGGTCCTTATAGATAATACACCTTAGCATTCAAGCATAGTACCACTTAAGATGAATAATATTAATCAGCTCTAGAAGTTCATTATCATCTAGTGTGGCAAGCCTATATGCTCTTGATCCATAATCTACAGTGATGATGAAAGGGCCTATCTAATTTGGTTTGAATTTACCTATATGCTTCTTCTCATCCATGGTATTCGTTAAGAACAAGAACACTAAGTTCAAATGTTCTATACTTAACACATCAATTATAGTGGCCTTTGAGTCAGTTCTGATATGTTTGAATATTTTTTGAGTGTAGCTGTGTGTTTCTCATCAAGTAGGTCTAGCTCTTATAGGCGAGCTACTTGATAGTCATGATCATCCAGGACATGCTTGAAAGAGATGCATAGTGAAGGTAATTCAACCTCAATGGGAAAGATGGATTTAGTACCATAAACAAGTGAGCATGGAGTGGCTCTTGTGGGGGTACGATGATTGGTATGGTATGCCCAAAGGGTAGGGAATATCTATAAGTGCCAATCATGACTAACATCATTGAGAATATTTTTGAGAATATTGACAATGGTTTTGTTGGATGCCTCAACTTGGCCATTACCTTGAGGGTAATATGCTATAGAAAAATGTTATGTGATGTTGTATTTAGTACATAGCTGGTCTACATCCTTGTTCTTGAATGATCCTCCATTATCAAATATAATGTCAGAGGGGATACGATAATGGCAAATGAGATATTATTAATGCTAGGTATATAATGTACAACTACATAGTAGGTTAGATGTTACCATTCTGACCTTGGTTTTATCCATTATTTTGTCATTATGGGGTTTTACTACTAATTTTATTGATTCTATTAGTTTGGCCTTTGATTTTGATACTGTTGATTTTGCTATTGCACTAGCTATTGTTGTTGCTATTGTTGATTGTTCTACTATTGTTGAATGTTATGTCAGGGAAGGGGATTGATAGATCCCAAGATTTTGATTGGAAGTGGAATCACCATTATCCAATTTTATCTCCCCATTCTCTAACATATTTTTAATTAAATGCTTGATTTGGACACATCTTCATAGATTATGCCAATTGACCTAATGATAATCACATAATTCATTTTCACAGTACCAATCAAGATAAGGAATGCCTTGTGGATAATGCTTTAGTTTAGGCCAACTATTCATATTAGCGACAAAAAGATTTTGAAATACAAACTCAATAGGTTCTCCTAGGTCACTAAAGACACAATGTGTAGGCATGATTCTCCTAGGAAGAGGGGTTTGTAATGGTAACAACTGATGTATTTGTTATGTAGGTCTTGGTTGTTGTGCTTGCGGTATTGGTTAGAGAGGTCATTGGGTAGGAGTAAGCTAAAAAGGTGGTGTAGATGATGTTTTAACCATTTGGACATGATGATATTTGGTTGCTCTATTTCCCACAACATTCTTATTGTAGTTGAATTATTTTGGTCTTTCATGGTTAGTGGCCTATGTCGATTGTGATGTTTGCACTTGGATGGGATGTTGGTCATTTTGAGAATTGATACCTTAGTTTTGATTAGTTGAATTAATATTGATGACTCTTTTATTGATGAATTTCCTCTTGATCAATAAACCTTTATTAATGATCTCCTTGAACGTATGTGCACATTGTAGTTCCAGATGGTAAGCTATCTCACTATGCAAATTTTTGATAAACACATTGGCTAACTATTTATCTAGTAAAATATGGGTAAAATGGATTGCAGGGGCTCTCCATCACTATAAATAAATGGAAAAATTCTCACCATCATTTTGCTTTGCTTATGTTAAGTCCACTAATGAAATATCATGCTCAAGATTATAGGAAAAGTGCTGAATAAACTTATCAGAAAGATCATCAAAATATGTTACTAAATTTTTGGGCAATTTCAAAAAATAATCCAAGGCTTGTCCAACCAAGATCCTTATAGACAATATCAAAATTTATATGTTTCTTTATGCCACTAGTTGACATGTGACAAAGAATTTGGTCAAATGAGCCTTAGCATCACCTTTCCCTTTGTATTTATTAAACTTTGGTGGTTCATATCTTGGAGAAAATGGTATCTAAAAATACTCCATGTTGAATGGATAGGAACATACATCATCTAATTTGAACTTTTTGGTTTGTTTACCATCTTGAATGGCAACAATTACATCCTTCATATGTTGTAATTCTTGGGATAGGAAACTGGAAGGAATATTGGTTTGAGGGAGGATTTGGGTAGATGATTAGGAGGTCACAAGTGGGACACTTTGACCAGGGTAGGATGGAGATACCTATTGAGGTACATTGGTTTGGTTGGGGAATGGACTAGGAATATGCATATATGGATTAGGATGTACTTGAAATTTCACACTTGGTTGTGCAATATTCTAGTTTGGGTTGGTGATAAAGGTTTGACTTGGAGGATTTTGTGGTTGGGATGGTGGGATATAACTATACTATGCCTGCTATGGTTGAAAAGGGGCATGCTAATGACTAATTGAGCTTGATGTTGAGTGGGAACTTGTGGACCAAGGCCTTGTCTCTATATCTGTGGCACATTTTGAACCAATGGTTGTCTAGTAGGCACTTGAGAAACATGGGGACCTTTTTTTTACATGAATCCCTATGAGGAAGTGAAAATAAGTTGTAGATTCGACATCTATTGTTGAATAATATTTACATGTTGTTGACTATTCATTGCTTGGTTTTGGATTGGCATATTAGTCTATGACTGAATAAGTATGTTCATCATTACCTAGCGAGGTGGAACATTAGTTACCCTTGATTGAAGTGGCAATGTATTTATCCTTTATTACATTGACACACTAGATTGTGCCTATTGTTATACTACTCATTACTTGTTGAGGAGGAGAAAGGTTCATCACATTCTATCATTGAGACTTGACATTGGTCATTGTTTAATTACCTAATCCCATAGGTTGTACACTTGAGGAAGTAGCTAGTTGAAGTTGGGGTGTAGAAACTTTGATTCCCTAGTATGATGACCTATTCATAGGATTAACTATAGGCACATGTTGTTGGCTAATTATTTGCGTGTTAGTACCACTTTGATCAAGATCAGATGTTGTTTGCACATTATCTACTATATTTGGCTCACTATTTTATGTATAGGTGAAAGACACTTCTTCAATAATGGGCATATGAATCAAGTTATCTATTGAAATCATTTGTATGAATGGGTCAGAATTTGGATTCTCTTGTCCTGTTGAAAGAAATAGGTTAATAAGATGCTTACTTACCATGTTCATCTGATTGAAATCATGTGCTAGATTCAGGTAGGTTTGTTATGCCATCTGCATTTGGTTAAAGTGATCTTTCATGATGTTTTTGCCTTGATCAAATATATTAGGATCTTGGTATGTTGTTTGGACTAGAGCCACACAATTGCTAAAAGAATCTTGTTGAATGTAAATGATATTGTGGGGCACTCTTACTAAACTTGGTAAATTTTCAGAGGGGAAATCTATTGGAAACTTAGCCCCTACCTCTATGGCTCTAACCAAAATTTCATCTTTGTTCTCTAACAAATGTCACTCAAACAAAAAAGGATCATACGTGGAAGACGTATTAGTAGAATATGAATATTGAAGTACTGGCTCATCCACTATAAGTATTATAGCTAGGTATTGTGTGGTTTGCTCTTGGTCTTGTTCTAAATAGGGTGGTGTGTTAACTTGATAGTTAGCCAATGGATCTCAGCTTTGTGCCCTTGATTGAGTATTATAAGAGGGATAAGAATCTCTCTCATAAGTAATATTATCTGCATAGGGGTCTTGCACCATTTATTCCTATGTAACCACATTACTAATCCTTGGATTGTACATGAGTCCACTACAAGTGTAGGAATACATGTTAGGATCCATAGTCAATGTTTTGTGATAAAAGGTGAAAGAGTTCTACAAACTCTAAAAAGGACAATGTCTAAAATAGATGATGTTCCAACTTGGTCCAGATTTGTCAAAAGGATCAAAAAGCTTTATGAAAATATTTTTGAGGAAACAAGCTAGCGTGAAGTACCTAATGTTTCACTGTTCACATAAAGGTAAGAAAGTAAATGAACTAAAAATCAAAATTCCAAACTGTAAGGTTGAAGTGTTTCAAATCAGTCTAATCTAGAAATTTAAAAGTTTTTAGGTCTTTTGGCTAAATGTGGCATCAAAAGCTAGGCTTAAACAAAGCATGTGCTAGGACTCTTGGCCAAATGGCATCAAAAGCTAGACTTTGAAAATAGATGAAAGTTTTAATCTAATGGATTTAAAACACTTCTAACAAACACTAGGCATTTGATTCTTGGACATGAACTTGATCAACTAAGTATAAGAGATGAAACAAAAGGCACTTTAGAAATATTTTATTTTCTCACAAAAAATTGTATAAAACTTAGTTCTTTTGACAAACAAGCTAGACAAAAGTGAAAAGTATAACTTTTTTAGACAAAAGATCACAAAAGTACACTTGGATTGATCTAAAAATGTAGGAGAAAATTTGGAACTCTATGTAAGAGGGTATATGAAACAATATTCAAAATGTTTTTGGCGTTGTAACGATGTTATTTTACCCAAAAATGTGTGATAAAAATTTTGCTTTAAAAACTCTCTAAGGTAAAGACGTTTTCCTACAATTTTGATAGCATAACAATACTTTTATTGACTTAAAAATGTTGTGGTGCATAGACTCAAAGTGCAAGTTTTTAGCACAAAATGGCTTAATTATATCAAGTGGTGACAATGATTATGAGTCTTAAATGGCCTTTAATCTAAATTGGAAATTAAACCTAAGTTCCCTCAAGTTTAGTGTAAATGGTGAACCCACTTAACACATCAACCCTATAAACTTGTAAAGGTGTAATTTTGAATTTAGATTATAAGTGGACTTTAAACAACTTTGGTAAAGGTCTAGACTCAATTGGGTAGCATAACTATGCCAAAGTGGATGATATGACTCTCAATCTTATGATGAACTTTTGAGCAAGGCAAAGTGATGATCTCATGTGGGCAACATAACACCTCTTTGTTCAAAGGAAAATTTGGACTATGTGTTTGGTTTGGATTGTTTTTTTACACCATGTTTTGACTCCAAACAAGACTTTAAACTAGGACAAGACCAACTAATTGATTGTTTTAGATCCTAAACTGACAAGGTTGCTTGGTATTGTTGGAATCCATCAATATACATCATTTGAGAATATTTTAAGTGTTCATCCAAAAGTAAATGTGCATTATATAGTAGGGTTTTTACACCCCCCCTTCTCTCAAATGAAAGTAATATAAAATGGAACTTTACACACACCTTTCACCAACAATACTTCCATGGCAAGTGGGGATTTTTCTAACATCTAAAATTTTTATGAATGATCTATGGGAATCAATTGCATAATGACTTTCATCCTAAACAATGCAAAATAAAAGCATGGATTTTGGGTCCTTATCACTTAGCTTATTGCAAAAAGGTCTAGTCCTTTTTGAAACCACTACATCATGTTGTTTGCTCAGTATAGTGAGATGTACAAAGTTCCAATATGTCCCATGTGCAACTCCAAAGGAGCCAAATGAAGTCAATACCAGGAGATGAAACCCTGAGTCAAAGCTTCCCTAAAAATCTTGTGGGAGTTGATGAAGTCCCCCTCATAAGCCAAGATGCATAAAAAATAAAGAAAGCATGAAAATAGAAAGACTTTAGGGTCATTTTCATGGTCACCCAAACTTTGACGAGTTTTTGGGGAGTGTTTTAGATGACTTTCTTTCTAATCCTTGGACTAGGCTATTTGCAATAGGAATGGCACTTTTGATTCCAAGGGTTCCCTACAGGGGACAAATGGAAGAGCATACATGAAAAATTCCTCTTTTTGCCAAACAAATATTTAATTAAACAACTATTTTAAACAAGAATTAACAAGTGTGTTCAATTTTAAACCCAAAATGAAAGATTTGGTGGTGTTCATTTGACCCCTTGGTCTTAGTTGTAAACTTTGAAAACATTCACCAAAAACATCTAAATTCTTTGTTAAACACACAAAACAAGGCTCCTAATTCATTTTTAAGCATGCAAAGGTGATTTAAACATGTTTTGAGCAAATATCAAGCATGGTCCTACAACAAAAATGTAAGCATGTCCTTTAGCTTTGAAGCTCTTTTTGGTTTGAAATAATAAACTTTAGAAAAATAGCTCTCAAGTCTATGTTTTTGGAAAAACACAGTGATCGACGTCGGTTTATAAAACCGATGATGGTTACCTTGGCTAACTAAAATCTAACCGATGTCAATTTTTATAATCAACATTGGTTAATCCATGTAATTGATGTTGATCTTATCTGTTGATGCTGATTACTATGTAAAACCATGGCAACCAAAAATGGTAAAATAAAGTTAGAAAATTAATTTGCAAGATTTTTAAGAGTCCAAATAAATATTTTAGAGTTTCAACATGATCTTCTTCAAGTGTGAGATGCATCTAGTCCCATCGGGTATGCCATAATATGATCTAGGAATTTAACTCAAGAGAGGATATTTAGTATGGTGTTAGTTCCAAAATAAAAACAAAATGAAATAAACACACTAATAGCATAATGTCTCTAGGCCTAGACACTAGGGAGAACTTAGTTTAAAAAATCAAATGATAAACACAACTAAACATCAAGGAATGAAAACACAATAATTCTTTCACCTTCCTTGGATGCTCCAAATGCCTTTGTAATGGTGGCTTGCTCAGCTTGTGCTTATGAAGTCCTTGGCAATGGAAGTTTGGCTACCTCCATCTCTCCTTGGCACCTTTGGCTTGTGGCTTGGCTTGGATTGGAATTAATTTGGCATGGTAACACTAGTTTCTTAAAGATTTTAGAACCATTTATGCATTATAAATTTTCACCAAAATAGCTTAGAAATGATGTTCTTAGCCTCTCTATTTATAAATTTTTGAGATTGATCAGAATCAACTTGAACCATCCATCTCAAGATTGAGATGTGTGGTTGAGGATTAATTCAATTTTTAGAATTAATTTTGTAATTATATTCATCATAAAATTGGAAGAAGGAGAAATTAAGACGTGTGGAGGGCATCATGGAAGGAATTAATGAGGTATGGGTGGCATGAATCCTAATATTTATGGCATTTATGGCCTAGGGATGCCTTCCCAAGAAATAAGGTCACCTGATGATGCAAATATTCAATATTCATTTCCAAAAATAAGTATTCAACAAGTTTCCATGGAATTTTTTATTAGGCTTTGATTTGGGTTAATTAAATCTTAAGCATGATTAAGCAGTTTGTGCACAAATTACTCAAATTGATCAGAATGCCTTGGTATTGGTCCAAAATTTGAATGGATTAGAATTGGAAGGTGACGTTAGATACATTGGAACCATATTCCCATTTATGATGTTATCAAAAACAAATAACAAAGGCATGCATCTTGTGCAGAAGATTTGATAGGAAAGAGCAATCCAAAGCACATAGGTGCAAAATTGACATTTTGACTCAGAATGGTCTGATCAAAGTTTGCTAGCCCATAAATTACATTACCCCATTTAAGGATACCTTGGCCAAAATCAGCACTTGAATACAACATTTTCACATCATTTAGCATGTTTTAGTGTTTTTAGGCCAAATTATGCATTTTAAGTGGAAATTAGTCAAAAACCTAGTTGGAGGTTATCGGTGGCCAGTTTTAGGTGTCTACAATAGAAATGATACTTAGTTGGGTTTATTATGTGCAAATAGATCTAGACTAGAAGCAGGTGGAAAGTATGTAGGATTAGTATTCTAGGTTAGTCATTAGATTCTATAAATTGTACTTCTATAGATGTGGATGCTATCATCAGATCTAGACACTACCATCAATGTTAGTGTTTGACTCTGATGTAGGCATCCAATACAGAATAATGAATGGATCTCGATGTGACCAATTTTTTTGCTTTATATTTTATGTCACCTTTATGTTGATATAGTCAAACCTGGGACACAAGTTGTCACTCTTTACTAATTGATCAAACCCTATCTCTTCAACCTTTTTCACCCTTAAAATAAGTTTTTCAAGAATGGGTTAGTGGGCTCACAATGTTGAGATGACCTAAATGACCTCTCTATCACTAAGCACTTCCTACATAGTTAATACTCCAAGGAGGGCCTTAGACTTATGTAGTTATCCCCTATGTATGGGAGTGTTTGTGCACAAGGGTGAAATATATTATATGAATATGCATGTAGTGATCTAACTTGTAATTTGATAAATATTGATCATGTGTTGCTCTTTAAATTCCATAGACCTTTTGTATGATTTATCCTATGACTGATAAATAAATAGGGATAAATAAGGTAGAATAACTCAATTTTGAAATTTATTGAATGATACTTGGTATTTTCTAGATGAGGAATGAGAAGGCTTAGACTTGTATTTATACTACACCTTTTAAAAATATCTTATTGCAGGGTTCAATAAGGCAACTCTGTCAACCCAAAAGTTTTGAAACATTTGAAATTTGGATGATTTATAGAAAATAGACACTATATATATATATATATATATATATATATATATATATATATTACCATGGACAGTAGTGTCCCTTTATGACTAGTAGTGTCCAAAAGGCTAGAAAATAGGTGTGGATATAAAATTTATAGTGTAAGATTACCATCATGTTTTAAGATTTTTTTTTTAATTCAAGAGACCTAGGTCATCAGAATGATATGGATCAGACTAATAGATAAGCATTTAGGCATGATGAGATAGTGAATGTGAGCCTTTTAGCATCAAGGAGGTCTATCACGAAAGGGTAGATCACTGATTAATATTTTTCAAATGTAAAAGATTGAGATGCTATACTATTCTCTAGATAACCCCTTCCAAAATAACCATTTTTACATCTAATATCGATTAGCACTCTCCTAATAAATGACACCCAATTTTTGTTTATATATTGGATACTAGGATAGATTTTGTGGAGGTGGATGTTGGTTCTTTGCAGAGTGGTCCCTATCATTCCTTGAGCTAACTAGTTAATGTTAATATTTTTTTGTTTGGCCAATGTGGCCTTTATTTGGGCTAGTGAGTCTTGTGGGATGAGAAATTATGCAGCTATAATGGATTAGGATGTGTATGATGTGGTAATGTGGTGTGGAGGGATGGATGATGGAGTTATTTTTCATGGAATAATTAATGGTGGATTTTTGGATATCACCTTCTTTGTGGTTTCTACAATAACATATTATTGTTTTGCCTTTTCTGCAACTTCTACTATTGCTTTCTTATTTTTATGTGGCTTTTGTTACCGCTTTCTTTTTGTCTTCTTGTGGTTTTTCATTTTAAACTTATTCTTTTCTACTTTTTATTTTTATTTTATTTATGTTTCTAGCCTTTCTTTTTGAATTTTTTATTTTTTTAATTTATCATCTGCCAATTTTTCCTCCTTATTTTTATTTTGGTCCTCGAATGCCTCAACATTCTAATTTTTTGTGGTATGTTATCTTTCTTTCCTCTCTTATTCTAGTTTTTCCTTATTTTTTAATTATTTTTTTATTTTTCTTTGTATTTCCTTTTATTTTTATTCATGTTCTTGTTTTCTCCTTTTTTCCTATTCTTGCCACTTTTGTTCTTGTAATCTTTACAATTTTGTAAGTGTTGCGGCTACTCCCTGTTGTGCTTGGCAAATTTTATGGCTATGGTTGTCTTTATTGTTTTTATTTTTTAGTTCTTTTTTATTTTTTATGTTAGTATCTTCTCTTCTTATATCGTATATTTTTTCTATAACCTTAATGATTTTTGTTTGATCTCATGGTTCTTCTTTCTCCTCTACCTTTGTATCTGATACAATTTCCATAATAGGATCTAATTTAGGGATATGAAAATGAACATTTTTTCCTTTTTATTTTTGTATCTTAGGTGGTGGCATCACTAATGGATTTTATTTTGAATGTGTGCATTGTCACTTGGTGCCTGTCATGTGTAATAGTCTATTGTTTATTGGCCCTATGTCTTTTGGTGTTGATTGAATGTCTTGTTTCTTCTCTAAAGCAAAGACTTCTCTTATTTTGGATGAGTGAACCTCAAAATGGAATGGGATCCCTAGAATTATAATATTTAGATCCATTCCCATAGTTTTTATTCTACTTCATCTGCTATGTGAATGTTACCTTAGGGTTGACCATGTGATTATTTTAGTAGTTTTTCAATTATGTCGTTAATGTTTAGTGGTGTTATCTTCCCACAAGCTTTTGGAAATAACCTAATGACAATAATAAATTTCTTTACTTGTTCATCTGAGACTTTTTAGGGAAGTGGAGGTAATATAAAGGTATTTTTCATATAGGTTTGAATGTACTAGAAGTCATTACTCTGTGAATAAAAATTCATTTGAATTTCTATTGACTAATTTTTTGGAGATACGATCTTTGGTAGTGAATTTATTTCTAAGTGTATCACCCCATTAGAGGAGAATTGTAACTCATTAACCTATCCTAACTGTATCCATGTAAATCTTGATCTATTCACCTATATATTTTCAAGGGCCTGTTGAACTTATCCTTTTACTCCTGGGAGGATATTTGTAAAATACAAACCTAAACATATGAGTAAGGAGTCCTAGTAGAATTCATGTTTGTCGTGTTTGATCATGTCAATGTTGGCATTGATCTAGTCAAGTAGACCCTGAAAAATATTATATTTGGTTTTTAGAGAGATCATATCAAATGTTACCATTGTACTTGTTGGGCTCATGGCATCCTCTCAATTGATGAAGTAAACTTTCCAAGCCACTACCTTCACTGCATAGTTGGGCATCAAAAAATTCATTGAAGTAATTATTATGCCTCTCTTATTTTTTAGAGCCCCCAAAAATTATGTGGCATCCTTTGATTTTTCAAACCCTTCTTATCATATGTTTGGATAATTTATCCTTTGTTTATCAATCATGTGATACATTTAATATCATTTGCAGTGATGCAATGTGGTTGCTCCAAGAGAAAATACCATTGTGGATATAACTTAGAAAAAAATTGGTGATGTTTGGGGCTAGGTAAAAAATGTGTAACTTTTCCCATACGTCTAACTTCATTCATTGAATTATGATTGCCTATTTTTTCCATTATCATGTGTTTGTATATGGGTTTTATTGGATGATCTCACTATAATCAAACTCCATCCTTGTATGGTAAATCTTATTAAAATGGGCATGAATGTACTTGAATGTATCTTTGAAATTCCCTACTTTTTATGGGATGGATGAAAATGATCCTTGTGGATCTAGTGTTAAAGATTTGGTTAGGACATGCTTAGATTTGGGGATCAATAATTTTGTATCATTGACCATCATTGGCCTTTCCATTTTTTTGATCTCTACTTCTCACTTCTCTCTTATATTTCGTAAAACAATTTCTCTAGAGTCTTAATGTGTTTGAATTTTGTTTATAATTTTTGGTGAGTGATGGTTCTTATAATAATATTTTATTCAATCATCCTCTATTTCTTGCATTAAATGGGGATGTGATGTGTAATATTTCCTTATTTCTTGTAAGTTATGTTTCTAATGTTTTACTTAGATAGAATGTACATTTCAACACATCAATGTCCATTTACTAGTTAATATCATTAATTTTTGGGTTAGTTTATCTAATCACCTCAATATTTTCATTGTTGGTTTTTCTCTCTTATCTTTATTGAATGTTTTTTAATTTTATTCATGATTTATCTCTTTGCATATGGATTTGTAGCAGGGTTAACTAGCCTAAAACTTAAACATTTAGCATAATATGTCATGACATCCTTGCTCAACTCTCTTGATAGGATATATAGGACCAATGTTATGCAGCCCTAGGTTTTTTTTTCTCTTATAAGAAGTGTGAAGCATGGTAAACAACTAGATACTTAGATGTATTGTGTAGGATGTGGCAACATCCTCACTTGACTCATTTGGATATATATATATATATATATATATATATATATATATATATATATATATATATATATATATATATATATATATATATATAAAAGACCTATATTACACCTTCCAAATCTAATTATTTCTTGTTATCTTTTGATCTCATCCTCAAGCTGTCATTTATCAATTTTTGACTTTTTTTTTTTTTTTTTAAATATTTTGTCTATGTGAAAACCACCATTTTCTAGTTTTAAACTTGGGGTTTTATTTTTTTTATTGTCTTTTTTTATTTTATCTATTTGCATGTTGTCATTTATTGATTTTCAACTTGGGATGTTGTTTTCAAGTACCATGGATGTTAAGTAGTTTGATATAGTTTTAGATAGGATCCATTGATGAACCCATTCCACTCTTTTCCTTATAATGTTTTAGTTTTTTAATAGTAATCTCTATTCAGCTTCCCTCTTTTACCTCCTACCATCCCCTAGATGCTTGTCCCCTATAGGATTTTTTTGTGGCTTTTTATCAATTTTACTTTGATTAATAACATGAAAATTAATGTTAGAACCTTTTCAATGAGTTTACCACTTAGATATAATCAATAATTCTATTTTATCCATGTCAAAAATTGTTCCCCCTTATATATTCCCAAGGTATTATAAATGATTCTAATGTAGTTTTAAACCACTAGTCTACCATGCACATCTAACAATTGTCAACCTCCTTAAGTTTTTGTAGATTATCCTTCATCCAATAAATAGGTTTATTTATTTATAACATTTAACCTTTTATTATGTCTACTAATCTTAATATATATAGCCACAACAAATCTAAAATCATCACCTAGAAATCCTTGTCCTATAGTTGGTGAAATTCATCCTCCACTTGATCAATAAGATTCTACATTCTCTTTGCCTCTTGTTAAATATATTGTTTTATTTTTGTTTATCACAAATCTTCTATCTTTATTATAGTTGACTTCCAAAACTCTAGCAGATAATTTTCCATGGACATTAGTTAATTGAGACCTAAATTTAGACACCAAATGTTGACATAACTCTGTGTTAAGTCATGAGTTATAGTATGGATGCCTCAGTAGACATCATCTAGGTAAAGTGTATCTTAAGTTAAATTATTATGCATTCCTTAATTAAATCAATGAACATAACATAGATAACACATAATAATGACATGTGATTTAATATCCATTAATATGTTATGCATAAATACATATATTCAATTCATATTTAATGTATTATCTCAAATGGGATATCCTTATTATAATTAATTTTTAAGACCAAATACAATACAAAATATCATTAGTCTCATCTTTTCCTCATGGCTATACATTTTTACTACTCTCTATGAGATGCCACGAAGTATCATCGATACCATGAATGACATATGTAGTTTGATATCGTAGTATAATTGTAAGCTTCTATGGTTTACCTTTAAGCTCATTACTCCAATGAATAACTCTAAAAATAAATATCTCATATAAATTTATGTAATATAGATCAAAATATATCATTCTAGACACCTTGAAAATGATATCTATAGACTCTTTTACATAGGTTTATCTAAGATATATATGCTAGTTATATTTAATTGGTCATATCATAGAAAAATACTTGTGCGAGAGAATTTTTAACAAGTGATTTCATTTGTATATAAGTCTGTAGAAAAAATGTTTTTTGTACCATTATTATCATATTAAATATTTATTAACTTCATTGAAATTAATAGTTTAAAAATAATAATCTCATTTTAAATGTGTCTCAACTTCATTTAAATTATAATAATTTTAAAAAAAAAGTGAATTATATATTTTTTATTTTGATGTTTAGAGTTCCAAACTAGACCCAACATAAATAAGAAGCAATGTATGCATCATTGAAATAAAATAAAAAAAATCAAATTATGTTGTTAGTGTTGTTTGTTGTGAAAGTTTCTGGAATTATTTTAAAATTTTATATCATATGAAAATTTGTCAAAATATTTTTCAATCTTCAATATATGGTTTTTTATTAAAAATTTATTGATTTATTTGATCCCATGTTTTTAGGGTTGAAAACAAAAATCTTTGTCTACAATAATAAAATCCAATCCATCGCTTGTATTTTATGCCATGATTGCCTAACTCAAAGCATTGCCTTTAAATGTTTTTCTTTACTTGTAATGTTTTATTTAACATATAAAAAATGTGTTTGAGTGTGTCATATTCACACTTGATGTGAATTCTACCTTACTTTTAAATGTTACCAATATGTGGTTTATTATATGCACACAAGTATTAAATGCACAATTGATGTGGTAGTTATCTTCACATGCTTGAAAAATGGTTAGGTGTAAGTTGAGTAATGTTTTCACCTTTTACTCCACCAATAAAAATCTCACTCACATCTTAATTTTCATATATAATAACCCTTTATATTATTGTGGAAGGTAATAAAAGTTAGAGTCATATCCTAAACTAGCAGAGATGTAGTCTTTTAGATAGTCATGTTCTAGTATAACCATTGTTGGTTATACACATACATTGTATATTACACATATTTAATATAATTTATCTAATGGTGAATCTCTCAATTGTTTGAATACTTTATGTTGATTTATATGTACCTAGGGATATGATATATTAATGTATATGGTTGATGGAGATGTCAACATGTGGCACACATCCCACTTAGTTAGTTGTATGGGTCAAATATATTAGGATAAATGAGTAACTTATGGAATTAGTACATTGGGTAATGAGTCAGCCTACATTGGGATTAGGAGGTTACCCATCCATTGTTAGTTATATAGGTTTATATAAAAGATATGAATATTATTGTAAAGGATATCAAGTAAGTGTTGAGTATTTTTTTATTTGGTAGAAGGATAGTGGAAGTGTCTTGATCAAATTACAATTATGGAGTTATTCCCTCCCTAAGGAGTATTATATGGTGTTACCCTATATAAAGGTATTATTCTATTTCTAATGATATTGAATATTTAGGCATCTTGGTCCACTAATATCTATTTTGTTGTGGTGATCAACATTATATTCTGTATAATTTTAATATTGCATATGTGGATCATAACGAGTGATATCATAACTTCAATTTGGGTAAATTCTATGGATGAAACCCTAATTTTGGAGAATCAATCTATTGAAAAATTTTATATAATTTTTTTACTAGATTTGGAGAATAATTCAAGGATGCCACAATATAAAAATTAATGTTTGATGATCATTTTGGATCAAGTTATTGATATTCTAGGGTTTGTCATAAATTAATAATATTAGATTAAATTTAAGGGATTTTTTATCATTGATCATGAAAGATACATTTAAAATTTTTAAATTTGTTGATAAGTTTTGATTGAATGATTGAAATTTTATTATTTTTCATTGATTTACTCTACTGGTCGAAATTTTCATTATTTTTCAATAATCTTTTTGCTAGAGTTGTATGATCATACAAGGAAATAGTAGTAAAAGTTTGGGGTTATGTGATAATTTTTTTGTGTGTTATTTAAATTTTAGTATTTTTTCCATAAACCCTAATTTTTTTGGATCATGGACTTTAAAAGTTACTCTAGAGAGGATGATGATAAGGTTACATAATGGAGGATTCAATTAAAAAGGTAATTTTTCTTGGAGTGTGAGATAGAGATATAATATTTCTATGTACTTTATAGGTCAAGTAAAAATTTGGTGGGATCAATTGAGTTTAGACAAGGATAATTACCTTGGGAAGAAATGAAACAGGTTTTCCTAGATCAATGGGACATAGAAAAATAAGATGATGAAAAGGAAAAAGAAGATGAATAAAATAATGGTGATGATGGTAATGAGAAAGAGAATTAAGGTGATGAAGAATAATAATAAAATGAGCATAATTATGTTGATGAAGAGGCTAAAAATGATGCAAAAGGAGAGGTTGAGGATCTTAAAGAGGAAAAATGAGAGATGGAGGGTAATGGTTCAAATAGTTTAGATCCAAACAAATCAGAGATAATATTTCAATTTCATGGATGCATTCAAAGAATAAATTCATTATTTCCATAAATCATAGTATCAATTATAACTTCATCAATATTGATATTACTCAAAATCTATATGTTCAAGCAAAAATTATCAAGGAAGCCCAAGTAGATGGTAAGAATGTTCAATTTTTTGATGATTTGAAGATCAATATGGATAAATATGTTTTGTAATAATATTTTTATGTTTGGATGTGGATGTTGTGGATATGGTTCTTATATATCCTTGGTTATATACTTTTTTAATAATAAATATTAATGTGCATAAGCATTTCATCAAGTTTTGGTACAAGAAAGGGAAGATTAATTTATAAGATATCACAGTTGGAAAGGCACAAATCAAATTCAAGATAGAGCATAAGGATGAAGTTTAATATGGTGAATAAGAGCATAAGGAAGTTTTATATTAATAAAAATATGAATAAATATTATAGTTAGAAAATAACACTTCATCTACTTATGATAAAAAAATCACTACCAAATGAAAAGGCGGAAGAGGTAAAAGAGTAGGTTCATAAGGTCATAATATCAGAAAAGGTTGAATCATATAGACTTAATAATAAAGAGAAACAACAATCATGGAGTCATTTTATGGAGTGTCATATCAATAATCACTTTGGATATATAGGAAATCATAGTACCAATCACCATGGCTATGCAAAGAATCAGTGGAACAATCACTTTGGTTATACATGGAAGTCAAAGAAGAACTACTATGGTCATATTTGGAATTAGAATAGTAAAATAGAATATGAAATTTGGAATAATTTTGGAAATAACTATGGCCATGCATAGAATCTAAATAATAAATATTATGGTAATGCATGTAATCATAGTAGTGCAACAAAGTATGGAACATATAATCAAAGGAGGAATCATTATACATGGACACCAAAAAGGTACAATTATGATCCTAAATGGAATTAAAGTAGCAAAATGGAATTTTGAAACAATTTTGGCAAGCTATCACCTACCAATATCACATAGGAGTGGTTGGAAGATTGAGCTTACATACAATTGTGCAATGATTTGAATCACACTCATTATTTGGTTTCTTCATATGTTTTGGAGATAAAACATGTCAAGGAGATATGGAATGATATGTACCTATGAATATTATAGATTAATGTGTATGGTTTGTGGATATTATAACATGTGGTATACATCCCCTATATTTAGTTATATGGTTCAAATATATTGGGATAAATAAGTAACTTATAGAGTTAGTATATTAGGCAATGAATTAGCCTACATTGGGATTAGGAGGTTACCCATCCATTGTTAGCTATAGAGGTTATATAAAGGATATGAATATCATTATAAAGGATATAAAGTAAGTGTTGAGTCTTCTTCTATTTGTGAGAAGGATATTGTATGTTTATTCTTGAAGTGAAATTGTGGCATTATTCCTTCAAAAATGAGTATTGTATAGTGTTTCCATACCATAAGGGTATTATTATATTTATACATATATTTAATAGTTGGGCATCTTGGCCCACCAATATCTATTTTATTGTATTGATCTAAATTGTATTATGCATATTTTAATTATTATATGTGTGGAACATAATGTTGATAGTGTCCATGTTACAGATATATGGGTTATATTAATAGGATTTAGATCCATATCATTCTCAAATCTCAATTTTTAGGAATATCAAGAGAAGAAATACTAGAGGAGGAGTCTTAGACAATCCAAAGCTTTAATATTTAGCAAGCTTCAACTAGAAAGGATAAATATTTCTCTCTTCATCAACTTCCATGAGAATTAAGTTCCAATTCCCATCTATTTTGATCAAATTTGGTACATTCCTTCTATTGGATTTATGTACCAATTTCATATCTACATATAGAGGAGTTCCATGGAATAAATTTTCAATAAATTTTTTGTTTGAGTGTTTTTATAGTGAGTATCAAACATTCCCATATATTTAGAGTACCATAGAAAGTCAATTTTGACTTTTTATTTTACTTGAATCTGATACAATGAGCTCATTTATCAAGCCATGTAGAATGTGTTCCATATAGATTTAAAAAATTCATAGGGATAATAATGATCCAATGTGAAGTAAAATAACCTTTTCAACCCATCTAGCATGTTTTTAGGCCCATATTTTTAATTCTTGTAGTACATTGAGTTGATCTATTAACTCTCGTGTTTGGATTTAAAAATGATCTAGGTTTGTTTAGAGGATTTGTTTTTTCACCTTGCAATATTTCTTCATGTGGCATATTAGACACTATCATTTGAGTATTTTTTACTATTTTTATACACATTGCCACATTTAAACTTTTAAAGATATTAAATTAATTTTTATTCACCCCCTCGTTAACATTAAGGAGGGGTGTTGTGTATTACTAAAACTTCATTGGTTTTTTGAGTATGTTATGTATCTAGTGATTATTCCTAATAGATGCAAAGGTTGGTTATTTTTTAGAGGAGCTCCATCACACTCCATTTTTAATCTAGTTATTTCTTGTTGGAGCTCCATAGAACTCCATTTGCTATCATTTAACCATGCATTATATTTAGATGGAACACATACTAATAGTTACTCTTGTTCACATAATGAGATTCATGAAAGATACTTTTGATTCATTCCATTGTAGGATTCATCAAATTTGACAAATATTTACTTCAATAGCTTCTTTATTTTTTTCACATTTTCATTATTCATAGGTACCTCATCAAAATTAGGTTTTGTTGATGGAATGTGTTTCTAAAAAATGATCCAATTTAATTGATCCATCATCATGTTAATGGTTTTTCATATTCATAATTAATGTGAAGTCTAGCTTGCGTAGATGTGTTACCATTATGAAATTTAATCTATGCACATAATTATTAAATGTAAAATTAATGTTATTATTATCCCCACATGTGTGAAAAGAGTTAGGTGAACTTTAAAAATGATCCTACATTTTATTCCAAAATAATAATCTCTCTCATATGTTACTTTTATTATATAATAACCCTTTATGTTCTTGTGAAAAGTAATAGAGCTTAGATTCATCCAAACTAAGCTAATGGAGATGTAGTCTTTTAAATAATATTCAGATGCAACTATTATTGAACACACATACATTATATATTACATATATTTAATATAATGTGTATTTATTAGTGAACCACCACCTCCTCATGGAAAATCCACCCCTAAACCATCTCAATGGGGTTCACCTGTTGGTCCTGGCCCTATTGGCAATGTAGCCCAGCCTCCTCTTAGGTGGGGCATTATTATTTTTTTGGCTCCTTCAAAACCCATAGATGGATGGGTTTCCCCTGATCTTCCATTGGTTGATTCTTCCACTTATAATAATCTACCACATGAGGAATGATCCCCCATCTCATCCTTCTTGTGTATCACATTATACTAGTAGCTTTGGTTTTATTTTACTTACCGTGCTTTGCTGACATTATTTTTTTCATCTATATTTTTTATTTTGATATGGAATGTGAGTCATGAATTTGAATCTACTACTTTACATTGTAGTCTCATGTAAATCATTATTTTTCATAATAATAGTTTCACTGAAGCATTCCAATAGTAAAATTGGAGACTTGTATAACATCACGATTATTTATTTTCCATTTTTCAAAATTCAATGACACTCAAACCATGAAAAAATAAATAAACCCATCAATCCCAAACACACTTAAAACATATACAAAAAATATTAAACATAACTAACTTCAAAGCATATTTCAAACTAAAAACTCCATAGAACATGATAATCACACAAAATTTAATCAATTGAAGCATTTTTATCTCAACAAGGGTTTGAAAAATAAAAAATTAGCTCTCTAAATATTACTACCATAATGATCTTCATCCACTTCACATAATATAGCTACCTCAATTTGATTGGTAATTAAAATCATAAGTATATCAAGCCAAATTAAAATCTCAATTGTTTTATTTAGCATGTTTTATTCTTGCTCAAAATCTCACTATGTGCCAATTAATTATAATTAATAAATTTAAATAAAAATACTTATTATTGGAACTAAACCTTAATTCTCTTATTTAACATGTTATATTCTTTCTCAAAAGCCCATCATGTGCCAATTATATAAATCTTAGGAATCCATGATTAACAATCTGGAAGAAGATAGTTTTTTGAAGCATTTAAAATATTTGTTACTGTGTTCTCTTGTAGATGTTAGAGGATCATACCCTAAAATTTAATGAAAATAACGTGGGCATGATGTGGCTTCAATAGCTAAAGGGTGTCTCTCACATACTATTGGTGAAATATTTGGATTCCACTATGCTAATGTTTCTACCCTCTAGTTATACATTACTATTACATGGTTCATAAATTGGCATGTTAGAGGCGATGAAAACTAAATGCATTGAAAATATCATGAATGTGAAGCAGTTGACCATCCTTCACTCTACTAAAACATCTCCATAATCACCATGTAAAAAATATAATGTTATTTTTTAATCATTAAAAAATAAATGTATTATTATACATTAATACTAGTAGAGAGGACACATGTAATGTTTCATTTAATATGTTTATGTGCTGGTAGTGTTTTTAACAGTTGATAACATTAACAAATTTGGAGTGGGTAATAACATCTAAATTTTTTCCACTAATCAAAATACCGATAAAATATTTTTTTAATAATTTTTGTTAAGAAATGTGCATATTTATTAATGAAAAATTTAAGTATTTCAATTCATATAAAACAATGTACTTTTATTGGTAGATAATACATAGTTTAATGAAAATTAAGAGTCAATTAAATCATTATTAATCCCTTGGAACCTTAAAAAACATATTATTAAAGATAGTTCAATCACATGTAAATCATAATTATAACAAACTATGTACCAAAAAACATCATAATTTATGGCAACATGTATTATCATATATTACACGTAAATTAAAATTAAAACATATCATATATCAGAAAACATCACCATATATACATGCTATTAATTTGGCCTATCAAGTCCAAATACCAACCCCTACAATCTAAAACTTTTCATAGTGTTTTTGAGCTTGTTCAAAATGGTCTAAAATTGTGCATTTTTTGGCCTAAAAAGATAAGTTTTGGCCTTAAAATGTCAAAATTAGAGTTGAAAGGCCATTGTAATAGTCAAATTTACTTTTAAAACATTTATATATATGACTTTATATTATTCATTGTGATCTAGGAATTTGACTCAAGAGAGGATGGTTAGTATGGTGTTAGTTTCAAAATGAAAACAAAATGAAAGAAACACACTAACTAGCATAACATCTCTAGGCCTAGACACTAGGGAGAGATTAGTTAACAAACATGAATAAAACACACAACTAAAATGAAAAATAAACCCTCTTTTACCTTCCTTGAATGCTCCAAAATGCTTGTTGTAGTGGCTTGCTTGGCTTGTGCTCATGAAGTCCTTGGAAATGGAAGCTTGGCTACCTCCATCTCTTCTTGACACCTTTGGCTTGTGGCTTGGCTTGGCTTGGAATCAATTTAGCATGGTAACACTAATTGAAATGGCTTCTTAAAGATATTTTTGCATTATTACTTTGCACCAAAATAGATTAGAAATGATGTTCATGACCTCTCTATTTATATATTTTTGAGAATGTCTAGAGATGTCTTGTATATTCTCAACTTTTTGCCTTTTTATTTCCTCTTTTGTAAAAGCTTTAACATAGCTCTTTCCTTTTTCCTTGTCTATGAAATTAGTGGCCTCCCCTTTCTCTTTTTCAAATCTGATACCTATCTTATCTGACATTGATCTTTGACTTTCTAATATCTTATTCAACATATTAGTGTTATTCTCAAATTTTGAATCATTGGCTGCTCTATCATTGATTGCTTTATTTATTTTCTCAAGATCTGATTTTAAATAGTCAATTTTAATAGCATACCTTTCACATTATTTAATTGTGATGTTAGATTTTCTTCATTCTTCTTGGCTTCTTCAAGTGTGCTTGTAGATCTTTAATTGTTTCCTTTGACTCTTTTTTATTTTTCTCGATCTAGAGCTTTAATCTTTGATTCTTCTTATTAATAGCTTTTAACTCTTCTAAGGCACAAATGAGTTCTTATAGATTTAATTTGGCTTCATCCTATTCTTCTTCTTGATCATCTGTACTTTTACTTGTAGAGGCATCTTCATGTATGGCCATGAATAGAATCTCTTCTTCTTCTAAATCACTAAATCCACTATCTTTGATTGAGTTACGATATTTAGAATACAAACTCTTCTTCTCTAATCCCTTCTTGAATTTTTCTTTGAAATTCTTCTTTTATGTAGACTTTCCTTCTTTATTGTCACCATTACCCTTATCTAGGTACTTAGCTACAAAATGTCCAATCTTTCCATAATTAAAACATTTAAAAGGTAATTTTCCTTGATATTTACCTATGCCATTTTTTGGCTTGTGAATGAATAGAGCTCCATTGTCATCTTCATCATTGCTAAAACTGTCACTTGATTCTTGAATCTTAGCCTTCTCTTTCTTTAATGTCTTGAAAGCAACTTTTCTCTTTGAGAGTTTCTTTTGTTCGGTCTGCATCTCATATGCCGTAAGAATACCATGTAGTTCATCCATCTTTAGTTTGGATAAATTATTCATCTCTTCAATTACCAAAACTTTTACATCATATCTCAATGGTAGAGATCTCAAAACTTTTTGAACCATAATTAATTCTTTTAACTTTTTTCCAAGACCTTGAATCTGATTAACTATTTGATCAACCTGCAAAAGATAGCTTTTTATATTTTCTTCCTCTTCCATCTTCAAACTCTCAAACTCTCTTCTAAAAGTCTGAAGCTTAGCTTGTTAGACCTTTCCGTCACCTTTCTAAATATTCTCAAGTTTTACCCATGTTTTATGAGCATATTTACATTGCATAGCTTTAACAAATTTTGATTCACATAAAATAGCATTTAAAGCTTTAGCATTATTTTCACTTGCCTTCTTTTCTGTCAAAGTAGTTACAAGTGTCTGTGGCTCTTTATATTCCTTCACCACTACTTGCTAAATGTTGAATCCAAGGGCCATTAAATAGTCTTCATCCTTATGCTCCAAAAATTATAATTAGTCCCATCAAACAAAGGTGCCTTATTTGTATAAAAACCTTCATGTGATCCAACCATCATGCTTTCTCAATCTACCTTCAACCTGTAAAACTTTTTCAAAAGGAACCTGCTCTGATACCAATTTTTAAGCATAAAATATACTGAGAGGAGGGGGGTGAATCAACATATTATATATATTTTACTTAATCTGATTTATTTTCTTTAACCACTTAATCACACATTCAAAATATTCAATAAAACTTGAAACAATAATATGCTTCACAAGAGAGAGAGAGAGAGAGAGAGAGAGAGAGAGAGAGAGAGAGAGAGAGAGAGAGAGAGAGAGACCATATTTTTATGTGGAAACCCAAAGTGAGAAAAACCATAGAGAAAAATCTCAAGTATATGAATGAGCACCAACTCAAATTATAAAGTTTGCAAGTACCAACTTGTAGGAGCACCAACCCCTCTTGTTTATAAAACACAACTATCTCTCAATGTTGCTTACTCAACAAATGATAGAACTCTACAATATCTCTTGCTTTTCTCTCTTTGAAAACAAATACAAACCATGCACTCTCTTGCATATTAGAAATATATTCTCAAACCTTTATTTATATCTTTCCAAATGACCTTTGGCATTCACTCTTTATGACCCTTCAATCCTCATGGAAAATGGCACCAAACTTGTATGACCCTTCGTATCCTTGTATTTGAAAATTCATATGGTGACCCTTCATAAGAAAATACATCCTTTCCTTTTTTGTCTTTATCTTGGTGACTTTTCATATTCTTCAAAGTGTCTCTTCATGTAAAAATTCACCATACCCTCTTTTGTCTTCACATGGTGACTCTTGTAAGTCCTCAAGATGACTCTTCATGAGAAAATGCGTCCCATTCTTCTTTTGTCTTTTACCCCATGACTCTTTGACTTCTCCATACACCCTTTTTTGACTTATATGCAACCAAAAATATATTAATTAATATTAAATAAATATTAACATACATTAGCTAAGATATGAATATTAAAAACACCATTAAATGCAATGGGGCCTTTATCACCAATGCTAGACCTTTGACATCAATGACAATATTTCTAACAGAATGTGCTAACTGATGAAAACAAATAGAATGGATATGATAGAAGAATAGGAATGGTCTTGTAAAACATTAAGTGCATGAGATAAAATGCCAAAAAGGATGGGGAAACTAAATGACAAGTGATTTTCTTGTAACTTAGTAAGGGTTCTCAGAATCCTTAAGGCAAAGAAGTGGTCAATGTTTTTGTTCTTTTCTAACAATTTTTTAAATATTTTTGAAATTTTTTGAAGTATCTCAACTCGATCAAGAATGATGAGACACTAAATGGTTCAAGCTCACAAAATGGTGAAATCATGGCTTAGGTTGCTCGTAAAATGGTAAGATCATGGCTTAGGTTTCTCATAAAATAGTGAGAGTGTGGCTTAGGTTTCTCATAAAATAGTGAGAGCATGGCTCAGGTTGCTCACAAAAGAGTGAGAGAATTGCTTATTGTGATTGAACTAACCTCAAAAACTATCAAGAATTGCCTACATAGTCCCAAAGTAGGACCTCAAGTCACTGTAGTTCTACCCTTATGGCAGAGGAATTTGATGAGTGTAGAGTCAATTAAAATAAAATAGGCAAAAAAGGCATAATATAATATAAAAAGTGGTGAGTTGGTACGTCAAGGCTTAATGTTGCCCCTATTTTTCCCATAGATGGTTATAACTAGGACATAGCGGTATAGATCAATGTTACTAATTTTCCCAAAGGTGGTTATAATTAGTAGCAAGATCAATTTTAAGAAAAATATAGTAAATGAAGGATGTAAACACTGAAACTTCTATCACACTATCCTAAAATATGATCTTTGTTTGAAGTACTTGAACCAAATGATGAAACTGATCAGATACCTCAATGTTGAAACTACATAACAAATGGTAAAACCCAAGGTCAAACATGCTAGGCTTTAGAACACACTGGGTCGTTAAAACAAAAGTGGAAAGTGGATACGATGAAGAGGATAGATAAGGATGGTATATGTATAAAGAACAATAGTGATAAAATGGTACAACTAAAATAATCCTTATAGATAATACACCTTAGCATTCAATCATAGTACCACTTGAGATGAATAATAGTCATTGGCTTAAGATGTTCATCTATGTCTAGTGTGGTGATCCTATATGCTCCTGATCCATAATTTTTAATGATGATGAAAGGCCTTATCTAGTTTGGTGTGAATTTCCCTTTATGCTTCTTCTCAGTCATGGTATTATTTTGGTTTTCTATAAGAATAAGATCACTAATTTCAAATTTTCTATACTTAACACATCGATTATAGTGGCCTTTGAGTCAATCTAATATGCTTGAAGATTATTGAGCATAGCTATGCATTTCTCATCAAGTAGGTCTAGCTCTTATAGGCAGGCTACTCAATAGTCATGATCATCCAGGACATGCTTGAAAGAGATACACAGTGAAAGTAACTCGAACTTAAATGGAAAGGACGGTTTTAGTACCATAAACAAGTGATTATGGAGTGACTCCTATGGAGTATAATGATTAGTATGGTATGCCCAAAGGGTAGGGAATATCTACAAGTGCCAATCACAACCAACATCATTAACAATCTTTTTGAGAATATTGACAATGGTTTTGTTAGATGCCTTGGCTTGGCCATTACCTTAAGGGTAATATGTTGTAGAAAAATGTTGTGTGATGTTATATTTATTACATAGCTGGTATACATCCTTATTCTTGAATGATCCTCCATTATTAGATATAATGTCAGAGGGGATATCATAGTAGTAAATGAGATGGTTGAAAATGAATTTGAAAATTTGTTTTCCAATCACGTGAGGGGTATAGCTTCAACCCACTTAGTGAAATATTCGATGGTGTTAAGGATATGTTTATGGCCATCAGATGAATTGGGGCATCTTCCCAATGAGGTCAAGTCCCCATGTAGAAAATGGCCATGGTGTCAACATTGGTTTTAAAGTTTTTACTGAGGCATGAATTAGATTAGCATGCCATTGAAATGTGTCACACTTTTTTACATATGTAGTGGCATCTATGTCTATTATGGACCAATAATAACAAGCACACAAGAGCTTTTTGGACAAGACTACCCTGTTAGAATGAGCTCCACATACTCCTTCATGAACTTATCTTAATGCTAGTATAGACTTAGTCGAAGTTAAATAACGAAGCAAGGTTCCATCAAAACTATGATGGTAAATGGTGAATCCAAATAGAGTATAATGAGTGGAATGATGAATGAAGGATTTGGTTTATTTTTGAGATAGGTTAGGTGGAAAAACATGGTCGTGAAGGTATTTGTAAAGGTCTAAGTACTAGATAGAATTAGGACCAATAATATCACAAATCATGGCAATAGTTAAAGGTTCATGAGTTGGTACTAAATTTTTTTTGATGAGGAACTAATAATCTCTAGCTTTATCTATTTGTCAAATTAGAGAGCTAATAGTAGCCATGGAATCTATAATTCCATTACTAACCCTTGGTATGTGCTCAAATTGAATATTGGCAATTTATTGCTTAAGAGTGTCGACCATGGCTTTATATAGAACCAACTTGTCATCTTTAGTCTCAAAATGATCTATGACCTAATTGATTATTAACTGAGAATCACCATAAATTTGGAGATGATATATGTTCCAATTCACTACTTGTCAAAGTCTTATAACAAGTGATTCATACTTAGCCATGTTATTTGTATAGGGAAAACTGATTCTGAATGATTTAGGGATTAGATCCCCCTATGGTGTAATAAAAAATTGGCCTGCCCCTGATCCATGTGCAGTAAATGAACCTTCAAAATATAGTTTCTAGGGCTGCTCCTCAAGGGGTGTGTCAATGACAATCATGAGAGATTCATCAAGAAATTAAAATGTGAGTGGTTGTGTGTTTATGAGAGGTGATTCAACAAGTTGATCTATAAGAACTTGTCCCTTAATTGCCTTCTAATTAACATACTTTATGTCAAATTCACTGAGAAGCATGATCCATTTAGCCATTCTACCTTGCATAGCTATTTTAGATAGTAGATGCTTGATTGGATCTACTTTTTAAATGACCATGGTCTTATTATTCAACATATAATGGCACAATTTTTGAGCTATGAAGACCATGGCCATATAAGCTTTTTCAATAGGTGCGTAGTTATTTTTATATGTAACTAAGGTATAGCTTAGGTAGTATATAGAATGATCCTTTCCATTATCATCATGTTGAGCCAAGAGTGCCCCCAGAGCATGGTCATCAGTTGATAGGTATAATAAGAAAGACTTTCCTGGCATATGAGGTAATAAAACAAGTAGATTAACAAGATAATCTTTGAGTTGTTGAAATCTATTTGGTAGTGATCATCCCAGTGAAATGTAACTCCCTTCTTTAAAAAGTGTGTAAATAGATTAAACTTGTCTGCTAGCTAAGAGATGAAGCATTAGATTGACTAGATCTTACCCTATAAACTATGGAGTTGCTTTAAATTGGTTAGTGGAGAAATCCCAGTTATAACATGGACTTTAGCCAGATCAACTTTAATACTTCTATGAGATATGATGAAGCCAAGTAATTTTCCTAAAGTTACATCAAACACACATTTATTTAGATTGAGTTTGACTTTGTACTCCTGTAATCTTTCAAATATATTACGCAGCACTACGGGATGGTCAGACCTAGTTTTGGATTTTCTCAATATGTCATTGACATAGTCTTCAACAATATCATGCATCATATCATGAAATATGATAGTCATGGCCCTTTGATATGTATCTCCAACATTCTTAAGGCTAAATGGCATTACCTTATAACAAAATGTTCCCCATAGAGTGGTGAACATTATTTTATGTTGGTCTTCTAGTGCTATTCTAATTTGGCTATATCTTGGAAAGCCATCTATGAGTGAAATCATTTCATAACCTGTCATGGAGTCAATGATCATGTTGATATTAGGTAGTGAAAAATCATCTTTAGCACAAGCTTTGTTGATGTCTCAAAAATTAGTACAAATTTTGATCCCTTTAGGCTTTTTACTAATAGGTACCACATTAGAGATCCATTCTGAGTAGTCAATAGATGGGATACATCCTACTTCTAAGAGTTTTTCCAACTCTTTCTTTACCAATATAGCAATGTGAGGATGCATCTTATGTAACTTTTGTTTTACCAATTTGGCATCAAGATTAACCACAAGGTGGTGTAGAACCAAGGTGAGGTTTAAACTTGGCATGTCAGAATAGGCCATTCAAAGATATCTACAAATTCTCTCAATAGATCTGTAAAGATGTCATTTTCCTCCTTAGTGAGGGATGCCCCTAATTTTTTCTATTTTAGGTCTGATGGAGTTCCAATATTTATCTCTATTGTATCTTCAACTAGAAGGGTCAAACTATCTTCTAGGATAGTAAGCAATGATTTGAACTATTGAATTATGTCAAGGTCCTCTATTAGGACTTCCTCTTCAACTTCTCCTAGGCATGATGAATCTAAGTCCCCTAATGGGAGATCTAGCCATGTGACAAAAATAGTCAAAAATTCTTGAAGAATTTGATTAAATACTTATTGTTGCTCAAAGCTGAACTCGAATCCATAAGAAAGTTCATCATTAGTGGTCTCCTAGTCTAAATTTGAAGAAGAATGAACACCCCCATCTAATGGCACCTAAAATAGGTTTCCCCCTCTAGACTGGCCTTTATCTTTTATTTTTCCCTTGTTAGAAAGTGCCTCAAAGAGGTTTTCACTTTGGGACCTCAATGTTTTCCTTATTTGTTTTTGGCTAAAGGTGTTCACTCACTCTAAAAAATAGGCTACATTATCTAATGTGATTGAGAATCCCAATTTGTGATCTCCCAATGAAACATTGTCTCTAAGGCCTAAAAAGTCACAGAATGCCTCATCATTCAAGAACTCATCAATTGGTAGACTGGATTCTTATTGGTCTCAATCTATTAGTTGGGGATAATATAATGGAAAAGGGTTGTAATGAATGGCTAGGGTAAGGGTAAAAATAACATTGTTATCAAACAAGTTGGTTTTAGCTAAGTTATCAAAGGTGAGGTTATGATCAGACTCTGCTTCGCTATCAGTATCATCATCACTAGTCATTGATAATAGAGTTTGAATAAGATATGTGGGGTCACCCCCAAGTAGTTTAAATCCAAGTCCATAAGGTATTTTATACTTAGTCATGGAAATTGGCTCGATGATTTCTTACTAATTTAGTTCGAGGCCTCTTTCTTCATAATTGTGATGCTCCATGATCTTGTTGGGAATAGGATACTTTGTATTTTTATAAGAATCAGCTTGGTTGTCATTATATAACCATGATTCATCCCCTTCAAGAGGGTCAGGTCTTAGGCCAAATGTTGGTACAAATAAGACAAGTCCCTTATCTTTATTCTTTTATTGCCAATGCATATGTGGGATGACTTTATGTCACCCAAAGGTTTTTAAATTTTGAGGAAGATTGGCAATATGAAATGTATCATGGGTCACATACTCTCCTAATCCATTATCTAAAATGGTGAAATGATAAAAAGCTTCAGGAGGTGGCATGTGGGAAAGGGAATCTAAGGTATTAGGATTTATGCAATTATCTAGTGAAGGATCAATAAGTATAGCCTTTCCTTTATCCTGTTTGGAACTTAGATTCATGCCATACCAATAATTTTAGCTTTGAAATTCAACCTCAAGATGCTTATAGTGTTCATATGGGTGTAAATCTCCTAGAATATTCACTTCCATCCCTGAGTGGGAAAACTAGATACATTGGTGCAACATTGACGAGAATGCATGAATCTCATGTAACCAAGGCCTACCTAGAAGTATATTATATGATAACTCAAGATCAAGCACATGGAAAAGTATATCATGGGTCAAAGTCCCAATGATAATTGGAAAACTAATGGTGCCTTGCAATTCTCTTTCTTTATTATCATAGGCTTTGATTGTTATTGTTTTTAGCTAAAGATATACCATTGTGTATCCAAAAGGATTGATGATCTTTAGAGACACTATGTTGAAGCCAGATCCATTATCTATAAGGACATGTTTCACTTTATGCCATCTGATAAAAACTTATATGTACAATGGGTTATTATGGAGTGGGCCAAGGGAAGACATATCGCTTTGATTGAATGTGACTTGTTGGGCTAGAGCTAGGTGTCCAACCAAAGCTTGAAATTTATCAGGGGATATGTCAGTAGCAATAGTGGATTGGGTTAAAAACTCATTCAAGATATTATTGTGGATTATTGACATTCACAACAAATCTAAAATAGAAATTTGTGCTAGTGTCTTTTGTAATTATTTCACAATATCAAACTTCTTGTCTTGGTCAGGAGTGAATGGTTTTTTCTAAGGCTGAATGGTTGGTTAGATGATAGGCAAAGTGGTAGATGGTTATGGGCCTAGGATAGTAATATTTGACCTTTGATTTTTTGTTACACAATTAGGATTAAATACCAAACCATTAATGTTAACAAATATTGGGAATGGTGTGGGACTAGACAGGACAAGTCTCGATTGTCAGTGCATTTGTATGTGGTCACGTGGCAAGGATAGGTTATCGATATAAGGTCCAAAAGGGGAAATCCTAGTTTGATGGTTTGTCTATATGCACTCCCAAGTCAAAGAAGGATTATCCATGTAATTTGGTTGAATGTTGTTGTTTAGCAATGGTCTAGGTTGATTAGTGCTTGGTCTAAGATTAATGGAGATGGTATTAATGCTACCACCTGCAATATGACCTACAACCCTATTATAGTCATGTGCAACTACATGATAAGTTATTGGTTATTACCGTTCTAACCTTGATTTTGTCCATTGTTCTATCCTTATGGGTTTTTCTATTGATTTTGTTGATTCTACTAGTTTGGCCTTTGATTTTGATATTATTGATTTTGTTGTTGCACTGATCATTGTTGTTCTTGTTGTTGATTATTTTGTTGTTGTTGATTGTTATGGTAGAGAAATGGGTTTTGATAAATCCCAAGAGTTTTATTGGAAGTGGAAGCACCATTATCTAATTTTATCTCCCCATTCTCCAACATATTTTCATTTAAATATTTTATTTTGACACATCTTCATAGATTATGCCTGTTGACTCGATGATAGTCACATAATTTATTTTCATGGTACCAATCAGGATAAGGAATGCCTTCCAAATAATGCTTTTGTATAGGCCAAGTAATCAGATTAGCAACCATAAGCGTTGACCATTTTGGTCCTGTAGGCCAAAAGTCAGTCTCCTTCTTTCCCTACTATTCTAAACCATCAATCTAGTCATGTACCCACTTTTCTATGAATGCCTTTTTCTTTGCAATAAGTCCTATTCTTATAAAACATTGAAAGATCTAAAGACCTGCAGGTTTTAGTTTGGTATAAGACCTTTTTTCTCTTTGGGCAGTCAATCACACAAGCCTTTTTTGATAAAGGATATCACTCATTTTCAAAGGGATATAAGTCTTTCCATAGACCCCAAAGGTCAAGTGCCCTTGTGGAGGGTAGGCAAATGACCAATTGGTCATTTCAGAAGGAGTCTGAAGGGCAACTTAGGGCCTAAATGCCCTTGCAGAGGGTAGGAAACACTTGTAGAGGGACCAAAGAAGAGAGCCAAAGGGTAAGGTTTTCTTTGGAGAAAATAAATCCATGAAAAAATGGCAAGGGTCCTTCATAATTTTATCCAAAGGAAAATACAAGGAAAATCCAAAGGCACAATTCTTTTAGGCTAAATGTTCAAAGGAATTCCTTCGGGCATTTTTTCTAAAAGAATTCAAGAAGAGAAAGGGCCAAGACTCCAAAGAGAAAGACTAAGGTATGAAGAAATATTTCCTTTAGACAAAATGTCTGAAGGAATTGAGAAGCCAAGGTAGCCTGAAGGAGCCCAAAGAGCGAGTGCCCTTATGGGGGACTCTCAACTGCCAAGAAGGGGACCTTTTCAAAGCCCTGAAGGGGCACCTTCCCTTCAGGAGGGTTTAATTGCAAATATTAGAATGAATATAAAAGGTTGATGGGATTGTGGAAAGCTGAAGAAATTTCCAAAGGGGTGATGGGCCCGAAGATGTCAAATTTTGCATTGCAAACTAGCTGTTGGAATTCAAACATCTAGTGACGTCCTTGTGGATGTCAAAATTCAAGACAATGGAATAGAAGTTGGCTTTTAAATAGAAATAGGTGCATGAACATCAACTTTAAGTCAATAATATAGCCTTACGTCAATAATATAGCCATTGATTCTCAAATGTTTAAAGATGGGTCTGCATGTGGAAACTCAGTGACCCACCGATAAGATAGCCCCAAGGGTATAAAGAACCAAGAAAAGACAAAAGATAGGAAAAGACAAAAGCCAGGTGGAAACTTAGTGACCCACCCATAAAGGATCCCGAAGAGCCAAGCACAGGCATGGATAGAACAGCCCAGGTGGCAAAATAGATGTCAACAGAGGAGTTATTCTAGTGGTTGGAATAGTCCTTACAAAATGGTCATCAAGGAGCACAAATAGTGAATGACACAACCTATTTTTATTCATTTAAACGTTAATGAGTAGACAACCGTATGAACCTCTTTAATAAGTGTTCTTGTTTTCAAATAGAAAGACGTCACCCATGCTTTCACAATGACGTTTAATATAATTTAAATGCCAAAGTCAAGACTTGGACTACCACAACATGGCTTCTTTCACCAGACTTCCTCTTCCTAATGAATTAAATGTAGCATGGGCCACTTGTGGAAAAAGATGCCATTACTTTCTCTTCTCTATATATTGTAAACTCTCATTTGAGAAAAGAGCTATCTCTCATTTTGTAAGGTGAAGCCCTATCAAAATTTCACCTTGAATCAATAAGAATGCATTTTACCTCTATTTGACTAGTTATATCTATGAGTGTGTCTACATATTAACCTTGTGTTTAGTCATTTTAGCTTGATGCTTTCACAAGTTGACACCAACACACCTAGTGTAACTAGAGTACCAGTTCTACAGGTTAACAAGAAGTGCTGCATCTAGAGTGTAGAGATGGAAAAGGGTTATCATATAGTGTGTTTTGTATAGCGCCTATGGTAAGTTTATTTTTTATGTGTATTCATTAAGCCTCCCTATTAAAGCTCCCTACAGTCTAGTCTTTTCATCAGATAAAGTGTATGTACATCCTCTTCTAGTTTGAAGTGTGAGTAACTAAGTAGATCAAACTTGTTTGGTGCATCACCATCTTAGGTTAGTCTATGTTTTCAGTATCCTTCTCTCTTTTCACCCCCTCACTATATATATATATATTAGTGGTAGTAGTGAAATAACTCAGAGATGCATCAAAGGGAGCTAGCCCTTATTTAGAGATTCTCCCCTCAATTTTTCCAAACCCACAGGCAAGAGGGGAGTCTCCATTATGACACATGGAAGATAGAAGCTCAGCCTTTCGTCAAGGGTGCAATCCATAGCATCAAATTTTTTTGTTTGGTGCATCACTATCTTAGGTTAGTTTTTGTTTTTAGTATCCTTCTCTCTTTTCACCCCCCCCCACTATATATATTAACAATAGTAGTGAAATAACTTAGAGATGCATCAAAGGGATCTAGCCCTTATCTAGATATTCTCCCCTTAGTTTTGCTAGACCCACAAGAAAGAGGGGAGTCTCCATTATGCCACGTAGAAGACAAAAGCTTAGCCTTCTATCAAGGGTGTAATCTGTTGGGTGAATATTCTGTCATCAACTAACTGATGACAAAATGGGGATATCAGCCACAGCATAAGGGAGATTTACACCACGAGGAGGGTGGCTTTACCAAATCTAGACGAGGTAAATCTCTCCTCTCATCAAGGGGAGGTTCCCTATCAATATTTACGTGCTATAAGCATATATATAATTAAGCAGAAAATAACACATGAGGGTGGTATAACAACATCTACCTCTCTTTTTTCAGAGGTAATGTATAAAGGACAAAAGAGGAAAATCCCTGGTTTAAAGCTAACAAAACTCCTCTTCTTTCAGGAATGGTATCAAATGAAGAGCAAAAGATTACCTGAAGTAACAAAGTTCACAAGAACACTCACGCAAGCACAAAGTCTTCCGTAGCTTCTCCACAGATCCAGAACAAGTACATCCATAAAATAAAGTGAAGCACAAAGTCTTCACCTGAAACTACCAAAATATAAAAGAATCTCGAAGGTAAAAGTAGCACAAAGTCTATTTTCTACCCCCAAGAAGTGCCCTCAGATAATAATAATACACCCACTTGCTTATTAAATCAAATAAACAAGATGTTACCAGGAAAAAGACATAAGAACTATTTCCTAAATAACACAGACAATCTCAACACAAAGTCTGAAATAACCTGCTTCTCATTCATTCAACAGAATATGATTTACAAATTTGAGCACAAAGTATCAAAATTTGCTTCAATTTCAGCAGAGTGTTTGCTATTAAATTTTCCAAGATAATTCACAAATGAGGTCTCCACTATATATAGGGAGAAAATCCTCAAAAATAGAAAAATAATAAAATATACAAAATATCCTAGTCAAAGATGACTCATCTTTGACTTTTGGATTTTTTCCAAAATATTTTATTTTATCCGTAATTACATATTACAAAAATGCATGCATTCTGCACAAAACAGAAATGCATAAGGATAGAAAAGGAGAGGAGGAGAGAGAGTGTTAATTCTTGCTGCCAGATCTCTTCAGATGAGCATCGTACATGGCAATAGATGCCTGAATTCCTATGCTATTTGGTGCAACTGCATTCTTGGAGATGACTCTTGCTCTGATCAGCACGTCTTTCAATGCTGTGATGGCTTTAGAGTGGCTAGTTAACCTGGATTTCAAATTCTCCAAAGTTAACTGAGCATCCAGAATGCTGTCCACCGAAGTCATTGAGAAAGACGCTCCTTCAAAATATTTCCAGATCATCCCTTCGAAACTCTGAATCATTTCCCCTATCGAAAGGAACTGATGGTCCTTGGAAGTCAAGTTGCATGGCAGCTCTTCTAACTTGTTCAGCAGGCTCAGGTCACTTTTATCACTAGCTTCCCTGAAAGCTTTAAGATCATCAATTAGATCCTTAAGCACCTGAATCCTGAAGATTATTGACTCTTTGGTCTCAACATAAGAATCTTTGTTGGGGATGACACCGATAGATATCAAGGCACTCTTTTTGAGACCTTTCATCTCCTTCCATCTGCTGAGATCTTTCTCCAAGCTGTCAATTTCTTGAGAGATAAGGGAGACAAAATCGTCTACCTGAGTTTTTAATCCCTTCATTTTATCCATTCTTTCTGCAACCTCTGATAGCAGAGAGATACCCTGATTATGCATTCTCTCAATATATTCCTCCATTACTTTCCCCTTTAAATAAGTCTTTTCAGCTTTCTGAATGACTGAATCATCCACGGAAAAGGCCTCTGGAGTCGCTGCTTCAGGTGGGGTAGTGAATCTTCTGATCACTGTTGTTAACTGTTCAGCTTTGGCTTTATAAAAATCCTTCATCTCCTTTTCTCTGTCAAATTTTTGGACCATAATGTCCATTGCTGACTGAAGATCGCTCTTCGCACCTTCGTGAGTGACTTTGCCAAGTACCACACGAGAGATGGAATAGCTGCTCATCTTAAAACCCTCAAGGGTTGCATCCTGAGGAGGCTTGGCAATTTCTAAAATTTTTTGCCCTTTTTCTTCGATTAACTTGGAGAGGATCTTTGGCCTCTTAGGAGCCCTTGCTTTTGCCAGCGCTATCTTGCCAAAATCGAATTCGTCTGGGGAGATGGCCATTTTCTTCCTTTTAGGTGTGAAAGCAGACATCCAAGGCGGGAGAGAAGTACCCGCTATAACAATAGTTGCCTCTATTGGTGTCAATGCAGTAGCTTCAACACTACTGGTGGTGACAGTAGTTGCAGTTAGAGTAACTGATGAAACTATACCAACTACTGATTCTGGCTCAGGTGTAGGACTTGGTGGCAGGTTGAAAGACGGAGATGATAGACTTGGAATGGACCCAAAAGAGCGAGGAGAACCTGCTGAAGGACCCTGAGGATCACCAAAAACAACCCTAGAAGGGGAAGCCACTCCAGAAGAGGGAACACTAATTGGAGAGATAGGAGAAACGGGTACTGCAGGAGATCGAGGGGGAGAAGGAGAGATGCTCTTGATCGGTTGTGCTTGTCCTTGTGAGATTGGAGACCCAACACTTGGTTGTTTCAAAGGTTGATCTGCTTTCTTCATGGACTGGGCCACCTGTGTCTCAGGGCTTTGTTCTTTGGTTCCTTCAGCCGCCGCTTCAGGCTCTTGTGCAAGCTTAGGCTTTTTAGAGACAAAAATGATTCTAGGCTTGTGTGGAATGGAGGGAGAAAGAACGTCACCTTTGTTCTTCGTTCGGTTCTCTGCCTTTTTTCTCAATTCTGCTTGATACTCAGCCTCTGATCCTGTGATGAATTATTTCAGGGTGATCCCTTTGGCTGCTAACCAATCATTGGTGTTAGCCAATATTGGTTTGAATCTCTTTCTTAGAGAAGTCAGTTCCTTCTGAGACCAGTTAATTGGAGGGAGAGGGGAACTAGCGACCTTTTCTACCAGGTATCTGTTGTTTACGATATTCCCATCATCGATCAATCTTGAAGGGATTTTTGCAAGCCCGAGGTACTCTATTTGCTCTAGTGTGAGACAGCAATAGTCCATCTTCCTTATCTCATCAGCCGTCCTCATGTCTACCCAGATATCTTCAATCATGGGGTCGTGAACCTGAGTTTTTCTTCAGATCATCTCCCTGACTCCCCTGTAGTCAAATTTCTCTTGTCTTTTGAATGGTTTGATGGTAACCATTTGCATTTCTATTTCCATAATCCTGGCTTTAGTTGATGTAGTAACTGAGAACCTACCAATCTGGATAGGAAACTTGAAGCCGGGTCTCTTAAGCTCCATCTGCTTTACGTGTATGACAGCCATTTGTTGGCAAAGCTCCATTAGGACTAACTTGTCTGAAGGGAATCTGGGGAGCATATAAGGGTATCCTTGGTAGAAACCTACCCAAGGATAGCAAAATGTAGAGAACTGGAGGAACATGTAGCCATAATTGTTCACCACCATCCAAGCCTCATCTGATATTCTCTTCTGCTCCAACTGAGGGTCAAAGAGACACAAGAATACGGCAAAGAATGCATCATTTACTCACCTGAAATGACGTGTTGACCCCTGAAGCATCAGTTGAGGATAGTATGAGTAGATCGGGTTGGTCTTTCTATCTCCCTCTATTGTTAAACCTGGGAACGATCGCATTGTAGCAGCTATATAGACTAGGTACGAGGTCATGTAGAATTTGAAAGAGGTTTGTACCCTGGTCAGTTGTTTGTGAATAGCGTTGCTGATTTGTTCCCCCCAAAAGATGATTTGTTTGCCTTGAAGGATGATCTTAATGAACAGATACATCCATTCATGAAATTGTGAAGAGGATGGGAGGCCCCGTATTCTACTGAGGAGGGTGATTAAGTCACCAACTTCTTCGAGGAAATCACTTCTGGGGAAGCTTTTCGGCCATCTAGAGAGCCTGGCCCTCGGGGTCTTTAGCCATTTATGGTTTATGACCTTCTTTGCCCTTTCGAGGTCTTTGTCGTATTCTTTTTGCGCATTTTTGAAGTCAATTTGGGTGACTTCGGTGGCTGGCGGACACAGGAAAACTTTGTCGATAAACTCAGGGTCCAATCGAATTATCATGCCGCCACTAGCGTCTGAGACCGATCTAGTCTCCTTGTCATAAAAGCGCTCGCATTGAAGGATGAATTTTGCATGATGTACTGCTACAAGAAAGGCGGCCACCAGGTGGATGTTGCTCTCAACAATCCTCTTTATCCCTGTGCTGGGATTTGTTGCCTTAGTTCGCTCTAGGAATTTGGCCATGTCCACGTGGCCGATCTCGGTATCTCGAATGTCATCGACATTCGAGGTGACTAACGTGAGCGGGAAAACACCCTGGTACTTGTATTTCATCATCTTCGCCTTTGAGGGAGATGCTTCCGTCATAGGGGATGATTTTGATTGGACGAGAGCAAGTGTACAGGAGCTCGCTGAAGGTACTACAGTCATAATCACAGACGAAAAGAGAGTGAGCGAGAGAGGGAGAGCATAATTTAAGTGACACGGGTTACTAGAGGTCACTTAAATAGGCCGAGTCGGTCAAAGAGTGGAGAACAAGGAAGAAAAAGTGCGAAAGGGATAACTCGAGAAAAATTCTGGGAGTTACCTGAAAATGAAAGAAAAATGCAGGGGCAGTGGAAATCGCCGCCCTTGCATAACTTAGAGGAAATCGCAGGGGCGGTGAAAATCGCCGCCCTTGCGGGAATATGCAGGGGAGACGAAAATCACCACCCTTGCAGGAAAATGCAGGGGTGGCAAAAATCCCTGCCCTTGCAAGAGAACGTAGGGGTGGCAAAAATTGCCGCCCTTGCAAGAGGGTTGCAAAAAGGAGCAGAGGCAGCGAAAATCACCGCCACTGTGCTGGGCAAGATAAGATCGTGGAAAGGCGGTGAAATTTTCCACCTTTGCACGGGGGTTAGAAAAGATGTGGGCAGCAAAAAATGCCGTCCACATTAGGTCACGGCGGAAAAAGCCGCGGGTAGGAGAGGGGAAAGAAGTAAAAACAACTAAAAACAAGCAAGAAAACAAGAACAAAAAGAAATAAAACTAAAAACAAACCCTACCTGGAAAATGAGCACGCCACGAAGTCGGATCCACGAGCTAGTGCGTCGAAATGTCTCTTGGGGTGCTCAGGTGCAAGAGGTAGGAGGAGGAGAGGAAGCAATGAGGGGAAAGAGGCTCAAAATCAGAATATATAGGGTGAAAAACCCACCCCAACAACCCACCGCACAGGGCCATTAATGCCTTACATGGAAATCGAGACGTGTAAGGGCGATGAAAATCGCCGCCCTTACATGTAGTCAGTCTCTTTTGCAGGGGCGGCAAAATTTGCCACCCTTGCAGAAAATGTGCAGGGGCGGCAAAAATTGCCACCCTTGCACACAAAAAAACAAGGGAAATGCAGGGGCAACGAAAATCACCAAAAAGCAAAAAGAGACCAACTCCAGGAGGAGAAAAAAGAAAAAGGGGAGAGAAAAACTTGGCCTAGACGGGATAGTAACCATTCCCCGATCTGACCAAGACGAAAATGAATTATAGAATTCGTATCAAAAATAAACTTAGAGAGACAAAGGACGAAACGGATAAGTTTCGTAGGGGGTTGCTTCTAAAATGAGCTAAGCTGATTTTGAAAACAACACCTGGCTCCTGTTGGGGAACTTTCGTTTAATCGAAATGATTAGCGGAAGTAGAATCCAGTCTCTAAGTGCCTTCGTCCAAGCCATTGGGCTACGGAGTCGAGCGAAAAACGAGAAAGAAAAATAGACAAAGCAAAAGTGCTGTACATATTTTACAAATGGACTCATCCGAGCTTCAAGGGTTGAAAAGCTTTAGATGTTACCCATTGTGAGGTAGTGTAAACGGTGTTCCATCTTTATACTCTAGCAAAAAGCTGGCCTCACCACAGAGCTGCCGAATGATGAACGGACCCCTCCACAGGGAGTCAAATTTGCCATGCATCCCTTTTGGTTCACGTCGCTTGTCCCACAACAAGACTTGATCTCCGACTTAGAACTCACGCATTCTAGCTTTCTTATCAAACAACGCTTTCACCCGGTCTTGATGTTCCTTGATCTGATCTACCACCATAACGCATTATTCGTTCAGCTCGGTCAGACACATGACCTGCTTGTCAACTGAGCTTTCGAAGGTTGAGTCTTTGATTGCTCTGGTTAATCTGAGTGCTGGTAGTTCAATGGTGATGGGAATTTCTGCATTTCATCCATATAGGAGTTGGAAAGGTGACATACCTATAGCTCTTTTGGGTGTTATCCTGTCAGCCCATAAAGCATCATACAAAGCTTTGTGCCATGTTCTCTGATTGTCATCCACCAACTTCCTGATAATGGTGACTAGGTTCCTATTACTCGATTCTGCCTATCCATTTCCTTGAGGGAAATAATCTGAAGTGTGAGACAAGGTAATCCCATAATGGAAACAAAATTGAGTGATTTCATGCGATGAAAAATAGGCCGCATTATCTGTCACAAGTTTTAGTGGAACCCCAAATCTGGAGATGATATTTTCTTTGAGAAAGATGCATACCACTTTAGATGTAGCATGCTTGGTTGGTATGGCCTCCACCCACTTAGTAAAATAATCCATCGCGGTGAGGACATAATCATGTCCGGCACTTGAGGACGGGTTAACTGCACCAATGAAATCAATACCCCACTACTGAAAAGGTTCCTTGATCACGACTGGCTTGAGGGGCAAAGCAGGCAGCTTAGGCTTCCCAATGAATTGCTGACACAGATCACACTTACATACCCATTTGTAAGCATCCTGAAAAAGAGTGGGCCAGTAGTAACTCGCATATAGAATTTTGTGTGCCGTCATCGGTGCAGAGAAATGTCCTCCACAGGCCAAATTATGGAAAGATTCTAAAAGTTTTTCTTGTTGAGCTTTATCAACACAACGAAGAAATGCCCCGTCCAGGTTTCTTTTGTAAAGACCATTGTCCCACAGAACATAACCAACCGCTTTCAATTTAACATTCTATTTTTCTTTTAAAGAAAGATGAGCGGGACATTTGCCATATGTTAGGAAATGAGCAATGTTAGAATACCATTCATCAGTAGTGGCGACAAAGAGAACTGTGGGTACACTTTTGATATTTGGTTCTTCATTTTTTATTTCATCTGGAATGTTGTTGGTGATCAATTGGCAGAGACCTCTTCCTCGTACCAACTTGGTTGGTTTGATGTCTAGGTCAAACTCCTGAGTTTTGGCAATCCAGTTACCTCTCTTCGTACCAAACTCTTGCTAAGTCAAAATAGATTTTATTGTTGTATCTAGTACGAGAATTCAGGATATAAAACCTGAAATGCTTGACAGCCTTGACCACAACGTATGCATGTTTCTCCATAAAGAAATATTTCAATTCGTGATTTTTGAGTGGGCAACTCATGAATGAAATAGGGGATTCTGCATTTTCTAAATTGGGCTAAACCAAAATAGCTGATAGTGTATGCTCAGAAGCATAACTATATATCTTGAAACCTTTGGTATAGTCTGAACAGACCAAGACTGGTGCCCAAGCAATTGCTTCTTTAATTTCTTTGAATGCTGCTTTGCCCTCGGCAGTCCACCTAAATGTGGCATTGCTCTTCATCATGTTGACAATGTGACGGGTTTTCTCGGTTAATTTCGGAACAAATCTCCTAAGGAAATTCACCTTTCCAAAGAAAGAATGAACTGCGGTCTTGCTGGTAGGCAGAGTAAGTTCCTGGATGGATCTAACTCTTTCTGAATCAATCCGGATGCCTTCTCAGAACACTATGTGTTCGAGAAGTTTTCCTTCAGTTACTCTGAAAACAGATTTCTTTGGGTTCAACGAGATGCCGTTTTGACGGCAACATTCCAGTACCTTTTGCAAATGGTGAACATGCTTGGAACGCTATTTTGAAAATACCGTCAGATCATCTAGGTATACTACAATGAATTTTCCCATTATATCTTTGAAAGTGAGATCCATAGCCCTTTGAAAAGTGGCACCTACGTTTATTAGACCGAACGGCATCCTGTAGTAAGTGAAAGTGCCCCAGGGTGTGGTGAACGCTGTCTTGTGTTGATCTGCTTTCCCAACCTCAACTTGATTGTAACTCAAAAAACCGTCAAGCATTGATAACATTTCTAAACTTGTTACCATCTGTAAGACCTGATCCATGATGGGTAGGGGGTAGTTATCTTTTAAGGACAACTGATTCAAGTTCCTGAAATCTACACAAATTTGAATCTCACTATTTTTCTTTCTAACGGGTACTATGTTAGCGACCCATGTTGAGTGATGGATCAGAAAAATTATCCTAGCATCTAGCATCTTTTGTATCTCAGCTAAAATAGTACTTGAGATTTTTGGATTATATTGCCTGAATTTCTGTTTGTAAGGCACAGAGTTGGCTTTCAGGGGGATGTCATGACGGATGTCATGTGGCCTAAGAGATTTCAAGTCGTCGTAAGAGTAAGCCAACACATCTCTATATTGACGGAGTAAATTAGCAAGCTCAAACCTTTCTTTGGAAGTGCAACATTTCCCAATGTTTACCATTTTAGGGTCGTGCTTGGTCCCCAAGTTGACTTGATCAAAATCTTGAGAAGAATTTAAATCTGTTCATCGTTGTTTGACAAACCTGTCATGGTCATCAAACAGATTTTCAAGGGAAACTAAACCTTTGGGAATTTTATTCCCTTTGAGCTGTATAAAATCTTCACCTGTACTAGTCTAGGTTTCAGGGGCTAGTCTGCACTCTCGGGGCTCACTTCCTTCAAAACACAGTTGCTTGAAAGTGTCCTTTTGCTCTAAGAAGGCGATGATTTGATCATCGTGGTTAAACACCTGCCAGTGGTCGACATTGTCTGGTACACTTGGTCGAAAAACTAGCTCGATACTATACTTATCCCCCTTAAAATTTGAGTGGGGAATCAGGAGGGTGGCAGAGACAGCCAATGTATCTGCTTGATCATTGAATTCCCTCGGAACGGTGGAGATATTGAAGGCATCAAAATTTTCAGTCTGATCCCATACCAGATTACGGTAATGGTGCAACCTCTCATTTTTGGTCTGATAGAGGTTCCTTACCTGACAGACTATCAACTCAGCGTCTCCTTTAGCATGGAGTTTCCTAACGGCTTTTTCTTGGGCAGCCTGTAGTCCAAGTAACATGGATTCATATTCGGCCGTGTTGTTAGTATTGTTGAATTGCAATTTGTAGGAAAAAGGAGTAATTTCTCCCTGAGGGGATACCAACACAACTCCCGCTCCTGAACCAGTAGAAGAACAACTGTCGTCGAATTCCAAGGTCCATAGCTCATCAGGTATTGCTTTTTCAATGAAAACTTTTCTGTTTTGGGGAAAGGGTTGTTTTATGTGTTCATTTTGCTTGGGCATCCCACCCTTCGCGTCAGCTGAAACCCAAAACCAACTCATCACCCGTAGGAGTTTCATTTAATGCACCGCGTATCTCGTCTATGGATAAGAAATAAGTGCCCATACCTGATGACTCAAATAAAATTTGGGCTTCAGGTGCTGCGGAACGGGTAACCACGTACCTAGCTTCTTTTTTAGGGAGAAACTTCTTCATGACGCCTTGAACTGGAATCCTTGCTTCAGATAGGTCCATGCTTAACTCGTCCCCAACATCCTTACATAAATTCTGCCCAAGCAGGATGTCGTAAGATGCTGGAACATCGGCTACTAGAACCATCATTTTAATTCACTTTTTTGGAAAAGCTACAAAGGCGTATTGGGCATCTTTTATTTGGCCAAGGAGGGGAACCTGCTTTTTTTTCATGGAAAAACACCTCCCAAAAGTTTTGGTCAAAGTTAGGCCGAGGGAATCTGCCACTTTTGCAGGCATGACATTATCTGAAGCCCCAGAGTCTATAATACAATTACTCAGTTTGTAACCATTTATAAGCAGGGAAACATAAAAAGGTTCTATCTTTTTGGGGGCGACAGGAGGAGTCACAACCAGATTGTTTTGGGCCGGTTTGTCTTTGGAGAGATCAGGAACAACTTTCAAAGAATCTTGTCCTACAGGAACAACTTTGTTTTTAACATACTCTGCTAACCTATCAAACTGTTCTGGGTTAGCTCTCAAATACTCAACCTCTGTCATCTGAATCTTAGTCTTCTTAGCATGATCAATTATATCAAATGATTGAAAAGAAGTTGCAATAGAAGAAGAGATTCCATCATCAGAGGTTTTGGCAGGCACTCCAGTGGCCTGAGTAGCAGAAGAGGGGAATATTGGGTGATTGGGAGTACTTACTTTTTTATGAGTCACCTGATCTTTTGATTATGGAGGTAATGGAGTCCTGCATTTGGCAATAGAAACCGCTGGCTGGGGTTCATCATCTGCCTTCCCCTCATCAGTATGTGAAGCTGACTGCTTTTGAGATCTAGTAAAAATAGCGTAAGTTCCTTCTGAATCGTCCCCTTTACTCCCAGCTTCATCTTGGTAATCCAAGAAACCGATATTGGAATCGCTCGCTAATTCTTCATCCTGTTCATCAAATAGGTTAGCATTTTTTGATTGATCTAGCTGCGGTTGAAAGGAGTTGTCGTGTTCAGTCTCCAGATATCCGACCGCTGAATTGGCAAGTGCTGCTTCAATAGCTAATCTTCCTGAAGGGGGAGGTAGGCAGTTTGATTGCCCCTGGGTCCGGGTAGTATTACCTTGATATTGTTGATTCTGGAGTGTCCTCCTGGGTGCATCTCGATAGGTAGGAGCAGACGTACCTTGGGCAATTTGTCTTTTCAAAGCTATCAGTTTATTTGTTAATTTTTGCACCATAGGATCTGTAGTGCCCGTAGAAGAGCTTTCAGTAGGTGAGGGGGATTTATTTTTACCAGAATCTTTCTTGATCTTGCCTGCTAGGATAAGATCGTCTTCAATCTCGATAGCCAAACCTTGAGCCAAGGCTAGGTCCATAGGGCCAGCTCGTCTCAACAAGAAACTTACTTCAGGAAGCTGTGAGTTGATGAAAAAGCATTTGAGATTTTCCCTTGTGGGCTGAGCCATAGTTGGAATCCGGTTCCTCAATTTGTTGAATTTAGCTATAAAATCCCTCATGGGTTCCTGGGATTCTTTCTTTAATTGTGTCAGCTGTGCCAATAAAGCGTGCGCATCCTCAGCGGGTTTAAATCTAGCTTCAAATTTAGACTTGAGCGTATCCCAGCTTGTTACTGACCCAGCCTGCAGGTGATAAAACCAATCCACGGCAGCTCCTTGTAAAGTTTCCACAAAGAGTCTTACTGCCACATCTTCAAATTCGACCCCAATTACACCACATGCTATGGAGAAGGCAGCAATATGCTCGTCGGGATGAACCTTTTCATCACCAAAAAACTTAGGAAATTTTTTCCTAGAACTACGAGGTAGTTCATGCAGAGGTGGGGTTAAGTTAAGAGGACCGAAGGAATTACCCCACGGGCCTTGAGCCATTATGATAAGAGGATGAAAAGGTGGAATAACAAACCTTGGAGGGGTGTTTATAGGTAGAGGGTGATTAACAGCAGAAAAAGGAGTTCTACCTCGTGTTCGTGATCTGCCAAGGCTAGAAGTAAAACTCTTAGATCATTGAATAGAGGTTGATGAAAGAAACAGATCAAAACTACTCTGTTGTGCTAATTCAAACATAGGGTCAACAACACCCTTAGATCTCTGACTTCTGGTGTAGCGTGGGGTTGCCAGATTTTTAAAACAAGAATGGGACTGAAACTACTTCAAGTTGAAGCTTGAGGCTTCAAGATGTGCATTCGTCCCAGTAGCTCTGGTTTTGCAGACCAGATAATATAATGGAGGTAGTTGGTAAGGCTACAATGATAATGGGTAAGACATGAAACGGAGTCACCAGATTATGTAATGGAATAAGGGTAGGGACTGCTTCAATCTGAAATTTGAGGTGTCAGACTGCACATTCGTGTCCCTAGCAGAGTCGTCAAAAACTGTTGGTTGAATATTCTGTCATCAACTAACTGATGACAAAATGGGGATATCAGCCACATCATAAGGGAGATTTACACCATGAGGAGGGTGGCTTTACCAGATCTAGACGAGGTAAATCTCTCCTCTCATCAAGGGGAGGTTTCCTATCAATATTTACGTGCTATAAGCATATATATAATTAAGCAGAAAATAACACGTGAGGGTGGTATAATAGCATCTACCTCTCTTTTTTTAGAGGTAATGTATAAAGGAAAAAAGAAGAAAATCCCTGGTCTAAAGCTAACAACACTCCTCTTCTTTCAGGAATGGTATCAAATGAAGAGCAAAAGATTACCTGAAGTAACAAAGTTCACAAGAACACTCACGCAAGCACAAAGTCTTTCGTAGCTTCTCCACAGATCTGAACAAGTACATCCATAGAGTAAAGTGAAGAACAAAGTCTTCACCTGAAACTACCAAAAGATAAAAGAATCTCAAAGGTAAAAGTAGCACAAAGTCTATTTTCTACCCCCAAGAAGTGCCCTCAGATAATAATAACACACCCACTTGCTTATTAAATCAGATAAACAAGATGTTACCAGCAAAAAGACATAAGAACTATTTTCTAAATAACACAGAGAATCTCAACACAAAGTCTGAAATAACCTGCTTCTCATTCATTCAATAGAATATGATTTACAAATTTGAGCACAAAGTCTCAAAAGTTGCTTCAATTTCAGCAGAGTGTTTGCTATTGAATTTTTCAAGATAATTTACAAATGAGGTCTCCACTATATATAGGGAGAAAATCCTCAAAAAGTGAAAAATAATAAAATATACAAAATATCTTGGTCAAAGATGACTCATCTTTGACTTTTGGATTTTTTCCAAAATATTTTATTTTATCCGTAATTACATATTACAAAAATGCATGCATTCTACACAAAACAGAAATACATAAGGATAGAAAAGGAGAGAAGGAGGAGAGAGAGTGTCAATTCTTGCTGCCAAATCTCTTCAAATGAGCATCGTACATGGCAATAGATGCCTGAATTCTTATGATGTTTGGCGTAACTGCATTCTTAGAGATGACTCTCACTCTGATCAGTACGTCTTTCAATGCTGTGATGGCTTTAGAGTGGCCAGTTAACTTGGATTTCAAATTCTCCAAAGTTAACTGAGCATCTAGAATGCTATCCACTGAAGTCATTGAGAAAGATGCTCCTTCAAAATCTTTCTGGATCATCCCTTCGAAACTCTGAATCATTTCCCTTGCCGGAAGGAACTGATGGTCCTTGGAAGTCAAGTTGCATGGCAGCTCTTCTAACTTGTTCAGTAGGCTCAGGTCACTTTTATCACTAGCTTCCCTGAAAGCTTTAAGATCATCAATTAGATCCTTAAGCACCTGAATCTTGAAGATTATTGACTCTTTGGTCTCAACATAAGAATCTTTGTTGGAGATGACACCGATAGATATCAAGGCACTCTTTTTGAGACCTTTCATCTCCTTCCATCTGCTGAGATCTTTCTCCAAGCTGTCAATTTCTTGAGAGATAAGAGAGACAAAATCGTCTACCTGAGTTTTTAATCCCTTCATTTTATCCATTCTTTCCGCAACCTCTGATAGCAGAGAGATTCCCTGATTATGCATTCTCTCAATATATTCCTCCATTACTTTCCCCTTTAAATAGGTCTTTTCAGCTTTTTGAATGACTGAATCATCCACGAAAAAGGCCTCTGGAGTCACTACTTCAGGTGGGGTAGTGAATCTTCTGATCACTACTGTTAACTGTTCAGCTTTGGCTTTATAAAAATCCTTCATCTCCTTTTCTCTGTCAAATTTTTGGACCATAATGTCTATTGCTGACTGAAGATCGCTCTTCGCACCTTCGTGAGTGACTTTGCCAAGTTCCACACGAGAGATGGAATAGCTGCTCATCTCAAAACCCTCAAGGGTTGTGTCCTGAGGAGGCTTGGCAATTTCTAGAAATTTTTGCCCTTTTTCTTCGATTAACTTGAAGAGGATCTTTGGCCTCTTAGGAGCCCTTGCTTTTGCCGGCGCTATCTTGCCAAAATCGAATTTGTCTGGGGAGATGGCCATTTTCTTCCTTTTAGGTGTGAAAGCAGACATCCAAGGTGGGAGAGAAGTACCCACTGTAACAATAGTTGCCTCTGTTGGTGTCAATGCAGTAGCTTTGACACTACTGGTGGTGACAGTAGTTGCAATTGGAGTAACCGGTGAAACTGTACCAACTACTGATTCTGGCTCAGGTGCAGGACTTGGTGGCAGGTTGAAAGACGGAGATGATAGACTTGGAATGGACTCGGAAGAGCGAGGAGAACCTGCTGAAGGACCCTGAGGATCACCAAAAATAACCTTGGAAGGGGAAGCAGCTCCAGAAGAGGGAACACTAATTGGAGAGATAGGAGAAACGGGTACTGCAGGAGATCGAGGGAGAGAAGGAGAGGTGCTCTTGATCGGTTGTGCTTGTCCTTGTGAGATTGGAGACCCAACACTTGGTTGTTTTGAAGGTTGATCTGCTTTCCTCATGGACTGGGCCACCTGTGTCTCGAGGCTTTGTTCTTTGGTTCCTTCAGCCGCCGCTTCAGGCTCTTGTGCAAGCTTAGGCTTTTTAGAGACAAAAATGATTCTAGGCTTGTGTGGAATGGAGGGAGAAAGAATGTCACCTTTGTTCTTCGTTCAGTTCTCTGCCTTTTTTCTCAATTCTACTTGATACTCAGCCTCTGATCCTGTGATGAATTCTTTCAGGGTGATCCCTTTGGCTGCTAACCAATCATTGGTGTTAGCCAATATTGGTTCGAATCTCTTTCTTAGAGAAGTCAGTTCCTTCTGAGACCAGTTAATTGGAGGGAGAGGGGAACTAGCGACCTTTTTTGCCAGGTATCTGCTATTTATGATATTCCCATCGTCGATCAATCCTGAAGGGATTTTTGCAAGCCTGAGGTAGTCTATTTGCTCTAGTGTGAGACGGCAATAGTCCATCTTCCTTATCTCATTAGTCGTCCTCATGTCTACCCAAATATCTTCAATCATGGGGTCGTGAACTTGAGTTTTCCTTCAGATCGTCTCCTTGACTCCCCTGTAGTCAAATTTCTCTCATTTTTTGAATGGTTTGATGGTAACCATTTGCATTTCTGTTTCCATAATCCTGGCTTTAGTTGATGTAGTAACTGAGAACCTGCCAATTTGGATAGGAAACTTGAAGCCAGGTCTTTTAAGCTCCATCTGCTTTGTGTGCACGACAGCCATTTGTCGGTAAAGCTCCATTAGGACTAACCTGTCTGAAGGGAATCTGGGGAGCATATAAGGGTATCCTTGGTAGAAACCTACCCGAAGATAGAAAAATGTAGAGAACTGGAGGAACATGCAGCCATAACCGTTCACCACCGTCCAAGCCTCATCTGATATTCTCTTCTGCTCCAATTGAGGGTCGAAGAGACACAAGAATACGGTGAAGAATGCGTCATTTACTCGCCTAAAATGACGTGTTGACCCCTGAAGCGTCAGTTGAGGATAGTATGAGTAGAACGGGGTGGTCTTTCTATCTCCCTCTGTTGTTAAACCTGGGAACGATCACATTGCAGCAGTTATATAGACCAGGTATGAGGTCATGTAGAATTTGAAAGAGGTTTGTACCCTGGTCAGTTGTTCGTGAATAGCGTTGCTGATCTGTTCCCCCTAAAAGATGGTTTGTTTGCCTTGAAGGATGATCTTAATGAACGGATACATCCATTCATGAAATTGCGAAGAGGATGGGAGGCTCCGTATTCTGCTGAGCAGGGTGATTAAGTCACCAACTTCTTCGATGAAATCACTTATGGGGAAGCTTTTTGGCCATCTAGAGAGACTGGCCCTCGGGGTCTTTAGCCATTTATGGTTTATGACCCTCTTTGCCCTTTCGGGGTCTTTGTCGTATTCTTTTTGCACGTTTTCAAAGTCAATTTGGGTGACTTCGGTGGCTGGCGGACACAGAAAAACTTTGTCGATAAACTCGGGGTCCAACCGAATTATCATGCCGCCATTGGCGTCTGAGACCGATCTGGTCTCCTTGTCATAAAAGCGCGTGTATTGAAGGACAAATTTTGCATGATGTGCTACTACAAGAAAGGTGGCCACCAGGTGGATGTTGCTCTCAACAATCCTCTTTATCCCTGTGCTGGGATTTGTTGCCTTAGTTCTCTCTAGGAATTTGGCCATGTCCACGTGGCCGATCTCGGTATCTCGAATGTTGTCGACATTCGAGGTGACTGACATGAGCGAAAAAATGCCCTGGTACTTGTATTTCATCATCTTTGCCTTTGAGGGAGATGCTTCCGTCATAGGGGATGATTTTGATTGGACGAGAGTAGGTGTATAGGAGCTCGCTGAAGGTGTTGCATTCATAATCATAGATGAAAGGAGAGTGAATGAGAGAGGGAGAGCGTAATTTAAGTGACACGGGTTACTGGAGGTCACTTAAATAGGCTGAGTCGGTCAAAGAGTGGAGAACGATGAAGAAAAAGTGCGAAAGGGATAACTCGGGAAAAATTTTGAGAGTTACCTGAAAATGAAAGAAAAATGCAAGGCGGCAGAAATCGCCGCCCTTGCATAACTTAGAGGAAATCACAGGGGCAGCAAAAATCGCTGCCCTTGCGGGAAAACGCAGGGGCGGCAAAAATCGCTGCCCTTGCAGGAAAATGCAGGGGCGGTGAAAATCGCCGCCCTTGCAAGAGAACGCAGAGACGGCGAAATCGCCGCCCTTGCAGGAAAACGCAGGGGTGGCAAAAATTGCTGCCCTTGCAAGAGAACACAGGGGCGACAAAAATCACCGCCCTTACAAGAGGGTTGCAAAAAGGAGCAGAGGTGGTAAAAATTGCCGCCACTGCGCTGGGCAAGAGAAGATCGTGGAAAGGCAGTGAAATTCGTCGCCTTTGCACGGGGGTTAGAAAAGATGTGGGTGGAAAAAAATGCTGTCCACATTAGGTCGTAGTGGAAAAATCCGCGAGTAGGAGAGGGGAAAGAAGTAAAAACAACTAAAAACAAGTAAGAAAACAAGAACAAAAAGAAATAAAACTAAAAACAAACCCTACCTGGAAAACAAGCGGCCACGAAGTCGAATTTGCGAGCTGGTGCATTGAAATGTCTCTTGGGGCGCTCAGGTGCAAGAGGTAGGAGGAGGAGAGGAAGCAGTGAGGGGAAAGAGCTCAAAATCGGAATATATAGGGTGAAAAACCCACCCCAACAACCCACCGCGTAGGGCCATTAATGCCTTGCACAGAAATCGACACATGTAAGGATGGCAAAAATCACTGCCCTTACATGTAGTCGGTCTCTTTTGCAGGGGCGGCAAAATTCACCGCCCTTACACACAAAAAAACAAGGGAAATGCAGGGGCGGCAAAAATCACCGCCCTTGCAGGAAAAAGCAAAAAGAGACCAACTCCAAGAGGAGAAAAAAGAAAAGGGGGAGAGAAAAACTTGGCCTAGACGGGATAGTAACCATTCCCCGATCTGACCAAGATGAAAACAAATTATAGAATCCGTATCGAAAATGAACTTAGAGAGACAAAGGACGAAACAGACAAGTTTCATAGGGGGTTGCTTCTAAAATGAGCTAAGCTGATTTTGAAAACAACACAATCCACAGTGGCAAAAAATTTTGGCACACCTGGTGGAACTAATTTTTAACACTCACAAAAGTCTTAGGATTGATGTTGGTCCTATTATAGCAAAAAATCAACCATTAATACAGCATCTGTTGACTCCATTATCAAGAGCATCCATCTCTGGTCAAAGATCAGTCTAACATCCTATGCCTAAGGTCACCACATGATCTGCTGCTATGGGTGTCCCTTTTGAATTTGTTGAACTACTATTAAACTCAACAAGGCAACTGAGGTTTGCAAGGACTCATCCTTATTTAGCAAGTCATTTTCCTAGACTTGTTATAAGATACACTTACACAAGAAGGCCCCGGTTGAATCCTGTCATAGTTATGGATTTACCTTTTGTGGCCTTTCATGGTCAAAGTCCTTTAAATCTTATACATTATGACCCAATCCTAAGGATAGCGCTTAAGAGTGTGCCTTATTTTAATGGAGACGGGCCTATTACTACTATTGAGCACATCAAAAATATTGCCAACCTCTATAATATTCACAATGTCATTGAAGAAAACATTGCTATCAAATTGTTGGCATTGTCTTTTAAGGGCAAGGTTCTAGACTGGTATGGGACCCTACTTATGAATTTAGTCAGCACATGGAATGAATTGGGTACCCTATTAACAAATAGATTTAGGGAGAAGAGTGACCACCTCTCACTTATCGAGTAGATAACTACCATGTAGAGAGCTCCACATGAATTTATGCAAGATTTCAATACTTGGTTTCAGAAGACCTAGGACAGAATCCCCATTTTGGTAAGGCCGACCCCAAGCTATGTTTTCTTTTATTATTTGAAAGCATTAAATAGTGACATTGTTGTCATGATATAGTCCATGGGAGGACAAGTGTTGCTCGCTGCCTATGAAATAGCCATAGCTGCTGAGAATTGCCTGGTGTAAGTGGGAAAGATAGCCCCTAGACCTCACATGCTACTCTTCCCTAAATTGCCACCTCTAGTCTAGACTATTGCACCCACCTTAGCTCTTCTACATGGCATAGAAAAGCTAGATTCTACTTCGCTTAATGACCTTCATGAAGTTAAAATCTTGTTGCAAACCATGACTAATGAACTAGTGGCTCTCAAAAGGCATCAAGCTCAAAGTTATCAGCCAAATCAAGGATATCAATAGTTCAAGCAAGCAAATAGACCCCTTTTCAAAATTACAATCAAGGATAGGGTCATTTTACATAAGCTAGACCTTATCAAAGCTATAATCCAAGTGCTCCTTCATCATCTAAGGCTCTGGTGCCCACTCAAAATAATTTGGTACAAGAACAACCAAATTGCTCACCTATGGGATATGGTCAAGATCAAGATATTTATACAAATGAGATGCCAAGTCAATACATGAATGCAAAAGACAATTAGGTAGCCACCCAATTCCCAAGATTTGAAGCATCAGTGTAACTTGGCATGGACAGTAGGCTAGCTTAGTCTGATTTCACTCTCATGAATCACCTAGAAGGTAAATTTTATGCAATCAACTATGTGGGCAGCACGAATAACTAAGGTGATTATGTTGTAGCCAACACAAGGTCTAAAAGAAGAGCTATTGATGAAGCTTAGGTTGCTACCCAAATGTCTGTCACATCTTCTTCATCACATGGAAACCAAAAATTTCCAACTTTTAGGCCACTGGTTACACCCTTAGCTCCTTAGGCTACAAGTAACCCCAAAGAAAATTTGAAAGGGGGCAACCCTCAAATTAATGTGGTGGACTAGATGAAGAAGATACACATGAATATCTCCTTGTGGGATTCATTATCAATACCAGGACAAAAGGACATGTTGTAAAAGGAATTGCATGGGTTAAATGAACAAGTTATCCCAACAAATGTTGATAATGTTCTGATCATGAATGGGCACCCTTCCACTGTAGGCCAAGTAAATAAATAAGAAAAGGTTCCCCCTTTCTATCTGTCCTTAGTCATAAAAGTTTGCCTAGTACATAATTGCATTATTGACAGTGGGGCAAGCACCTTAGTAATGCCAAAATGTATAGCATATCAATTAGGGCTCAAATATGAAGAAATGACTAAGGGAGTCCTACAGTTGGATGGATCACCAGTAAATATAGTAGGAGTGGTGAGAGGCTTAAAATTAATGCTCCACGCCTATCCAAATTTCTTAGTTCTCCATGATGTGGTAGTGGTAGATGTTCCTCCCTACTTTGCCATTTGCTTGTCCAGGGATTTCACATCCAAAATAGGTGGGTACCTAGCAGTGAACTGGTCCTACCTAGTTTTTAGAACCAAATATGGGACTAAGGTCAAGATTGAATCAGAGCCAATCTATAGAGATCATCTAGAGCCATACTCACTCAAGGTGGAAAATGTCAACTATGCCATTATTGATCAGGAAGAATTCCAAGTGGATCAATCTCCACCCTCTACCCTTAAAGGAGTTGTTGACCTGCTCTTAGATGAATGGGGAAGTGACAATTTTGAACATGACCCTTACAATTTCATAGAAGAGGCAGGCCTTAGGATTTATTGCATTCATGAAGAGGGTAATTTTGTACCAAATTTGATGAAAGCAAACCAAGAGAGCTTAGGTTTATTATAGCTTTTCTTTGATAGCTCAAGAAGCAAATTGGGAGCTGGTGGTGGAGTAGTATTAATTTCCCCCTCATAGGAGAAATACTTCTTGACTTTCAGGTTCTATCTTTCTTGCACTTGCAATGTTGTAGAGTATGAATCTCTCATCCATGGTTTGGAGTGGGTAAAGAAAAGAGGAATCAAAGAGCTGCAAGTTTGTGGGGACAATGAGTTCATCTTAAATCAGGTGAGAGGCTAAAATCTGACAAAGAATTCCTTAATTAAGTCTTACAAGCATAGGGTGTGGGACTTAGTAGAGATTTTCCTTGATTTCAATGTTACTTCCATGCCAAGAGAGCATAATAAAATAACAGACAGATTAGCAGCAGTTGGTGCTCAGTTTGATGTCCCCAAGGAGATAAGCTGAGACAGTAATCTATGCCATTTAAAAGTGGTAATTAGACCATCTGTGCCTAATAACATCACCAACTGGTAGGTATTTGATAGTGATTAGTAGATAAAACTCTTCTTACAAGAGGAGGTTGAGTTTGCCTCTAGACACTAGGCTAAGCTACAACAACAGTATGGCAACCAGATTGTTCAGTTGAAGAACAATAAACTTCTAAAAGGCTTGGTCACTCTCGAAAGTATCTTCAATGAGGATGACCAATTGAAAAATGACAAATAAATCATCACAATGAAGAAAGATAACTATGAAAAATTTGAGATATTCAAGAATAGGCTGCTCACACTTGGGAAGGTATGTATAGATCATGAAAGGCAGGCTTTCATCTTGTTGTGCTAGGAATTTGTTGATGTCTTCAGTTGGGAGTATAGCGACCTGAAGGGTTTTGACCCAAGTTTGGCCCAACACACTATTGAGTTGGAGGAAGGTGCCAATCCCATCAAATAAAAACAATGGCCTATCAACCTGAAGATTGAGCCTCTCATGTGAAAGGAACTCACCAAGCTGATTGAGTCTAGAATCATATTTCTGATCAAATACTCTTCTTGGCTGGCCAATCTTGTTTCCATCCCAAAAAAGAATGGGGAGATCAGATTATGTGTATATTTTAGAAACTTAAATAGAGTCTCGTTGAAGGACCACTACCCTCTCCCAATTATAGATTAGATCCTCCAAATGGTGACAGGCAATGAACATTTCTCCCTCTTGGATGAGTATTTAGGGTACAATCAAATTTTAGTGTAAGACAATGATCAATACAAGACAGCCTTCACTACCAAGTGGGGAATGTTTTCTTACCAAAAAATGCTATTTAGACTATCCAATGTTGGTGCCACTTTTCAATGAGCCATGGACATGGCTTTTCAAGGCCTGATAAATAATGTTGTACTAGTATATATTGATGATGTGACAGTATTTTCTAAGGAAGTAGACCAACATATAAGACACCTTAAGAAAAATTTTGAGAGGTGTAGAGAGTTTGGTATCTCTCTCAACCCAAATAAATACGTGTTCGTTATCCATGAAGGTAAACTCCTTGGCCATGTTGTTTTGAAAGAGGGCTTGACCATTGATCTAGAAAGAGTTTGCTCCATCCTAGAGCTGTCCTTACCTAAGTATAAGACAGGTCTTCAAAGCTTCTTTGGCAAAATAAATTTCATCAGGAGATTTATCCTAAATTTTGCTGAGGTAGTCAAGCCATTGATCTCCATGCTGAAGAAAGATGATAAATTCACATAGATAGCACAAAGGAAGGATAATTTTGAAGGGATCAAGTAGGATATCACCCAGGCTCCTACCCTGATCAGTCCTAACTTCACCAAGGATTTCAACCTCTACACCTTCAGAAATGAAGAGGTAATCTCCACTATGCTTACCCAAGAAAATGGAAAGAACCTTGAACAACCACTTGCATTTTTTACCTAGGGTCTAGAGGGTTTTGAGATCAAGTATACATATGTGGAAAAGCAAGTCCTTTCAGTCATATAAAGCCTAAAGAATTAAGGCATATGTTGTCTAATAGCAGGGTTCATCTCATGGTGCCACATCCTAGCGTCAAAGATTTCTTGATCAGCTGTGATCTAAATGAAAAGAAAGCGGGATGGATCACTAAAGTAATGGAATGTGACATGGACATCAAAACCACCAAGCTGGTAAGGACAAAAGGCCTATGTGAACACCTTGCTATAGACCTTAAGTAGTAGAAAGAGGACATTTTGCTAATCCATGATGAAGCTATAGTACAAGAACCAGTAGTCATGAAGAATTGGGCATCAGACATGAAATGTTTCCTTCTCACTAGTGAGTGCTCATAAGGCCTTGATAAGACCATGAGGAGATATTTTAGACTCCAATCTCTTCCTTATGTCCTGATTGATGAGGTTTTATTTAGAAGATATTTTTTAGGAGTATTTTTGAGGTGCATAGACCCAAGTCAGGTTGACAAGGTGTTGTCTGAGTTCCATGATGGCCCAGTTGGTGGTCACTTTGCTCCTAAGCCTACAACTGCAAGGATTATGACATTTGGTTAATTTTGTGCCACTCTATTCAGAGACACCCATGCCTAGGTACAAAAGTGCCAAAAGTGTGCTTTCTTTGATGGGAAACAATAGCTAGCTACAATGCCTCTATATTCTATTCAAGTAGAATAGCCATTCATGCAATAGGGCCTTGACTTCATAGGGATGATTAACCCTCCTTCCATTGCTAGCCATAAATGGGTCTTAACCACTACAAACTACTTCACAAGATGGGTAGAAGCTGTTACTTTGAAGGAGGCCAATGAAAGTGTAATCTTAAATTTTTATGAAGGCTTGGTGACAAGGTTTGGAGTCCCAGCTACCATCATCCCAGATAATGCATTGGCTTTCTTGGGAACTAGAATGAGTGAATGGGTGTTGGGATACAACATCTACCTTAGCACTTCTTCCAACTACTACCCATAAGGGAATGGGCTAGCTAAGTCCACCAACAAGAATATGATCAAAATTATTAGAAGGACAATGGAGGACAATTAGAGAACTTGGCATGCCAAGTTGAAAATAACCCTGTAGGCAGACAGGGTTACTCCAAAGAGGGTAGTTGGAAATTCACCATACACGCTTGTGTATGGAAGGGAAGCTAGACTTGTTATTTCACTTGAATTTCTAGCTTTGGATCTTGCTCACCAGCTACAATTAGAAGAAAGCAACAACATAGAGGTTAGGCTATGTGAATTGATGAAACTTCAAGAGATAAGGGACCAAGCTATGGCTTCTATGACCAGCTGTTAACAGCAAACGAAGAGGCACTTTGAAAAGAAATCCTCATCAAAAGGTTTATCTAAAGGTGAAATCATCTTAAAATGGGATGATGATCGAGCTAAGCCTGGAAAGCACACAAATTTTGATGCCTTATGGAGTGGTCTGTATGTCATCACTTAATGCAAGCAGCACAATGCATTCCAACTCTCCAAGTTAGATGGTGAAGAATTGTATATCCCAGTTAATGGGATATATCTTAAGCACTGTCACTGAGCCTTCCCCATCATGTATATATTTTCCTTTTCCCCTATTTTCCCTAAGTGCTTTTGCACATGTTAGTAGTTTTCTTAATCTTATGTGTGTTTTATTTCCCTTTTGGGGTAAAAACTTCATGATTGATTCTTGGATATCTCAAGGCCATTGTCAACCTTTCAAGATATGTTTTGACTCTATGCCCAATGGAATTTGAGGCTACCAGTCTTCTTTAGCATAGCAGGCATGCTTCCCCTAGGGATCACCAAATTTGTTGACCATTTTGGTCTTACAGGCCAAAAGTTGGTCTCCTTATTTCCCTACTGTTCTAAACTGTCAATCTAGTCATGTAACCACTTTTCTATGAACACCTTTTTCTTTACAATAAGTCATATTCTTATAAAACATTGAAAGATCTAAAGACCTACAGGTTTTGATTTGGTATAAGACCTTTTTTCTCTTTGGGCAGTCAATCGCACAAGCCTTTTTTGGCAAAGGAAATCACTCATTTTCAAAGGGATATAAGTCTTTTAATAGGCCCCAAATGTCAAGTGCCCTTGTGGAGGGAAGGCAAATGACCAATTGGGCCTTTCTGAAGGAGTTTGAAGGGCAACTTGGGGCCCAAATGCCCTTTCGGAGAGCAGTAAACACTTGTAGAGGGACTAAAGAAGAGAGCTGAAGGGTAAGGTTTTCCTTAGAGAAAAGAATTTTGTGGAAAAATGGCAAGGGTCCTTCAAAATTTTGTCTAAAGGAAAATACAAGGAAAATCTAAAGGCATAATTCTTTTGGGCAAAATGTCTGAAGGAATTCCTTCAGGCATTTTGTCTGAAAAAATTCAAGAAGAGAAAGGGCCGAGGCTCCAAAGAGAAAGATTAAGGCATGAAGAAATATTTCCTTCAGACAGAATGTCTAAAGGAATTCCTTCAAACATTTTTTTGAAGGAATTGAGAAGCCAAGGCAGCCCGAAGGAGCCCGTAGAGCAAGTGCCCTTGCAGGGGACTCTTGGCTGCCAAGAAGGGGACCTTTTTAAAGCCCTAAAGGGGTACCTTCCCTTCGAGACGGTTCAATTGTAAAGAGCCAAATGAATACAAAAGGCTGATGGGATTTTGGAAAGCCAAATAAATTGCCAAAAGGGTGACAGGCCTGAAGATGTCAAATTCAACATTGCAAACTAGCCGTTGGAATTAAAACATCCAATGACGTCCCTAAAGATGTCAAATTTAGGATAATGGAATAGTCATTGGCTTTTAAATGGCGATGAATGCGTGAACATCAAATTTACGGTGACAAGATAGCTATTGATTCTCAAATGTTTAAATATGGGTTTGTGTATGGAAACTCAGTGACCCACCGATAAGATAGCCCCGAGGGCAAAAAGAGCCAAGAAAAGACAAAAGCTAGGAAAAGACAAAAGCCAGGTGAAAACTCAGTGACCCACTGAGAAAGGAACCTAAAGACCCAAGCACAGACACAGATAGAATAGCCCAAGTGGTAAAAGAGACATTAACAGAGGAGTTATTCTAGTGGTTGGAATAGTCCGTACAAAATGGTCATCAAGGAACACAAATAGTGAATGACGTAGTGTATTTTTCTTCATTTAAACATTAATGAGCAGACAACTACGTGAACCTCTTTAAGAAGTAGTATTGTTTTCAAATAGAAAAGTGTGACCCATGCTTTCATAATGGCATTCAATATAGTTTAAACACCAAAGTCAAGACTTGGACTGCCACAACATGGCTTCCTTCACCGGACTTCCTCTTCTCAATGAATTAAATGTAGCATGGACCACTTGTGGAAAAAGATGCCATTGCTTTCTCTTCTCTATATATTGTAAACTCTCATTTGAGAAAAGATCTATCTCTTATTTTTTAAGGTGAAGCCCTACCAAAATTTCACCTTGAATCAATAAGAATGCATTTTACCTCTATTTGACTAGTTATATCTCTGAGTTTGTCTACGTATTAACCTTGTGTTTAGTCATTTTAGCTTGATGCTTTCACAAGTTGACACCAACACACCTGGTGTAACTAGAGTACCAATTTTGTAGGTTAATAAGAAGTGTTACATCTGGAGCATAGAGATAGAAAAGGGTTATCAGATAGTGTGTTTTCTACAGTGCTTGTAGTAAGTTGATTTTTTGTGTGTCCTCATTAAGCCTCCCTATTAAAGCTCCCCATAGTTTGGTCTTTTCATCAGATAAAGTGTATGTACATCCTCTTTTGGTCTAAATTATGAGTAACTGAGTTGATCAAACTTGTTTGTGCATCATCATCTTAGGTTTGTGCATCATCATCTTAGGTTACTTGTTTGTGAAAGTTTATGCCATGTGTAAGATAGAAGCTCAGCTTTCTTTCAAGGGTGTAATCCATAGCATCAACAGTTTTTGTTTGGTGCATCACCATCTTAGGTTAGTTTCTATTTTTAGTATCCTTCTCTCTTTTCACCCCCCACTATATATATTAGTAGTAGTAGTGAAATAACTCAGAGATATATCAAAGGGAGCTAGCCCTTATCTAGAGATTCTCCCCTCAATTTTGCCAGACCCACAGGCAAGAGGGGAGTCTCCATTGTGTTGCATGGAAGACATAAGCTCAACCTTCTATCAAGGGTGAAATCCCTAGCATCAACAATAAGATTATAAAATATAGACACAATAGGTTCTCCTAAGTCACTAAAGACATGATGTGTAGGCATAGTTCTCCTAGGAGGAGGGGTTTGCAATGGTAATGGCTATTGTATTTGTTATATAGGTCTTGGTTGTTTCACTTGTAGTATTGGTTGGAGAGGTTGCTAGGTAGGAGTAAGATGAAAAGGTGGTGTAGATGATTTTTTTACCATTTTTATATGATGCAATTTGATTACTCCATTTCCCACAACATTCCTATTGTGATTGAATTGCTTCAATATTTCTTGGTTATTGGTCTATGTTGATTGTGATGTTGGCACTTGAATGGGATGTTGATGTTGGTCATTTCCATGATTGGTACCTTGATTTTTATTATTTAAATTAAGCTTAATGACTCCTTTATTGATGAGTGCCCACTCAATTAACAAACCTTTATCAATGATCTCTTTGAGCATATGTGCACATTGCAATTCCAAATGATAAGTTATCTCACTATGAAATTTTATGGCTAATTGTTTATCCAATAAACTATGGTTGAAATGGCTTGCAAGGGATCTCCATCACTATAAATAACTTTCAAAACTCTCAACATATTTTTGCTTTTCTTGTGTGAAGTCCACTAATGAAATCTCATGCTCAAGATTATAGGAAAAGTGCTACATAAACTTATCAAAAAGATCATCAAAGTCCATTACTAAATTTTTTGGCAACTTTAAAAACCACTCCAAGGCTTGTCCAACCAAGCTCTTTGGAAACAATAGCAAAAGGTATATGTCGTTATATGCCACTGGTTGACATGCGACAAAGAATTCATTCAAATGAGCTTTAGGGTCACCTTTCCCTTTGTATTTATTAAATTTTGACAGTTCATGTCTTGGAGGAAATGGTATCTACAAATACTCCATGTTGAATGGATAGGAACATACATCATCCAATTAGAAATTTTTAGTTTGTTTACTAGCTTGAATGGCAACAATTGCATCCTTCATCTATTACAATTCTTGAGATATGAAACTAGAAGTAATATTAGTTTGAGGGATAATTTGGGCAGATGGTTGGGAGGTCACAAGTGGGACACTTTGACTAGGGTATGATGGAGATACTTGTTGGGGTAGATTGGTTTGGTTAGGAAATGGACCAAGAATATGCATATGTGGATTAGGATGTACTTGAAATTGCACATTTGGTTGTGTGATATTCTAGTTTGGGTTGGTGATAAAGGTTTGAATTGGAGGATTTTGTGGTTGGGATGGAGGGATATAACTATACTATGCCTGCTATGCTTGAAAAGGGACATGCTACCAACTAATCAAACCTTCTTGTTGAGTAGGGACTTGTGGTCCAAGACCCTATCTCTAAATTTGTGGCACATTTTGAACCAATAGTTGTCTAGTAGGTACTTGAGAAACATGGGGACCTCCTTGTTACATGAATCCCTATGAGGAAGTTAAAGTAAGTTACAAATTTTTCATTTGTTGCTGACCAATATTTGCATGTTATTGACTAGTCATTGCTTGGTTTTGAATTGGCATATTAGTCTGTGACTGAAGAGGTATGTTCATCGTTACCTGGCAAGGTAGAGCATTAGTTGCCCCTAATTGATGTGGCTTTGTCCTCTATTTCATTGATACACTAGGTTGTGTTTATTGTTGTGGCATACTACTTATTACCTATTGAGGAGGAGTAGGATTCATCACATTTTGGCATTGAGGCATGACATTGGTCGTTACTTGATTACCTAATCCCGTAGGTTATACACTTGAAGAAGTAGTCAGATGAGGTTAGGGTGTAGAAACTCATATTCCCTGGTATGATGATCCACTCATGGGATCAACTGTAGGCACATGTTGTTGGCTAGTTGTTTCTACATTAGTACCACTTTGATTAGGATTGAACATTGTTTTCACATTGTCCACTATGTTTGGCTCACTATTATGTGTAGAGGCCAATAACACTTCTTCATTAATGGGCATATGCATCAAGTTATCTATCAAAGTGGTTTGTATAAATGGGTCAAAACTTAGATTCTCTTACCCAGTTAACTCTATCAACACTCCTGTTAAAAGATCTAGGTTAATGAGAGGTTTACTCACCATCTTCATCTAATTGAAATCACATGCTAGATTTAGGTAGGTTTGATATGCTATCTAAATTTGGTTAAAGTGATCTTCCATGATGTTTTTTCCTCAATTAGATATATTAGGGTCTTGGTACGTTATTTGGACTAGAGCCATATGATTTATAGAAGAATCTTGTTGATCATAAATGATATTATGGGGCACTCTTACTAGACTTGGTAAAATTTCATGGGAAAAGTCTACTGGAAATTTGGCTCCTACCTATACGGTTCTAACCAAAATCTTGTCTTTGTTCTCTAATTAATGTAATTCAAATAAAAATGCATCATATGTGGAAGCCGTATTAGTAGAATATGACTATTTTAAGTACTGGCTTGTCCACTATGGGTATTGTAGCTAGGTATTGTGTGGTTTGTTCTTGTTCTTATTCTGAATAAGGTGGTGTGTTAACCAAATAGTTAGCCAATGGATCTTGGCTTTGTGCCCCTGATTGAGTATTGTAAAAGGGATAAGAATCGATCTCATAGTAAATATTATCCACAAAGGGGTCTTGCACCATTTCTTCCTATGACACCACATTACTAATCCTTAGATTGTACATGAGTCCATTACGAGTGTAGGAATACATGTTGGGATCCATAGTCAATGTTTTATAATAAAAGGTCAAAGAGTTATACAAAATATAAAAAGGATAATGTCTAAAATAGATGATGTTCCAACTTGGTCTAGATTTTTCAAAAGGATCAAAAGGTTTATGCAAATATTGGTGAGGAAACAAGCTAGCATGAAGTACCTAATGTTTCACTATTCACACAAAGATAAGCAAGTAAATAGACTAAAAATAAAAATGCCAAACTCTAAGGTCAAAGTGCTTCAAATTAGTCTAATCTAGGAATTTAAAAATTTCTAGGTGTTTTGGCCAAACAAGGTGTCAAAAGCTAGGCTCAAACAAGGCATGCACTAGGAATCTTGGCCAAACGGCATCAAAAGCTAGACTTTGAAATAGATGAAAGTTTTAATCTAATGGATTTGAAACCCTTCTAACAAACACTAGGCATTCGATTCTTGGACACAAACTTGATCAACTAGGTATAAGGTATGAAACAAAAGGCACTTTTAGATATAGTTTATTTTCTCACAAATATGGTATAAAACTTGGTTCTTTTGACAAACAAGCTAGACAAAAGTGAGCAGTATAACTATTTTAGACAAAAGATCACAAAAGTACATTTGAATTGGTCTAAAAATATAGGAACAAATTTGAACCCTATGCAAGAGGGTCTAGGAAACAATAATTGGGCAATGTAACGATGTTATACTACCTCAAAGATGTGACAAAAAGGTTTGTTTCAAAAACTCTCTAAGGCAAAGATGTTTTCCTACAATTTTGACAACATAACACTACTTTTCTTGATTCAAAATGTTTTGGTGTATAGACTCAAAGTGCAAGTTTTTAGAACAAAATGGCTTAAGTCTATCAAATAATGATAATGATTATGAGTCTTAAATGGCCTTCAACCCAAATTAGAAATTGGACCTAAGTTCCCTCAAGTTTAGTGCAAATGGTGAACCCACTTAACACATCAACCCTATGAACTTGTAAAGGTACAATTCTAAATTTAGACTATAAGTGAAGGACTTTAAACAACTTTGGTAAAGGTCTAGACTCAATTAGGTAGCATAACTGTGCCAAAGTGGATGATATGACTCTCAAGCTTTTGATGAACTTTATAACAAGGCAAATTGATGATCTCACATGGGTAGAATAATGCCTCTTTATTCAAAGGAAAATTTGGACTATGTGTTTGGTTTGGATTGTTTGTTTACACCAAATTTTGACTCCAAATAAGACTTTAATATAGGACAAGACCAACTAATTAATCACTCTTAGATTCTAAATTGACAAGGTTGCTTGGTATTGTTGGAATCTATTAATATACATCATTTGAGAGGATTTTAAGTGTTCATCCAAAATTAAATGTGCATTATATATTAGGGTTTTTACCCCCCTCTCTCAAATGACAGTACTATGACATGGACCTTGAGGCTTACCTTTCACCAACAATACTTCTATATCAAGTGGAGATTTATCTAAGATCTAAAAAGTTTCTAAACAATCTAGGGGAATTAATTGTCTAATGACTTTCACACCAAAAAATGCAAAAGAAAAGCACAGATTTTGGGTCCATATCACTTGGCTTGTTGCAAAAAGGTCTAATCCTTTTTACAACCACTACATCCTATTGTTGGCTTAGTTTAGTGTGATGTCCAAAGTGCCACTATGTCTTGTATGCAACTCCAATTAAGATCCAAATGAAGTCAATGTCGGGAGGTGAAACCCTAGGTCAAAGCTTCACTAAAGAACTCGTGGGAGGTGATGAAGTCCCCCTCGTAAGCCAAGTTTGTATAAAATAAAGAAAACATGAAATTAGAAAGACTTTAAGGTTATTTTCAAGGTCACCCAAACTTTGATGAGTATTTGGGGAGTGTTTTAGACAACTTTATTTCTATGTCTTGGACTAATCTACTTATAATAGGAATGGAGATTTTGATTCCAAGGTTTCCCTAAAGGGGACAAATGGAAGAGTATACATGAAACATCCCTCTTTTTGCAAAACAAAATTTAATCTAAACAACTAAGTAAATACAAAAAGCTTTAAAAAGGTGAGTTCATTTTTAAGCCCAAAGGGAAAGTGAGGTGGTGTTCATTTGACCCCTTGGTCTTAGTTGTAACTTTCAAAAACATTCACCATAAACATCTAAATTCTTTTTCTAAACACCAAAACAAGGTTCCTAATTTATTTTTAAGCATGCAAAAGGTGATCTAAATATGTTTTTAGTAAATGTTAAGCTTGGTCCTACATTAAAAATGTTAGCATATCCTTTAGATTTAAATCTCATTTTGGTTTGAAATAATGGACTTTAGAAAAATATCTCTTGGGTCTATGTTTTAAGAAAAACATAGTGATTGACATCGGTTTCTATAACCAATGATGGTTACATTTTCTAACCGATGTCAGTTATCTAACCAACATTGGTTATGCTAGTAAAACCAATGGTAGGTATACAGCCGATGTCAGTTTTGCTAACTGATGTTAGTTAAGCTATGCAACTAATGTTGGTCTTACTTGTCGACATTGATTACTATGTAAAACTGTGGCAAATAAAAATCGCAAAATAAAGTTGGAAAATCAATTTGCAAGAGTTTTAAAGGTCCAAATGAATATTTTAAAGTTGCAAAATGATCTTCTTCAGGAGTGAGATGCATCTAGTCCCATTGGGCATGCCATATGTGATCTAGGAATTTGACTCAAGAGAGGATGGTTAGTATGGTGTTAGTTTCAAAATGAAAACAAAATAAAAGAAACATACTAACTAGCATAACATCTCTAGCACTAGACACTAGGGAGAGCTTAGTTTAAAACATGAATAAAAAACATAACTAAAATGAAAAAGAAACCCTCTTTTACCTTCTTTGAATGCTCCAAAATGCTTGTTGTAGTGGTTTGCTCGGCTTGAGCTCATGAAGTCCTTGGCAATGGAAGCTTGGCTACCTCCATCTCTCCTTGGCACCTTTGGCTTGTGGCTTGGCTTGGCTTGGAATAAATTTGGCATGGTAACACTAATTGCAGTGGATTCTTAAATATATTTGTGCATTATAACTTTGTACCAAAAATAGCTTAGAAATGATGTTCATGGCCTCTCTATTTTTAGATTTTTTAAGAATGTCTAGAATCAACCTAAACCATCCATCCTGAGATTGAGATGTGTGGTTAAGGATTAATTCAATTTTTAGAATTAAGTTTGTAATTATCCTCATCATGACATTAGAATAAGGGGTGATTAAAAGGCATGGAGGGCATCATGGAAGGCATTAATGAGGCATGAAGGGCATGAATCTTGATATTGTGGCATTTATGGCTGTCTTCCCAAGAATTGAGGTCACCTGATGATGCAAATATTCAATATTCATTTCTAAAAACAAGTATTAAACAATTTTTATAGAATTATTAATTAGGCCTTGATTTGGGTTAATTAGATCTTAAGCATGTTTAAGCACTTTGTGCACAAATTACTCAAATTGATCAAAATGCCTTATTATTGGTCTAAATTTTGATTGGATTGGAATTAGAAAGTGATGTCAAATGTGTTGGATCCATTATCCCATTTAGGATGTTACCAATGCCAAATAAAAAAGTCACATGTCTTGTGTAGAAGATTTGATAAGAAAGAGCAATCCAAAGCACCCAGGTGCAAAATTAGCATTTTGACTCAGAATGATTTGATCAAAGTTAGTTGGCCCATAAATTGTATTACCATATTTAATGATACCTTGGACAAAATTGGCACTTGAATATGTCAATTTCACATCATTTAGAGTGATTTAGTGTTTTTAGGCTAAATTGTGTATTTTGGGTAGAAATTAGCTAAAAGCTTGGTTGGAGATTATCGGTGTCCAGATTTAGGTGTCTACAATCATAAAGCTCCATATTTAAAAAAGGTCACGTAAAGTAAGTTTAAGTGTGAAAAAGGATATTTTGGGGCTCCCATGTGCCAATTTTGGCAATTAAAAGGTAAAAAAAGATTAAAAAAACTTGTCTTAACATGTAAAAGAATCATTTATATACTCCTCATGCATTAACATGGTGGTGGAAAACTAAAGTTATCAATAAAATGCAAAAAAGAGGCTTTTCATGCATTTTCAAGGCACGAGTATGGAATTGTATAGCCATCCATATAGTAGAGGTATGAAGCAAGAGTAGAAGGGCATGACAGGTCTTTCACAAGAATTTTATGGCAAGAATATGTAATACATGTCCAAAACCATTCCCTTACAGATAATTATTTTATTTGTACATGTAGATAGGCCTTCAAGTTTAGAGCTGGTACAGTTAGGAGAGAGAAGATTTAGGTCTATAATTTTTACCAAAAAACTAGACTCAAAAATATTCATGTTGGAGCAATTAGTTCTCAAATTGAATATCTCTCCCTCATGAGTCATCTATTTGAAGTCAGGGCATACATTTGCATTCTTGCATCTACGAAGGCAGTCAGTTTTCTATAATTTCTCCTCACGAGGATATCATTTCAAGAAAATTCAAGTTTTTATGGATTATTTAGGATGTTTAATTTATTTCCATGGTAGACATCAAGTCCTTATCACATGTGTGAGGGTCAAACAAATCTAAAGAAGACAAGGAGCGAAAAGTTGCATTGTACAAGAATGTAAAGGACATTTGTACGATCTATGAGAGAGAAAAAGCTTCAAAATTTTCTTGGTTTGATGTTTGTAGGGATCTCCCTCATATTTTAATATGTTCTTCATGCAAATTTCCCATGAGATTCTTCAAAAGTTTCATATCAAATCCATATTTGTGTTTTCAATCATATCAACTTTCCCATTTAGAAAAACCTAAGATTTCTTAGCATTATTTAAGGTACCTAACATATTCCTAGGTTTCAAATTTGTCTTGTTATCCTCCTCTAATGGCCTCCAAATTGATACACTAGGTAGAGGATGTGATTATGCTTCCATTTATCCTTTCAGTCTAGTCTTGGCATGATCTTATGATCCTCTTGTCACCCCATCTCACTCACCTCTACATAAATTTTCATACACAACCATCTTTTCATTCTTTTCATGTTCCCTTCACCCTTACTTTCATGGTTTGTCATCTCTCATCCATCACTTATCACCTCCATTCATATCCATCCCATCATCCATCACAATGAGGTGAAAATATCAAGTGAAGGTTGTCATGGTATTTGAGATAGAGGTTATGCATCTTATCATCACCAGCTACATCCGAGATAAGTTGACCTATAGCAAGAGCACAAGTATAGTCATGATTGTCATCAAGAACATAAGCCAAGTTATATTAAAATGATGTCTTGTTTAGGATCTTGGCTTAAAGTCTCTCATCAGGTGGTAGTGGTTTTAATAACAAAAACCATAATCAATGTTTGGTTACCTTTCCAAGGCCAAGAATAGTCATAATTTGTACAACACAGTCAAGCATAGTTACCTATATTGAGAAAGGGCACAATATTTTGAGTTTTGGTCATGATAGGAGCTTATGATTGGAGATGGACAATACATGAGGAATTCTTGATCAAAATATGACCTTATTCCTATCATAAGCAATAGAAGATATTATTGGGAAAACAATCAGGGGTCCTTGAGACCACCTACAAGCTTGTGCGATTTCAAGGAAGGCCTACTTGGTAATCTTAGGGCTTTTTCAAGGCTCAAGGAGACTAAATTGACCATGAAAATTCTTAAAAATCATGGGGACTACTAACCTAAAAAACATAGCTCAAGATATATATATATGAAGTTAAAATAAGGTTAAAAAGGCACAAATATACACTATAGGCTTGTGCATTGGCAGCCTATAGTGGGATAGGGTCTCAACCTCATCAAGAGGCATATCAAGATGTAAAGTAGACCACCATAATGCATAGTTATGTATGGGTATGAGAAAAATAAACATAAGAGATAGGAAAAGACATGTCAAGCTTCAAATAGGGATTAAGAAGAAGAAGAATAAAGTGACCTATATCTAGTGCTAAAAATAACCTACAGTCAAGTAGGCAAATAGTGCTAAATGGAGGTTTTTTAGGTTTGAGGCCTTAAAGAGAAGTTATTGTAACTTTATATATATTTTATCAATTGAAGGACTCTAAGTATTTTTTTTTACTTTTTTTCAAGCTCTAAACACTCTCAAGCATAGTCCTTGTTCATACAAGGGCACCTACAAGCAACAGGGTACAGTCAAGCATTGAAGCAATAAGATCTTGCCTTTCTCAAGGATCATAGGGTCTTGTTATGCTTCAATAGAGGTTTAAAATGGCATGAATATTTATTCAAGATAAAAAATACTGAATCATAATATATAAAGGGTAAATCACCTTGAAAACCCTCACCTATAGTCACTTAAGGGCACAGTCTATCCCTTCAAGCTAGAGTGCAAGTTGATGACACATGGGGTCTAATGATGAAACTTGTTTCAAGGGGAAATTCATAAGATAATAAGATGAAATTAATTCAATAAAATGATATATGACTACAAACACATATTTATATAGTCATACACCTTAAATTTTCACTTACAGCTAGAAAAACATAGTCCATCATTCAATCTAATATGCACTTTGATGATGATAGTGGCCTATAGAGGAATTGCATGGTTATCAATGGTTCAAGATATCATCATGAAATCATAAATGAGGATGATATGTGATTTAAATCACGTAGATAATATAGTCAAGGTCAACAAAACTCACCTACAACCATACTAATGACCTTTTCCTCTAGCACAGTCATATGAGAAATATGCATAAAAGTGTCTTTTAAGACAAAGAGTGAACCATGATGAGATATTAAAAAAATTTAAGTGTAAATGACATATCCAAATCCATTTTTAATCTGATAGGACACTTCCAAGCATATTTTTGAAGGTGAAAGTACCACATTTGTATGGAAAAGGTAGTTCTCAAGGCTTAGAAAGCTAGTTTAAGAGTCAATGTGACAAGAAGAAGCATGTGTAGATGGTTTCAAGTGGTATGAAGGATATAAAAGTAATAAATCATATTTGAATATGTATATAAATCTATAAAAATATATTAAGATCACTTTTCAACACTGTTGGCATATAGTCAGGGTGAGAATTTAAAAAGTAGGGTTATACATAAGTGGTTTGGGTCTGCAAGATGAAAAATAGAGATTGAAATAATTGTAAGGAGGTGTATCATGATATATAAAAGTAATAATTAATTTTTTAAAGATACATCCAAGGTGTAAAATATAAAAATATATTCATAGGTCTAGTGAGACTAATCCAAGCAGGCAGCTCAGACTAGTTTATAATAGAAAGAGCCTATAGGACAAAGTATGCATCCAAATGGCATGAAATGTTGTGGAGTTGGTACTTGTGACCTGATAAACCCATATAAAATATTTTTTAGGTAATTTTATGATTTTATATACTCATTATTTTGATACAATCATCATCCTATCAAAACATAGTCATAATTGGAGTAGGCAAGGTTCTTGAGGTACTTCAGTGTGAAATTGAAGGTTTCAAGTTCATTAAAATGTTAGATAAGAATGGGAGGGTATTGTAACATCTTAAAAACACACACACACACACACACACACACACACACACACACACACACACACACACACACACACACACACACACACACACACACACACACATTCACTCCATTACCTAATTAAACCATGCCCTTGAGAGTAAATGCAAATAGGCAGGCCTAAAATCCTCAATGCACATAGTCCTCATTTTAGACTCTCTAATGAAGTTTTTACTCAATTCATGGAATTGGATACATGGTTTAAGATCAATTTGAACCTTGGAAAATGGAGTGAGTAGTTTTAAAAAATCTTGTTTTGACATCATTTCTTAGGCTTTTTTTCTTACACATGCAGTCTTGGTAGCCTCTTAAAGCCAAACTTCATCACGTAGAGAACTTCAGGAGTATTTTGCATCAGAACCTATGATTCTAATAATGATGAGGGGGTCAATATATAACATTTTAATGTCAATTTTTTTCCATTGAAGTTATGTATGTTATAAACATTCTTTAAGAAGACACTCTAAACCCCCTGTAAAACCCTCATAATGACTAGTTTTGAGAAAAGTTAATTTTATTACCATCAAAACCTCATTAATCAATATAAAACCTATTAAAACATGAATTAAACTTATATAGGGTCCCATAAATGATAATTTTTTGTATTAAATTATATGGATAATCATATAAAATAGGTTTTTTGGGGGGAAAAGCATAAAAGATGAGGTACAAGGTAGTTTACATGAAATCCAATCCATGGAAGTCAAACTTTTGGAATTTTTATTCATCTAAAAATCATATTATGGTCATAAATAAGCTAGGAAGTGTCCTTATCATCTCATCCAAAATAGCCACTCTATAGGAAATCAGGCAAAAACTAGCCTACTCAACCTATTTGACTAATTTACAGACATTTCAAGCCAAGAGGACCCATTTAATGACATAAGTCATTTTTTATGTCTTTAATTCATACCTTTTGTAGGTTTTAAAGGTTTTTTCCAAGTTATAATGTCCACCAAACATAAAATCTAGGATACTAGGTCTATTTTGGCCTAGTAGGCCTATCTAATCAATCAAGTGGAGAAGATAATGGTGTAAAAATTTGGTGATAAGAGATAAGTTAGAGTTATCATTCCTCTTCATCTGGTTCACATCATGAAAATCTAGTACTTGATGTCATCTACATATTCAACTAGGCCTTTGGATGAGCTAACTAGTCTTTTGTTGGTCCAATTGCATGCACAACTCATCTTGAGTTCTGACTCATGAGCCAACTCACTTCACATCATTTATATAAATAAATAAATAATGGAATAAAATGTTTGGAAAATAATATTATACAATTCAAATGAGCCCACCACTTTATTTTCCAATCCAAAGATCATGCAAGGTTCATGAAATCATCATGCAAGACAATAATTACAAGGAGATGTCTAAAAAGACTATTGTTTATAAATTATAATTAAAAATTGAATTTGAATTAATTCAAGTTGACTTATAATTCTATCCTCTATGCCACATTTGATAGAACTTCTTCTATTTGCTATATATTTAGGATTTCAATGTAATTTTTAGGATCCCTTTCTTGGGCATGATTAAACTCTACCAAGATTAATCTTTGTAACCTTTTGAGATGAATCAAATGAATATTTTTAGATTCCTATATTCAGATATAGTGTGTTTGTGTTAGTTGATTTATGAATATGCTAGTAATTTCTTCCTTATTAGGTCTTTATCTCACCTAGTTACTATTATGTCATCTTATGCATGTCATGTTCAGTGTTTGATATCATTTGACAGAGCTAACAGTGGTTATATTGACTAGTTAATACCTTGAATTAGGCCTATTCCATAATTTCCCTCATTCTTTGATCACTTGATAAAAACTTTATATGAAATATTATTTCATAGGAGTCATTTGGAGTTGTATTTTCAATTATTTACTTGTCTTATCAGTGTTTGAGGAGCTTAAATTGAGTGGATGAACCAAAAATAGAGGTGTATCACTAATATTAGAATAAGATTTCCCTTTCTAATAATACTTCTAACCCTTTTCATGCCAAAAATCATAGTAGGTTTTAGTAAGTAAATCAATTTTATACATCAGAGGAGATAGCCTCATAAAACTAGAGGTTTGGTCTAAGTATAGGTGTCCCACACCTCAGATCCTTCTACTATTAGTCCAAGTGTGAAGGAAATATCAAAAAATTAGCATTATGGAGGGTGTTATCTAGGTTGCTAATAGTTATAGTATGCTCAATGGGACATAGATTCAACCACTGGAGTACAAATTTGTATCATATTAGTCTTCAAAAGTAGTCTCAAGTACTCATATGGTCATTATCTTAGAGGTAGAAGGAGATTTTTGTTCAAAATTTAGTTGATTTTTCATATGTTTTCTAGGCTATGGTAGCTTATAGAGAAGGATTCTATCATTCACATCCTTATTAGTAGTTCCAAAATGATCCATACACATCTTGTTATGATACTCATAACCCATATCATTCCTACCATGATTCATATTATCCTTATGATGAGCATCACTAATCATATACAGATCCTTATCAGTAGGTAAGTGACTCATATCAATCTTATGATGAGCCTCATAAACCTGGTTATCTTCCTTATCAGCCCAATTAAGTCCCAAGACCATCCATTTCAAGTTTCAATCAGACTTTATTTATCTATGAGAAGTAAATGGTAACCATAAAAACTAAAAAGGGATATGGATAGGAGATTCCCAAGCATGAAATTCATAATTTTAGAGCTCATTTGTAGTAAGCCAAAGAGGTATGTGCATATTTTATAAGGCAAGGCCATTCAAAGTTTAGTGATGATATCCTAGACATAGGTGGTCTAATTGTAGGCATTGAAGAGAGGCTAGTGGTCCATGAGAAACAATAGGGTTATTACAATCAGTAGCATGTTCTTATTGAACTTCCCTTTTCTCTTTATGATCAACAAGAAAATGTTTATCATAGCCCCCAAGATTCTATCTAAGCCTTGCCAAGCTTTCCTACTTAGAAATTCATCCAAGAGATAACTCAGAAGGTTGAAGAAGTATGTTTTAAGGATTATAATCTTCATGTTTCATATTAGATAATATAAGAGCCTTCATCTTCATTTTTATGGGGAGACATCTCTAATCAGTTGGTTCATGATTTTGAGGCTCATCTAGCCAAGCAATTTGAGCTTGCAAATAAGCATCTTCATCAATCAATGGTAGCTACAAAAGAAACATAATATCAAAAATATTTTTTTTATTTTATACCCATGGTTGTAATAATTACATAACAAGAAGCTCATAAACCCAAATTCATGACTTGGAAGCAAATACAACAGTCAAGGGAGAAAGAAGACCATTCAAGTATAAATCCAAGTGTTGTTCTAGAAAGAAAGTAAAAGATCATTCAACCTCCACTCCTCCCTCCTCAAAATTCAAAGACATTTTATTCATGGAAATCTATTCAAGAAATAGTATAGTAGAGAGAGGAGGTAAAGGTGATCAAGGTTGAGCTTCCCCAAGAGTAGATTCAAGCATCCATGGCAGTACCATTAGACCTTTCTCATCTTCTTGAGTATTTTTAGGGATCTATCATGATAATTTTTGAGAAAGATCCTCTCATATGTGAGGTGAGTCAATAATATTCATCTAAATAAACATAAAATGAGTGTGCCTTGAGTGACCAAGAAGAATAAATCATTATTCAAACACCACTTGGCAAGGACAAGCATGATTCAATCTTTCATGATGCCAAATAAGAAGAGGTTTTAGTTAAGCATCAAGAAGTTGTTTATCAAGATCTTCTTGATCACATTGTTCTTAATCAAGATTTTTCTCAAGAACTTGAAGTAGCTAATAAAAATAAAGTACAAGCAAATATTTATTTAGAAGGCAGTCATGAAGAACATTCACATAGAGCCATTATTGAGGAAGTAGATGATCATTGGCAATAGTTGTACCATAAGTTCTTGAGTGAGATTGAAGAACTTGAGATGGTAGATTTGGATGATGAGATAGGATATTAGTTTGATACTTCATATGAGGTTTCAACCAATGTTTTGGAGCTTTAAGAAGGTGATGCTATTCTGAATACACCAAAGCAAGATGAGCTAGATCTTGATTGGATAGATGAGATGCCATTCTCTACTAAAGATGAAGATGAAACAAGTGCAACAGATCAAGAACCTTCATATGACTCTATCAAAAGGTTAGAAATGTGTACTCAACATGATTCAAATGGTAATGATGCTAATGAACTCCATGTATTTTCAACTGATCATGAAGAGATGGACTTTTGGGATGACTTGGAGGGCTTTTGTTTAAAGTTTGATAGTCCATCTTCACCCCATATAGAGATTGAAGATTGTCTTGTAAAGAATACTACTACAGTTGTTCATCAAGAAGAGATTAATAACATATTATATAAATGTTTGAACACCTATCAAGAGGTTAAAGATCTTAACAAACAACTAACTCAAATAGAGCATAAGGAAGACACCAATCCAGGTATATTAGTTGAGTTACCAACATAATCATTAAATGAGAATGTGACAAATCAAGATCAGCCCATGAATGAGGTAGAATTAGCATTATTAATGAAAGAAATTATAATATGAGAGGAGGATGAATGGGTCTTGGATCCATATCTTTAATCAATGAACTTGAGAATGGAAGTAGGAGGCCCAGTTGCATCATCAAGAAACCATGAACATCCTAACGCTCCAATCTGCAAGAGAAAACTACCAAGAGATAACAATCATGTTTCAAAGTTTCATGGTGGATAAATTAGTTTTCCATTTGACCCTAAAGGAAATATTTTCAATTTAGGTTAGTTGTTTTAGGTTTGTTTTGTTTCAATAAGTGAATAGCACAAACAATATTCTACTTCCCTTTTGTTGTGTTTGTCTTGTTTTCCTATATCCTTAGGTTAGTTGTCCTTGATTATTAGTTTAGTTTTTGTTTCCTTTAAATCTTGTTATATTTGTAGTTAAAAGAAGTGTTACAAAGTCCAAAAATTTTGTTTGTCAGTCAAGAGATTCATCAAGTCAAGCTGTTGTGTTTCAAATTGTCATTGTCATGTGAAATCCAATGAGTTATTTTGACCAGCAGTCTAGTCAACCACTATGATTCACCAAAAAAATTGGTAATTTATCTTGTCAAGGCCAAATACCAACCCATATAATTATTTTTTAATTTATCTTGTCAACCACTATGATGCATTAAAGTGGTGGTGGAAGACTAAAGTTATTAATAAAATGCAAAAAAGAGGCTTTTTCATGCATTTTCAAGGCACAAGTATGGAATTGTATAGCCATCCATACAACAAAGGTCTGAAGAAGGATCAAGAGGACATGATAGGTCTCTTAGAATAATTTTATGTCAAGAATATGTAAGATAGGTCCAAAACTGGTCCCCTATAGATAATTTTTTTCTTTGCACATAGAGATAGGCCTTTAGGTTTACAACTGGTATAGTTAAGAGAGAGAAGATTCAGGGTTTCAATTTTTAATATAAAAACTAGACTCAGAGATACTCTTGTTGGAGTAACTGGTTCTCAAATTATATATCTCTCCCTCATGAATCATCCATTTGAATTTAGGGCATATATCTATAATCTTGCATCTAAGAAGGTAGTCAATTTTCTATAATTTCTCCTTATTAAGGCATCATTTCAAGAAAATTCAAGTTTTAAATGATTATTTAGGACATATACTTCATTTCCCTGGCATCCATTAGTTCCTTTTCACATGTGTGAGTTTCAAACAAAGCTCAAGAAGATAAGGAGTAAAAATTTGCAATATACAAGCATGTAAAGGAGATTTGTACGGTCTATGAGAGAGAAAGAGCTTCAAAAATTAATTGGTTTCATGTTTTTAGGGATATCCCTCATGTTTTCATATGTTCTTCATGTAAATATCCCATGAGACTCTTCAAAATATTCATAAAAAAGCCATCTTTGTGTTTTCAAACATCTCAAATTCCCTGTTTAGCAAAAACTAAGGTTTCTTAACATTGTTTAAGGTACCTAACATATTCCTAGGTTTCAAATTTGGCTTGTTATCCTCCTCTAATGGACTAAAAATTGATACACTAGGTAGAGGATGGGATTATGATTCCATTTGTCCTTTTAAGCTAGTCTTGACATGCTCTTATGGTCCTCTTATCACCCCATCTCATTAACCTCCACATACACTATCATACACAACCATATTTTCATTGTTTTCATGATCCCTTCACCCTTGATTTCATGGTTTTCCATCTCTCATCCATAATTTCTCTCCTCTTAATCTCTATCCCATAATCCATCTTAAGGAGGTGAAAATATCAAGTGAAGGCTGTCATGGTCTTTGAGATAGATGTTATGCATCTTATCATCACCACCTACATCTAAGAGAAGTTGACCTATAGTAAGAGCACAAGTACAGTCATGATTGTCATCAAGAATATAAGCTAAGATGTGTTGAAAAGATGTCTTGTTCAGGGTCTTGGCTCAAAGTCTCTCATCAGGTGGTAATGGTTTGAAGAACAAGGACCATAATCAATGTTTGATTACCTCTCCAAGGCCAAGAATGGTCATAATCCATATAACACAGTCAAGCACAGTCACTTACATTGAGAAAGGGCATAATATTTGGAAGTTTGGTCATGATAGCAGCTTATGATTGGAGATGAATAATCAATGAGTAATTTTTTATCCAAATATGACTTTCTTCCTATCATAAGCAATATAATATATCTTTGGGTAAACAATTAAGTGTCCTTGAGACTAGCTACATGCCTATGCCATTTCCAATAAGGTCTAATTGGTAATCTTGGGAATTTTCAAGGCTTAAGGAGACTAAATTGAGCATCAAAAGTCTTAGAAAGCATGGGGGCTACTAACTTGTAAACATAGCTCAAGAGGTATATAGATGAAGTTCAAATAAGGTTAAAAAGGCACAAATCTACACCTATAAGCATGTGCATTAGCAGCCTATAGTGGGATAGGGTCTCAACCTCATCAAGAGGCATATCAAGATTCAAAGTTGACCACCATAATGCATAGTTAGGTATGGGTATGAACAAACTCAAGAGAAGAGCTATGAAAAGACATGGCAAGATTCAAATAGGCATTGAAAAGAAGAATAAAGTGACCTAAAACCATCCCTAAAAACAACCTACAATCAAGAAGGTAAACAGTGCTAAATGGAGGTTTTCTAGGTTTGAGGCCTTAAAGAGAAGTTATTGTAACTTTAGATATATTTTATCAAGTTAAGGACTCTAAGCATTTTGTTAGGGTACAGTTAAGAATTAAAGTAATAATATATTTCCTTTCTCAAGGATCATAGGGTCTCATTATGATTTGACTAAGGTTTCAAATGGAATGAAGTTTTATTCAAGAGAATAAGGACTAAAGCATAAGCTATAAAGGGTCAGTCACCTTGAAAACCCTCACCTACAGTCACTTAAGGACACAGTCCATCCCTTCAAGCTAGACTACAAGTTGATGACACATGGGGTCTAATGATGAAACTTGTTTCAAGGGGAAATTCATGAGATAATATTAATAAATAACTTCAATAAAATTAGATAGGACTACAAAAACCTATTACCATAATCATACACTTTAAATTTGTACCTAAAGCTACAACAACACAATCCACCATTCAATCTAATATGCACTTTGATGATGATAGTGGCCTATAAAAGAGTTCTATGGTTATCAGTGGTTCAAGAGATTATCATGAATTAAAAAATGAGTACAATATGGGATTTAAAGCACATAGATAATAAATTCAAGGTCAACAAAACTCACTTATAGCCATACTAATGGCCTTTTCCTCTAGCGAAGTCATATGAGCAATATGCATAAAAGTACCTTTCAAGAAAAAGAGTGAGCCATGATGAGATATTGAATAATTAAAAGTGTAAATGACATATCCAAATCCTTTTTTAATCCACTAGGACACTTTCAAGCATGTTTTTCAAGGTAAAAGTACCACACTTTTACAGAAAAGACAGATCTCAAGGCTTAAAGATATAGTTTAAGAGTCAATGTGCCAAGAAGAAGCATGTGAATATGGTTTAAATTAGTATGAAGGATATCCAAGAATTAAATAATATTTAAATATATTTATACACCTCTAAAAATATCTTAAGATCACTTTTTAACACTATTGGCATATAGTCAAGGTGATATTTCTTGAGAATTAGGGTCATACATAGGTGGTTTGGATCTACAAGATGACAAATAGAGATTGAAATAATTTAAAGGAGGATTTTAATGATAAATAAAAGGATTAATAACATATATATATATATATATATATATATATATATATATATATATATATATATAATCTGTAAAAGATAAAAATATAGTCATAGGCCTAATGAGACTAATCCAAGTAGGCAACTCAAACTAGTTTCTAATAAAAAGAGACTACAGGACAAAGTATGCATCCAAATGGCATGAAATTTTATGGATATGGTAATTTTTAATTTATAAAACCATATAAATTATTTTTTAGGTAATTATAGTATGGGATATACTCATTATTTTTCCATAATCATCATCATGTCAAAACATAGTCATAATTGGAGCAAGCAAGGTTCTTGAGGTACTTCAAGGTGCAATTGAAGGTTAAAATTAATTAAAATGTTATATAATCATGGAAAGGTGTTGTACCATATTAAAAAAATATTTATATAGTGATTTAACTCCATTATATAATCAATCCATACCCTTGAGAGCAAATGCAAGTAGATAGATCTAAAACCTTAAGGCACACAGTCCTTATTTTAGCCTCTCTCATAAAGTTTTTATTCAATTTATGGACTTGGAGACATGGTTTAAGGTCAATTTTAAATTTGGATAAGTTTTTTTATTTAATAATTTACAAAAATATTATTTTAACACCATTTATTAGGTGTTTTTCCTTGCACACATAGTCTTGGTAGCCTCTCAAAGCCAAACTTCATCACATAGAGAAATTGAGGAGTATTTTGCATGGGAGACTATGATTTTAAATTATGATTAGGGGTTCAATATAGAACATTTTCATGGAAATTTTTTTTCCATTTAAGTTTTTTATGTTATGAACAATCCTTAAGAAGACAAGGACCTTTAAAACCCTTGCAAACCCCTCATAATGACTAGTTTTGAGAAAAGTTAATTTTATTGCCATAAAAACCTCATGAATAAACATAAAATATATTTTAAAATGAATTAAAATTTTAGAGGGTCCCATAAATTATAATTTTTCATATGTAATTGTATGGATCATGGCATAAAACACATTTTTGATGGAAAAAATCATAAAAGATGAGGTACAAGGTAGTTTACATGAAATACAATCTATGGAGATCAAATTTTGGGAATTTTTATTCATACTAAAATCATAATATAGTCATAAATATTCTATTAAGTGTCCTTATCATCTCATCTAAAATAGCCACTATGCAAGAAATCAGGGGAAAACTATCCTAGTCAACCTGTTTGACTAATTTGTAGATATTTCAAGCCAAGAGGGCCCATTTCATGACATAAGGAATTTTTTCATGTATTTAATTCATCCATTTTTTAGGTTTTAAAGTTTTTTTCTAGGTTATAATGGCCACCAAACATAAAATCTAGGCTACTAGGTCTATTTTGGCCTAGTAGGCTTATCTAATCAATCGAGTGGAGAAGATAATGGTGTAGACATTTGGTGACAAGAGATAAGTTAGAGTCATCATTCCTCTTCAATTGGTCCACATCATGAAAATATAGCCCTTGATGTCATTTACATGTTCAACTAGGCTTTTGGATGAGTTAACTAGTCTTCAATTGGTCCAATTGCATGCACAACTCATCTTGAGTTCCAACTCATGAGCCAACTCACTTCACATCAATTTTTTAAATAAATAATGGCATCACATGTTTGTAAATAATATTATATGAGTCAAATGGGCCCATTACTTTATTTTCCAATGCAAAATATCATGTAAAGTTCATGAAATCATCATGCAAGACACCAAATATAAGGAGATGTCTAAAAACACTATTGTTTGTAAATTGTAATTGAAAATTGACTTTGAGTTAATTCAAGTTAACTTCTCCTTCTATCCTATAAATCACATTGGATATAACTTCTTCTATTTGCTATATATTCTAGTTTTCAAGCCAATTTTTAGGATCCCTCTCTTAGGCATGATTAAATTATGCCAAGATTGAGATTTGTAACCTTTTAAAATGAATAAAATGACTATTTTTAGATTCCTATATTCTCTTATAGTGTGTTTATGTTATTTGATTTGTACATGTGGTAGTACTTTCTCCCTTGACAGGTCTTGATCTCACCTAGTTACTAGTATGTCATCTTATGCAAGTCATGTTTAGTGTTTGAAGTCATTTGACTAAGCTAATAGTGGCTATATTTACTAGTTAGTGCCTTGAATTAGGCGTATTACATCATTTCCCTCATGCTTTAATCACTTGATAAAACCTTTAAATGAAATATTATTGCATAGGAGTCATTTGGAGTTGTAGTTTTAGTTATTTACTTATCTTATCAGTATTTTAGGATCTCAAATTGAGTGGATGAACATCAATATAGGTGTATCACCAATATTAGAGTAGGATTTCCATTTTTAGTAATCCTTTTAACCCTTCTCATCCAAAAATTCATAGTAGTTTTTAGTAAGTAGAGTAAAGTGATACATCATAGGAGCTAGACTCATCAAAACTAGAGGTTTGGTCTGAGTGCAAGTGTCTCACACCTTAGATCAATCCAATGTTATTCCAAGTGTGACAAAAATCCTAAGCAATCAGCCTTCAACAGGGTGATATCTGGGTTGCTAAAAATAGCAACAAAAAAATTCTATTGGTTATTAAAATAATTTAATAAATTTTCCACCAATATTTATTCATTATAACATCTACCACAAGATTAAAAAAGTATGATAAAGATCACCTTATCAATAAATCTAACAAAAAAAGAGAAATGCCCATAACTAGCTCAAAATTTTGAATTTCTCATATTTGAAATCATCTAGGAACACAATAATTTTCATGATAAATAAGCCTATAATATAGATATAGATTCAATCCATGCATGACTTCATTCACATCCAAACTCAATGAAAAATATCTCTCTAAACCAAAATAATTATTAAACCTTTCATCATTTAGTGTGTAAAATATGAAAGATATAAGGAGATAATATCGTGTAATTTACGTGAAACTTTGTAGTAAATAAAATTAAATGAACTTTAACCTAGACAAAATAATGGTAATGGAAACCCCTCTAAGTTTTCTTATTCACTTCCCTATACTATACATTCTCATGTGCTTTGACAATTATGTCCCTATCCTCCTTCACACTCCAAATTTATTAACTCGAAAGGCTTACCTAATTTTTAATCAAGAGGAGAGCAAGAAAAATTACTTGAAGATATAAACTAATTTTATATCACTTTCATTTCCTCCTACTCACCATTTTTAAAAATAAAAATCCAAAACCATGATCAAAAGAGTAGCATATCCTTGGGATTGTCGATAATCATATTATAACTTTATTTACCATAGAAACTCAAATGCCACCCAAATTATTCACATCTCCAATAAATATCCCTTAAAACTCATAAACCATCTCTTTAATTTTGCAACATCCACTCCAACTCAAGGCATCCACTCTCCCTTATAAATATCCCTTAGAACTCATAAAACCATCCCTTTACAAATAAATTGAGGATAAGGATAGGGTTTCTAAACAACCCTTAAATATTTTACATTTCCTAATATTTTAAATTTTAAATTATTTTTAGTTAGTCATTTAACCAAAATTAAATAAATATTCAAGACATATAATCACACTCTGAGACAGAACCTTCCAACCAAAATAGTTTTCTCAAACTGTCTCTAGTAAGTCAAGGTAATTTAGGTTCTCATTAAATCTTGGCAAATTATACTATAAAAGGGCTTGGTAAAGTCAATTAAAATTAATGGCATAGAATTGTTGCACACTTTAAATTAATAGGTAAAATTATCACCTAATATTAAAAAATAAATAAAACCCTTTCAAAAAATTTATAAAAAAACACATGTTGAAGCATGTTATTCTTGAGCATGATTTTTATTTTTCATAAATTTATCTTTAAATATGATGGGTACCATTTTTACTTGACAATGTAAAATGTGATGAGATTATATATTATCATTATTAATGACTAATTTGTAAAAAAAAATTATAAATTGGAATGAGTCATGTTGGACCCCAAGTTTTCTATTGGTTTATTCTAAGTATTTTTTGAAGACAATGTAGGATATATAGGTGTAAAAGTAAACCTAGGAACGAGAGAGACAATGTGAAAAAGTCCTTGGTGCAAGAGAATCAAGTCACAAGGATGCATAAAACATGAAGGAACTGAGGATGCAATAGTTGAACAATAGCATATGACTTAGACAAGGGTGTGGAAGGCAGAGATGGTTAGGAAAAAGTTTTCATGAGCATCAAAGAAAAATAGCCAAGAACAAATATAGCACCAACCTGTGAGAATATGGGAGCACAAAAATGAATAATTAACAAAAAAAAAGGTACATAGGGGTTTTTAGGTCTAAATCAATAGGAATTAATTATAATGGTTTCCCATGATTCATTATTGTAAATGGTCATTGGCAAGTCATCACTTTCATGACAATATTGTAATAGAATGATCGAGATAAAACATGTATAAATACCCCCTAATTTTACTTAGAATATTTATTGTTGTAATGGTAATCTTATAATTTTAATCTTGAGCTTAGTTTTAACCCTAATGTGCATTGTAACATGTATATGGTGATCCTTGATATGAAATATAATAGAATACTTGTGCTATTGAAATACCTTTTGTAATCTTGTTATGGAAACAATGGTACCACTACTCTTTTTCTTGATTTGTGCCTATCTTTTTCTATGATGAATACCTTAAGTATGAAATGAGTGAATTTTTAGGATTAGTTATACTATGATGTTTATGGTTAGAACTATGTGCTTGTTCAATCACCCTAGTATAGTGATCTCAATGCAGACACATCATGTGATAGAAGTGACAAGAATCGATCTTAAGCTACGTGTTTTAAGTAAGCACGTGAGATCATTCTCATGTTATATACCAGTGTGCTAGCTCATTGGACTTCGTATTCTCTTTAGAAACGTGACTGAGATATGCCATGCTAAACTAAAGGAAAAAATCCCAACAAGTCAAGTTTTAATTGAACAAAAAAATTGTTCAGTTAATAACATTTACCCAAACCTTACAATGTCAAATGGAAAATAAACCATATAATGAATCCATCATCAATAAAAAATAATTATCAAAAGACATTATATAATTAAATTAATGAAATAAGATAATGAAAATCCACAACACACTTATATATGATTATTTTCAATGACATGAGAATCATTCCCTAACTCATCATGAGTTAAGGATCCAGTGTACGTCATAAAATAAAACAACATAAAATATCAACAATATCATGATATCACATGTAAAATGTATATAAAAAAATTAAAATGTGATAACATAACTCACAACATATATAATAATTGAAATTTATACAAACAAATGATAAATGTATATATTAAAGTAAGCAATAATAATCCATTAGACACACAATAATATTTGATAACTAGACTTAGGTCCAATTAACACTAGGATCTAGATTTATAAAACAATAAAAATATAATCAATGTTTTGGGGATATAACACAAGAATCCTAATTTAGCATTGATGTCTTATATCTTATAATGCGAATACCTTATGGATCTATCAAAATCTTAGATTAATGACTGGTATCTTAATCAAACATGTATAAAATTTTCTTCACATGTGAAATTAGATGATGATGAAATAAATGAGCTCAATACAAATATACACTTAGATCCTCCCAAATATCTATACTACCTACTATTTCATAATTAACTTGGTTATATCGATGTATAATTTTTAAATACGAATTTTATCTAGTCTTATGACTACTATGTTGAAATGTGTAGGTTTGCACGGAAGAAGCAAAATAAACATTGATAGCAGAACCCAATATAGATAGACCCAATTCCCCTACCACAACACACGCTCATGCATTTTATTTTGATGGAATTATTATAAGAAATCAAGATATTGATGGTATAAAATATGAATAATCTGAAGCCGAGCCATGTTGAGGAATCTTTGAGAGTGAAAATTTAGCATAATAATTTACCTTTAACATTTATTTTTCCATTGTAATTATGACCTATGGCTCACCTTGGAATGCTAAGTGGACCTAATATAAATAGTGGGAAAACTATAGGCCCAACCATATCAAATCAACCTTCTTTATTTCTCATTATTTTTGGTACACCTATTGCTATAGGAGGCATGGGAGGAAGTATCAGCAGTGGCTCTATTGGAGGAGGATTAGGAAACTGCATTGGAGGTGCTCATGGACCTCCACCGTAGGGCTCAAGAAGAATTAGAGGAATACCCAAATAATGTCCACTACAACCACCAAGTGCACTTATGGTGTACTATGAGATGACACTCCATCTCCCTGAATATCAAGGTGTCAAAAATGTGACAGAACACGTTCATAAGTATGAACTCATTTGGTGACTGTAGGGTATTACTTCTTTAGAATGAAAGGCTACTCAATTTTCCACTACTTTATTATATCATGTGCACCAATGCAACCATAAATTTGACCCTTATCAAGCCATTATGAATTGCTAAAAAATACTCTTCTCCAAGAATTTGGCATCCCAAAGTTTAAGTAATAAAGTATTGTTGTCCTCAAGGATATTAAATAAGAGCTCACTAAGAGTGTGCATGAATATGATGCACATTTAAAAATTCTTATTTTAAAATTATCATTTGATATTAACCCAAAAAAACATGCTCAATGGTTTGTGGGAGGGTTGTTACTTTTATTTTGTTGAGATCTATCCAAAAAGGCCTTTACTAACTTGCATGCCATGTACCTAGGGATATGATATATGGGTTGATGGAGATGCCGACATGTGGCACACATCCCCTTAGTTAGTTATATGGGTACAATATATTAAGATAATAGAGTAACTTATGGAAGTAAAACATTGGGTAATGGTCGGCCTACATTGGATTAGGAGGTTACCCATCCATGGGTTAGATAGATGTATATATATAGGAGATGGTTATCATGTAAATATATCAAGTAAGCATTGAGTCTTCTATTGTAAGAGGATATTGGAGGTTGTCCCCTCGAAGAGACATTGTGGAGTTATTCCTTCCTAAAGGAGTATTATATGGTGTTTCCCTACCTTAAGAGTATTTCTGCATATATTGAATATCAAGATCATTACAAGTGGTATCAAAGCTTTGATTTGGGCAATTTGTGTGGAGTGAAACCCTAATTTCACTATATCTTTTGAAATATAGGGAATTTTTATTCGAAATTTTTACTGGAGATGTAATAAAATATAAGAGAAGCGTGGTAAAAATTTCACAATTTTTTGATTCGTTTTGAAGGAGTTATTGCTATTTTAGGTTTTATAATAATTTCCCTATATCTTCCGAAATATAAGGAATTTTTATTCGAAATGTTTTCTGCAGATGTAAGCAGATATAGGAAAATTACAATAAAAAATTCAGAAATTTTTGAGTTTTTTGGAGTGATTTATTGCGATTTTATGGATCAGTTTTGACATTTTAGGGTTTCATGAACCTTAATCTTTTTTGTGGATTATGGAGTTGCAAATATTTTCAGGGGAAGATGATATTGATGCTAGAGAATGGTGGCTCCTTTTGGAGAATTATTTTATAAAAAAATTTAGGCAAAGATAATTAACTCCTTTTTTATTTGGGCTTGCACTAGATTGGTTTGATCTGTTGAGCTATACAGAAAGGTTTTCTTCATGGAAAGAATTGGAACAGAATTTTTTAGATCGATGGGCTATAAAAAAAGAAGTGGAAAAAGAAGTAGAAGAAGAAGAAGAAGTAGAAAAAGAAGAAGAAAAAGAAGAATCAGTAGAAGAACAAGAAGAAGAAGAAGTAGAAGAAGCAATAGAAGAAGAAGCAGATGAAGAAGAAGAAGAAGAAGAAGAATCGGATGATAAGGGTTCATATAATTTGGCTCCAAAGAAATCTAAGTCAATTTTTCAATTTCATGGATGCATTCAAAAGAAGAAGGTGGTTGTGTCCATAAACCCTACCAACAAGTATAACTTCATTAACATGAATGTGGCCAAGCATCTACATGTTCAAGCAAAGAATATCAAGGAGGTTCAAGTATATGGTAAGAATATTTTAGTGTTTGAAGATCTGAAGCTCATTATGGGAAAATATGTTTTGCATTCAGATTTTTATACTTTGGATATGGATGATGTGGATATAGTTCTTGGATATCCATGGTTAGAGACTTTGGGAACAATGAATATTAATGTTCAAAAAAAGTTCATGAAGTTTTGGTATAAGAAAAAGAATATAACTTTACAAGATATCATAGTAAAAAAGGCACCAATAACAATCCAGGTAGATCATGAGGATAAGATGGAAATAGGTGATGAAGAACATTTGAAGATTCAGATGATATAGATAAAGACACACTACAAATGAGCACTTCATCTACTCAAGAGACAAAGAAGGAAAAGGTGGAAGAGGTAGAAGCAAAGGTGGATAAGGTCAAAGTATTGGAAAAGGTTGAGGTATATAGACACCCACATCATCATGAGAGGAAACAATCATGGAACCAGGTGAGGAAGTGTCATAATAACAATTATTTTGTCTATACAAGAAATAAAATTTCCAATCATTATGGATATGCATGGAATCCAAATAAAAAATACTATGGCACATGGAATGAATGGGGAAAACACTATGACTATGCATGGAAGAATACCTACTATGGTCATGGTTGGAATCAGAGTAGCGCAGCGGAATATGGTACATGGAATAAAAAGAGGAATAATTATGCTTGGACACCAAAGCAGTATAATTATGATCATGAACAAAATCAGAGGAGCATAATAAAATTTGGAAACAAACTTGGAGAGCTATCACCTGCCAAGATCACATATGGATGGCTAGATGATTGAGATTGGAGACAAGTGTGCAATGATTTGAAGCACACTCATTATTTGGTTTCTTCCTATTTTTGAGGATGAAACATGTCAAGGAGGGAAGGAATGCTATGTACCTAGGGATATGATATATTGATGTATATGGGTTGATGGAGATGCTGACATGTGGCACACATACCCTTAGTTATATGGGTACACTATATTATGATAATAGAGTAACTTATGGTAGTAGTACATTGGGTAATGGTCAGCCTACATTGGATTAGGAGGTTACCCATCCATGGGTTGGATAGATGTATATATATAGGGGATGGATATCATGGTAAAGATATCAAGTAAGCATTGAGTCTTCTATTGTAAGAGGATATTGGAGGTTGTCCCCTCGAAGAGACATTGTGGAGTTATTCCTTCTTAAAGGAGTATTATATGGTGTCTTGATATTAAATATATGAAGAAATACTCTTTAGGTAGGGAAACACCATATAATACTCCTTTAAGAAGGAATAACTCCACAATGTCTCTTCGAGGGGACAACCTCCAATATCCTCTTACAATAGAAGACTCAATGCTTACTTCATATCTTTACCATGATAACCATCTCCTATATATATACATCTATCTAACCCATGGATGGGTAACCTCTTAATCTAATGTAGGCCAACCATTACCCAATGTTTTACTTCCATAAATTACTCTATTATCCTAATATATTATACCCATATAACTAACTAAGGGGATGTGTGCCACATGTCGGCATCTCCATCAACCCATATATCATATCCCTAGGTACATAGCATTGTGTGAGGCACTAAAAGTTGATCTTTGTATTAAAGTTATGGGAAGTATAGATATCATGATTGATGTAGGGGAATATTCACATGGTTTCTAATTTTTGAGTTTTCTTAGTTGTTATATTTCATATAGAATGTGTTAGTCATAGTTAGGATGCTTAGAAGTCTGTAGAATCTGAATTTTGGCTTAAAAGGGATTTTCCCACCATTTTTGCAAGTTTGAAAATTTGAATTCAAAGAGGCAAGTTGGATCCTCAATCCTTTGTAAAAATATCTAAAGTGAATTCTAGTTTCTTGGGAGTCTTGAAATGGGGTCCATATCACTTTAGTACATGTTGAATTCATTCAATAAGTCATCTAGATAAGTGGTTTAGTTACGATTAGTTTAGTCTTATCATTGTGTTAAAAGAAACCATTAAAACATAGTTATGAACATATATAAGCTTGTAAATATATTTGTGGAAATAAAAATGAGAGTGGTAAGGGTTTAGTTTCAAATTTAAAATGTATAAAAACCCCAACTAAATAATAAATAAGAGTTTTATTCCTTCAAGGATAAGAAAGTATAATAGATCCTATATTTCTTGTCAAAATGCAATGAATCTGACTGAGAAAGCATTGTTATTAAAGAAGGGGTAATGATATCAAGTGTGTGGTAATATTTATATATTTGATAAAATAGTGCATGTCTTCTAATGAATTTTTAATTATCTGTTAAGTTGTTTAAAAAACCCTTTGAGGTGATTCAAAGTTGCAGACATGACTGTCTGTATTGTTTGTACCCTATGGATAAAGGACTAAGAATGAATCTTAGAGAGAAACAATGAATTATGTGTATAGGAAAGATTGAATGGAAGTTTTTTAGTATTTTATAACAATCATTCTATGATATAGATGCAAATATGGAGTAAGTATTTTTTCTGTTAGATAATGTCTATGTTTAGGTCATGCTAAGAATAGAGGTTCAAAGGACTAATAGTGGAAGTTATGTCTACAATAAATGGTTAAGGTATCTATTGTAAGGTATGTGTATTGAGGGTTTTTCATATAAATAATACAATGTAAAAAAACCCTAATTTTTTTTTCTAATAATAGATAAGATGCAAATTGAAATTTTTGTGATCGCCTTGTTTACAAGTCTGTGAGTACCCTGTTTATAACAAGCAGTCCAATAACTTTGGTAAAATGATGGAATTATAAATGGTATGGGTTTATACATGGTATAAATATATTTTATTGAGTTATTATGCTTTAAAAATGACCTTTAGTTAATTTTTATACACCATCAAGTGATTTGGAACATTTGAAAACCATGTATTATTTTGTTACAGGTAAATTGTGTTATTAAACACTATGGAAGTCGTGTTTTGAACATGATAAGGAATGGTGTGAAGGAATATAAATACTGGGTAAGGTTTTTTATGTGTGTGAAAGTGTTTTACAACCACTAGACTGAATTTAAACTCATTTATATGAGTGCAATATCCCTTCTTAGGTTTTTAACTGACTGTTAAACCTATGTTAAGGTTTACTAATTAAAATGTGAATAACTAAACATGCCACTATAAAATATTAATTAAAATTAGTGATAATATTTATAATAGTTGTGTTCAAATATTTTTGAGTTTAAAAATTGATAGGGTATGTACAATACATAATATTACATGTTGAGTGTGCAAACAAAGGTGACAGACCTAATAAGCCTAATCTGTGGCATTAAAGAAGATGTAAAAGTGGTCTAAAGATTGATTTAGGACTTGAAACTTGGTGAAAGACAAGAATAATATAAATTATTTTGGTTTTTCAATATTATTTTGTACATAACTGTACAAGGTAGAAAACACTAAAAAGGCTACAATGCTTTACTAAAGAGAAGGAAGTGTATAGAAGAAGTAGGAGTATAAAGGAGTAAAGATAGTTGTTTAGGGGTATAATAAGACTATAAAGAGTAATATAAGGGTTATAAATACTTTAAATTACTAGGTATCATTTAAATCCAATGAACAAGCAAAATAATCAATGTAATTTTAGTCCAAAGAATTGATATGTGAATTCAAGTAACAAGTAGTGAGAATTGGGTAAAGGACCTGACCAATTAGGATTGAGATGTGTTTATGAATGACTAAGGTATAAAATATAATAAGTTTTGATGTTAAAAATTGATACTAATAACCAAGGAATCAAAAGTTATAAAACAAATAGAGTCAAAGATTATTTTATGCATGGAATCAAGCAAGACAAGTCAAAATGCAAACTAGGTGGATATGGGTAGAGGTAAATGAGTTGGTTTTGTTTCATGTTTTCATACCATAATGATAATATTATATAATCCCTCTGCATAATTTTTTATTAGATCCAATTTGGTCATTGTTAATAAGGTGAAGAAGGTATGTTTTGAGTTTTATTTGAAAGTATTGATTCAATTTGTATATATATTGTGTTGAGATTATCTAAGATATTGTGTGGAAAGGTTGAACTGAGAATGTTATAAGGATAATAAAGAATTTATGGGTATATGAAAGAGTCATAAAATATAAAGTGTGTGTATATAATCCCTTAGCTCATAGAGGCATAGAGAGAGGAAGAGGTGAGTTAGTGAGAGCTCACAAGAGAGAGACGCTCAAGAAGAGCTTGAAGAAAGAAGAAAGAGACCAATTGTATGTCAGTAGGACAAGTGAGAAGCCTTTTCAAGAGGAGAGATAGGTCCATGAGAGAGACCTTAGATATATAATGTGAAGAAAAAAATTCAAATATGATGAAGGGCTTGAGACAATAAGACAACCACAAGGAAGTGAAGATAGAAGAAGTGGATGTGAGGGAGATTATTGAGTTGAGGGTAGTCTTAGCATAGTTGGAACATGATTTGATAGAATTTACACATAAATTTCTATTTGGGGTTATAAAAATAGTGAAATTTCCTCTCAAATACATCATGAAGAAGAGGAAAATACAAGAAAAGGTTGGCAAAGTGAAGAGATAGTTGAGAGAATTGAGCAAGCAGCCAAAGAAGAAGGAAAAGGAGGAAATCAAGCCTTATGTTTTCCAATCTAATGATGCCTTGGTATGTGTGAATTTAGGTATGATAAATTATGATGAGTATTAGATAGTTGAGCCCATTCATATGCTTAATAAACATGAAGAAAAATCATCTGATAAAGTGGTGTTCAAGAGGCACCAAGAGGAAGGAGAGGCTAAAGGTAGAGTCATGATGAAGGAGGAAGAACAAGAAGGTTAGCCATCTAAGAAGAAATTTGACATGAAGAAAGAAGTGAACCTCACTCAAAAGGATTCAAATGAAGGCAAATAAGTAGTGGGACAGTAGCATGAGCAAAGGTATGAGTAATATTCAAGTTTATATAAATCTTTGAACAAAGAATATGGCTTTGATCTTAATAAAATGTATAGATAAATGGTTAAGGAGGTTACAAAAGAGAACATAGACTTGTGGAATGTAAAAGTGGTGTCCAAGATAAGGGCACTAATCAAGGCAAGAAGAATTCAAGTACAAAGATACACTCCACATGATGAAGTTGAAACTATTGAGGTTGAAGAACATGTGATAAATGAGTAATAAACCATACAAGAGGATGAACAAAGAGAGTTGGTGGTTGATGCAAAGAAGAAAGATGAAGCATACAAGTCACATGAAGGTGCTTGTAAGTAAGAACAATAATAAGTCTAATAGGAGAGTTGTAAAATGCCTCAAGGGCATGAGAAAGAATATGATTTTGTTAATTAATTATTGTTAGTTGTAGGTAGAGCATGGAGGAAGATAGCAAGAGGCAAGAGAAGATACAAGTGTGGCTCAAGAGAGCATGCACATATGCATGGGAGGTTGGTTGCAATAGAATAAAAGAGAGAAGGAGGCCTACAATCTTCAAGTAGACCTTGGGATCCAAGAGGCCATGTAAATAAGATCAAGTGTCAACAAGAAAGTAGCTGAAGCACATAAAGAAAGATTTGTTATAACTTTCAAGGAAAGTTTTCTTTTCCCATTGGTAGTATGATGCAAGGGAATCTTCACATGGTTTCCAAATTTTGGGTTTTCTTTGTTGTTATAGGTCATATATAATGTATTAGTCATAGTTAGGATGCTTAGAAGTATGTCAAATTTGAATTTTGGCTTAAAAGGGATTTTCTCACCATCTTTGCAAGTTTGAAAATTGGAATTCAAAGAGGCAAGTTGGATCCTCAATCCTTTGTAAAAATCTCCAAAGTGAAGTCTAGTTTCTTGGGAGTCTTGAAAGGGGTCCATATCACTTTAGTACATGTTGAATTCATTCAATAAGTCATCTAGACAAGTGTGTTAGGTATGATTAGTTTAGTCTTATCATTGTGTTAAGAGGAACAGTTGAAAAGTAGTTATGAACATATATAAGCTTGTAAATATCTTTGTGGAAGTCAAAATGAGAGTGGGAAGGGGTTAGTTTAGAAGGTAAAATGTAGAAAACCCCCAAATAAATAATAAATAAGATTTTTTTCCTTCAAGGATAAGAAAGTATAACAGATCCTATATTTCTTGTAAAAATGCAATGAATCTTACTATGAAAGCATTGTTAGTAAAGAAGGTGTAATGATAACAAGTGTGTGGTAATATTTATTTATTTGATAAGATGGTTCATGATTTCTATTGAAGTTTTAAGTATCTGTTAAGTTTTTAAAAAAAAGCCATTGAGGTGATTCAAAGTTGTATACCTAACTATTTGTATTATTTATACCATATGGTTAAAGGACTGAGAATGCATCTTAGAGAGAAAGAATGAATTCTATGTATAGGAAAGATTGAATGGAAGTTTTTGAGTCTTTTATAATAATCATTTTGTGATATATATTCAAATATGGAGTAAGGATTTTTTCTTTTATATAATGTTTGTGTTTGGGTCATGCTAAGAACAGGGGTTCAAAGGACTAATAGTGGAAGTTTTGTCTACAAGAAATAGTTAAGGTATCTATTGGAAAGTATGTGTATTGAGGGTTTTTCATAAAAAATACAATGTAACAAAACCCTTTATGTGTTTTATAACAATGGATAATATGCAAATTGAAAAGTTTGTGATCACCTTATTCAAAAGTTTGTGAGTACCCTATTTATAATAGGCAGTCCAAGAACTTTGGTAGAATGATGGAATTACAAAAGGTCTAGGGTTAACCATGGTATAAATATAGTGTAGTGAGTTATTATGATTTAAAAATTACCTTTGGGTATTATTTATACACCATCAAGTGAGTTGGAACATTTGAAAACCCTGTATTATTTTGTTATAGGGAAACTATTTAATTAAACATTGTGGAAGTCATGTTTTGAATGTGATAAGGAATGGTGTGAAGGCATATAATATTGGTTAAGGTGTGTTAGTTGTTTTTATTTATTTTACAACCATTAGACTGATTTTAAACTCATTTAAATGATTATAATATCTTAAAATCACTTCTCAATATTTTGATTGACTATTAAACCATGTGCTAGTGTTTGCTAATAAAAATGTGAATAACTAAACATGCTACCTTAAAAAATGCATGAAAATTGGTGATAATATTTTGAATAGTGGGTGTTCAAAAATTCTTGAGTTTTAAAATTGATAGGATACATACAGTACAAAGTATTACAAACTGAGTGTGCAAACAGGGGTGACAGACCTAATAGATCTAATTTATGGCCTTAAAGAAGATGTAAACATGGTATAAATATTGATTTAGTATTTTAAAATTGGTGTAAGACAAGAATAGGATAAAATTTGTTTAGAAAGGAGTTTGGTTTTTCAATATTATGCCGTACATAACTGTACAAGGCAAAAAACACTAAAAAAAGGCTACAAGACCTTGTTTACTAAAGAGAAGGAAGTGTATAGAAGAGGGAGGAGTATAAAGGAGTAAAGGTAGTTTTTTGGGGGTAAAATAAGACTATCAATATTAATATAAGTGTCCTAAATACTTTGAATAACTATGGATCCTTTAAATGCAATGAACAAGCAAAAGAATCAATTTACTTTTAGTCCAAAGAATTGATATGTGGATTCAAGCAACAAGTAGTGAGATTTGGGTAATGGACCTGACCAGTTATGATTGAGATGTTTTTATGAATGAATAAGGTAGAAAATAGAATTAGTTTGGATGTTAAAAATTGAGACTAATAACCAATTAATCTAAAGGTAGAGAACAAATAGAGTCAAATATTATTTTATGCATGGAATCAAGCAAGACAAGTCAAAGTACAAACTAGGTGGATATGGGCAGAGGTAAATGAGTTGGTTTTGTTTCATGTTTTCATACCATAGTGATAAGTATATAGAATCCCTCTACATCAATGATCATCCCCTTTATGCAGGCTCATATTACTTTTATGGCATCTCATCTAGAGAAGGTAACAGCCAATAACTCTCATGATATACACAATGGCCTATGGTGTGTTGACTATGAAGTAGAGTGCCATAATATCAATAACTACCCATGGAAGAATGTTTGTGCTCTAATAAAATAGTCTTGTGATATCTAAAAGGAGGATCATGATGTAAGGAGTTATCCTTTACTCCAATGAGCTACCTAGGCTAAATTGTCATTATATTATAAAATGTGTGATACACACACACATGATACTAATGATTATTGATTAATTAATGAGATTCATGAAGCACACACAAGAATAAATTTCCAAGCTTATGTTTATAATAATTAAGAGACTGGTGTAGGTTGATATTTTTGGGCTCAAAGATGTGTCAATGGATATGAGGGTGGTCCTTTTCCACCCAGGACCTATTACAAGTGTGTATCTTTGGATCATTATTAGCATGATTACTTGGTTTACCCAAATTACACCTTTTATAAGAATGAGCATCATCTAGAATAATTCCCCAACTTATATGTGAAAATCACCAAATAACATAATGAGAATGGTGTTTGAATGATTCGTGTCATAAAAACTATAAGTGTTTAGTGGATATCATGCCCTACCACCCCACTAGTTGTATCTATGGTCAATATTACAACACAGAGTGGCACACATTCCCAAATAACTTCAAATCCACTTGAAAAGAAGGTTCAAAATGAATAACCTTGTGCTCAACACTACCCCAATGGTCAAAAATAAAAATAAGTGTTGCATGGCATGATGACCATTATATGTGAACTACAAATTGAAATTGAGTTTTTAAAGGAGAAGGATGCTACCATGCACACTGAGATGCAAATAGAAACTATATCAATGGACTCAAGTCAGGATGAATTTTGAGAGCTCTGCAAGCTTCTTATTAGTGAGAACATTATCCTACTCCTAAAGAACTAGATACAAAACTAAATGACCAAGACTTTGGTGGATCATCATTTGAACCATACATGACAATAAAATACTCATATTCAAACCAATCTTGAATGTGATAAAGAGGTCATTATGAATGCATACATTGATGGTTAAATTATACAAGATATATTAGTGGACAATAGTGCATAAGTCAATGTTCTAATGAATAATGTCTGGAGGAAGATGGGAATCCCCACTTTGAAACTTTCCTCTCATATTCTATTCATGGCCAACAAGACTCGGGCAATGCCTATATGCATTCTTAAAGATGCCACTATCAGCATGTTAGTGTCCCATTCAAAGGTGATTTTGAAGTGATTTAAATAGTCAAAATAGATGGTTTTTTATCTCTATTAGGTTGACCTTGGTTCTATGCCAACAATTTTGACTTTTGTTTCAATAAACACTACATCAAGTTTGAGAACAACACCCAATGCATGGTTATTCCTCTCAATACTGACCAAGGCCCCCTTTTAAAAATAGTGTTATAGGTAAAATCACTAAGAGTGGGGGTGAATCAATGATCCCAAATAATCCAACTTCAATTTTGATCTTTAAAAATACTTAATCAATTACCACAAGCATTCATGAATCATACACATCATTCATAGCAATGAGGAAAAGAGATAATGCAAGATCAATCACATAACACATGACATACATGGGAAACCATTTTGGGGAATAAAACCCACTAAAACCTGTAATTGAACTACTATCTTATAATAATAACTTCTAATTTAGACCATCTACAAATTATCAAGGAATGGCATTCCCTATTTAGTGAGACTATAATCCCACAAGGTGATGTCACACCTATCTAGCTAAGTTACAACAACAACCAAACCTTTTAGTAAGTTTCACCTTGAAAAGAGGTTACAACCACCTTAGATGATGAGCTACCACAACAACACCTATGAACACATCCAAATTTTCACTAATGTCTTCAACACCTGATGATGGACCTCTGATTATCACTCTTCACCTTCATTCACACTCAATCTGCAAGAGCACTACTCTGCCAACAAAATTATGACCTATAGGTCATACAAATAGTCCTCAATATATTGTTCTTTTCAACTCATCCTTAGGGCACTCTACCCCACCTTTTCTCCACAAAACATAGACACAAGTCTCTCTCTAATCTCTCCCAAGTCTCTCACTAACAAAGTCTAAAAACCATCATCTTTAGTTCCACTATTTATAGAGTAATCTTGATAATCACTACCTTGGTTGGCCATTAGGTATGCCTTAGCCCTTAAGTTATCTCTAACATGAATACATGTCTCAATATAATATTCATAGGTTTTTCATAGCATCTATGGGTCACCCTTTAGTAGCTACACCTTTTAATAAGGCCCTTATAGCTCTTATAGGTCTCATGGAGACCTATTCACCCATTTAACACACCATCGAATAAAATAAGAACACATGACCATTTTTAAATACATGGGTCCACTCCTTATGTCCCCTTTGACATATTCAAATGATCATAGTCATCTTATCTCACCTTTGCATATACTCAAACAACTTAAAAAGAAACCTTACACATAGGAACACCATTGTTGATCATACAATCAAATTATCATTCATACTCAAGATAGATTGATCATACCTCTAAAATAATCATATATCATCCTCATGGAGTCTATAATACTCATAAATATAAAATTCATCATGAGACATCGAAATATCATCAGCACAAGCTCAAACATCCTTCTCAGGTCACTTACAGAAAAATCACAAACACACAATCAACTTCTAATCTCAATATCTTTGACTATACTCACTTTCAGATCTTCAAATCTATATAACTAGATGTACCTTGTAGTTCTCTACCACTTTGTTTTTTACTACATGATGAAATTCCTTCTAGATCGAAAGATATGACTCAAAAACTAGACACTAGTTTTTCCTTTACAAATTCAAATATTCAAATACAAACAGTCATAGTTAACTTCAAACATAATTCTCGCATATCGTGTCTTCTCAACTTAGATAGAATACGCACCATTGATCTTGTTCAATATTTAACAAATAGTCCACTAATGCCAAATGTTAAACCTCAATCACTTTGATGTCATCTCATGTAATCTTGAAATGTTGATTCAATGCACTCCGTCGATCTCTATGGATCAGTCAGGTCTTTAACAATCAATGCTCACCATTCAATCAATCTATGCAAACACCCACTTGTTATTGGATTATTATCTTTTACTTTTGCTTAGTCATTAAAAATTATGCACCTATCCTCATCTCATTACTTGCTAACTTCTTAGAGGAACATGCACCATTGATCTTGCTTGAGCTTTAACTTGTGAAAAAATGACCCAAGTATGGGGACCCTTTCAATATTCTTTAGTAGCCATTTGTGAACCTTAATAATTTATTTTATGCTTCGATGCATGATCTCAAATTTGGATTAGATGATCTCCTCACATAGGATAATATAATAATATAAAAAATAGCTCCTAAAAACCTCGTGCATGAGAGATATAATTCCATTAAAATTCCTTCTCAAAAACTTTTCTCATAGAGCCAACTATGTCAAAACCCGCTTGAGAGGCCAACTTTGAGCATGCATAACTTTTGTTGTTCTTCAATGCATGATCTGAAATTTAGCACAAATAAACTAGGATAAAAAATAAACAAACCCATAAGATTATTTTCTCTTGAGACCTTCACACACGTAATAAATACCACCATAAAAATTCTCACTTAGCTCTTCTTGCCACATTTCAAAATTGGCTAAGTATGGGAAAACACAGTCAAACTTCTTGGGATCCCAACATTGCATATACATATATTTTGATGCACTTCATCGCATGATCTAAAATTTAGAATAAATAAAATAGAATTAAAATTGAATAAATAGATATGATTATTTTATCCTAACACCTCCACACATATGAATGTTGACCTCGTCAACATGCTTACTCGTCTCTTTCTGGCCACATGCAAATTTGGCTAAGTATGGGAAACTAATGAATTCTGACTAAGAATCTAACTTTGAAACCTCATATCTTAGACCATGATTTGATGCATGACTTGATATATATCACATAATAAATAGGGACTAATGTGATCACAACCATATGACCAACTCCCCTTGACTCATTCCCATATGGTAATGGTGATGTCAACAAATTACCTACTCAGATTTTCTGCCACTGGACCCAAAGTGTCTAGATGAAATCTATGATCAACCAGATGAAATAAAATTATAAACACAATATTTCAAATATTATAAAACATCTTAGGTACCTTTTTTACATGCTTAATACTCCATACTCATCTGTTAACATCTCTAATCATGCTAACTCTGAAGATCAACCAAGCCTTCTTCAAGCACACTAGGACAAGCACATTGCACACTTTATCATTATCACATAGACTATCAATACTCTTCATCCACTCACTAGGATACCTTCATGACATCAAAATTACATCACTAAAAACTCTCCAATAATCTTCCCCTTTTTCATTGATGTCAATAATCATCATATATAGCAATATACAGCTCACCATCTCTCTCTTCAAGCACTCCCACAACAAGAACTTTCTCCCCCTTTGACACAATGACAAAGTGGGCACCAACTGATCCTAAGGACATAAAAATACTAGAGAGGACCATATTATAAAGAGGATACAAACTCCCCCTTACCTTGAGCCTACCTCTGCTTGTCTTGAAAACTTCATCATGCTCCATGCCAACACTATCTTCAACCAAGAACTACAACTAATGAATAAATAACACAAAAAATCATAGAAATATGATGAAACACATAAAAAACATATAATAGGGACTCCCCCTAATAATTCTAAGAAATTTCACCCTTTGATCATCTTCATATCTCTATACACCATAAAGAACCACCTTGCAGGCTTACTAGCCTTCTTTCTCAAGATACTTCCATGACCACCAACTCTACATATACACTATACAAAATAGGAAACATGCACTAAACTAACCTAAGAACATACCTTTAAATAATTATGCCTTACTCTTTTGGATAAGCTGAACAAAAAACACATCTTCAAGACTAGGCCTATCCAAACTCCTTTTAGCCCTACCTGGAACTTGCAAATCCCACAACTTTCTATAGACATGACTTCAAGACCTAAAAATTCATATCTAGAAAACTCTCATATGCCCTCTTGAGAAAATCAATTTTAAATAACTAGATCATCCTTTGCAACATACTTCTTTCATAAACAAACAACCCCATTAGGTATATAACTTGACAAAAAATTGAATAACTTGAGAACCACAAACCTTTAAATCTCTATGAAGCTTTATTTGACCACCCAATTGGCCCATTCATCATATTAAGAAGCCTTAAACCTCAACTCATAAGGTAAACCACTTTTCTAGTAGAGCGTAAAACCCTAGAATTTCAAAATAAATAAGGTCAACATAGCACCTTCCAATCAGCATCCACATCTAAAACTTTTTATACACCTAGATACCACCATTACACACTTCTATACCAATATTTGAGCTTCCACACCATTGGGAACCTTGAATTACCATAAACCATTTTAGGACCTGCAATCTCTTAAACACAAATTGAGAAATTTGAGAGCTAACAAAAAACTCCAAATTGACTTTAACATTCCTTCATATCACAAAACCACCTAGAGCATGATAGAATAAGATCAATAGACCTTTATATGCAAAAATATCATCTTGATAAATTACAAATCCTCTTTCACCATCTGGGAACCTTTAATCTAACCCTAAAAACTACTCCATATACAGTTATTGATATCATGAAATCACCTCAACATATTTTCCACCTAGACATACATGTTCCAACTGAGAATAATCAACTCTAGTCTTTTAGAACCATCTCAATAACACCACAAAAAAACTTACTTCCCCACTTGAAAGGAGTCTCTTAAGAAGCATAGATAGAGACACCCTTTATACCTCAATACTCTAAAATAAAAACAACTCCTCATATTCCTTCTCCTCTTTGTTCAATTGATACTTATAGTTCTTCTTCTTTTTCTTTAACTTTAGATAAACAACTTCCTCAACTACTAAAACACTCTCCTTTTCTTCTATGATTGGATTATCAATACATGGAGACAATATAGATTCACGACATACCTTTTCATCTAAAGAATCTTCCTTGCATCTTGGATCCTCATCACTAGGCACTTTTTCAACAATGTTAGAATGTTTACTTAGATCTACACATACCTCAAAACTAGCTTAAACTATTATCTTGGTCTTCTCCTTGAGCTTGAACTCTTCATTCTTAACATGAGCAGACAATGATACCTCTTGGTACTCTTTAACTTCTAAAGCATTCTCCACTATAGCAAATAAATTACTTGGACATACAGTCTCATCATGACTCGCACTTTTCACTTTTGGCTTCCATGTGTTAACATGGATTATTTCATACACTCTAGGAGCCTAATTAAACCTATTCTAATTTATAGATCTTTTCTTGCAAAAAAAATCAATGTGACCTTTCTGTTCACAATTGTAACACACCATACCTTTTACAAGAAATGTATCTTGCCTTACCTTATTTGAACATAAATTTGTAACATATCCTATGTCATTGAAATTAAATCACTTAACTCTATTCATACCTTTTAACTGATGACCCCCATCATAGTTCCATGCAAACTCATTTCTAATATTTATTTTGCATTTTCTAGACGTATGACCAAATTGATTACATGTGTAATAGTAACCATTGAATCTTGCATACCTCATGGCATTTGGTTATCTAATCTAATTTGTCTTTATTCTGCTAGCACCTTCAATCCTTGTCTAATTATTTGTCTCCAAAGTATGATTTTCTTGGTTCACATTAGTCTTCATCTGTCTTTAGTAATATTCTTTTAATCTTCTTCATATCCAAGACTAGTTCTCTCACTATCATGATGTTAACCACTTATAATGTTTTATAGATCACATGATATATTTTCAAATATCACAAATGACTTCACCCTACTAGATGTCTTCTCTAACTCAAATTTAAAAGACTCATTTTTAGATGTATACCTTGAACATTCATCTTCTTTAGCTTTTAGGCTTGTTGATGGAGTTTCTAATTAAAAACTGAGGTGCTTGATCATATCTTCATGCTCTATTGTATCTTCATTAAATATTTCCTCATACACACTGAATTAATCCTTATAGTCCTTGAGTTTAGATTTCATCTTCTTATTGATCTTCTTCTCAATCTCTAGCTCTTCAAGAACATTCATCAAAACAATCTCACAGTTTACCTCATCTTCATCATTATCTTAATCACTCCAAGTAGACACCTTCTGGTGTGAGGAAATTCCTTCATCAACCATGAATTTAGATTCATCTTTAGTATGAAAATCATCTTCATGATCATATTCTGAGTCATTGTCTTCACTCTCATCTGATGAACTACAATATTCTTTGGTGTAGAGACTCTTCTTGTTTTTGAAGGACTTATTCTTGTTAAACTTTTTGAATCCTTTCTTCCTGTATGTCTTCTTATCATCATCTTGGCCTTCACCATACTCTTCATCATATTTATTCTCATTCTTATGAGGGCACTTATGAAAAAAATGTCCTATCTCTCCGTAATTGAAACATTTGAAGGGTACTTTACCCTTATACTTTTCTGAGCCTATGTTCAATTTCCTAGTAATCAAAGAAATTAGTTCATCCTCATCAATGTTAGATATGTCATCCTCTTTAGATTTGTTAAATTATAAATTCTTCTTATACTTCATCTCTATTTTGAATGCAACTTATTTCTTTGGTGGTATATCATCATCTATTCTCATCTCATATGTAGTAAGGGTGCCATGCAATTGATAAAGACATTAATACCTTTTGGACTACATTTTCCTCTTCAATATTCTCTCCAAGACCTCTAATGATGTTCACAATCTCATCAATTCTCTACAGAAAGGATTCCACAGAATCTTCTTCCTTTATCTTGAGACTTTCAAATTTCCTTCTATGAGTCTGCAACTTAGAAAGCTTGACCTTTAAATCTCCTTCAAAAAATGATTTTAATTTTGTCTCATATCTCTTTATTATATGTAAAATGGTTGCCTTGGTGTATTCAGTCTCTAAAATACCATAAGTGATAACATTCATCAACTTAGAATTTATCTCAAATAACTTCTTATTTGTAGCTCTAGATGGAGGAGTAATAGGAGAACCATAACCATCCAAAATAGATTGCCATACATCAAACCCTAAGGACATAATATGTGTGTTCATATTTTCACTCCAAAAATCATAATTGGATCCATTGAAAATAAGTTCTTGATTAGTAGTGAAACCTCCTTGATGACTACCCATATTGTATATTAGATCGCCTTTAATCTGTTAAGCCTTTACCAAAGGACCTACTCTGATACTAATTATTAGAGGTAAAATCACTAAGATGGGGGGTGAATCAATGAGCCCAAATAATCCAAATTTAATTCTTATCTTTAAAAATACTTAATCAGTTACCACAAGCATTCATGAAGCATACACATCATTCATAGCAATGATCAAGAGAGATAATGTAAGATCAATCATATAACACATGACATACATGAGAAAACCTATTAGGGAATAAAACCCACTGAAACATATAATTAGACTACTATCCTTTAATAATAAGATCTAATTTAGACCATCTATAAATTATCAAGGAACTACAACCCCTATTTAGTGAGACTACAATCCCACAAGGTGTTACCACACCTGTCTAGCTGAGCTACAACAACAACCAAACCTTTAGAAAGTTTCACATTACAAGGAGTCTACAACTACCTTATATGATAAGCTTCCACAATAACACTTATGAAAACATTCACCTTTTCACTGATGTCTTCAATACCTGATGATGGACCTCTAATTATCACTCTTCACCTTCACTCACATTCAATTTACAAGAGCATTATTTTGCCAATAGAATTATGACCTATAGGTCATACAAATAGTCCTCAATATGTTATTCTCTTTAACTCATCCTCATGTCACTCTACCCATTATTCTCTCCAAAAAACACACACACAAACCTCTCTCTAATCTCTCCCAAGTCTCTCACTAACAAAGTCTAGATACCATCATATTTGGTTCCACTATTTATAGAGCAATCTTGATAATCACTACCTTGGTCGGCCATTAAGAATGCCTTATCCCTTAAGGCATATCTCACACAAATACATGTATCAATAAAATCTTCATAGGTTATCTATAGCATCTATGGGTCACCCTTAAGAAGCTACACCTTTTAATAAGGCCCTTGTAGCTCTTATAGGTCTCATGGAGACCTATTCACCCATTTAGCACATTATTGAACAAAAAAAGAACATAAGGTAACTTTTAAATACACGGGTCCACTCTTGATATCCCCTTCAACATCCTTAAGTGATCATAATCATCTTATCTCACTTCTATGTATGCTCAAACAACTCAAATAGAGACCTTATACACAGGAACACCATTATTGAGCATATAGTCAACTTATTATTCATACTCAAGATATATTGATCATACCTCAAAAATACTAAAATAGCATCTTCATGGAGTCTATAACACTCCAAAATATCAAATTCATCATGAGACATCAAAATAACATCAACATAAGCTCAAACATCCTTATCGAGTCACTTACAAAACAAACACGAACACATAGTCAACTTCTAGGCTCAATATCTTTGACTATATTCACTTTCAAATGTTCAAATCTATATATCCAAATGTGCCTTGGAGTCCTCTACCACTTTTTTTACTACATGATCAAATTATTTTTATATCAAAAGATATGACTCAAAAACTAGACACTGGTTTTTCATTTGCAAATTCAAATCTTCAAATACAAACAGTTACAGTTAACCTTCAAATATAATGCTCACATCTCGTGTCTTCTCAAATCAGATAAAATATAAACCATCAATATTTTTTAATATTTAACACATAATCCACCAATTCAAAACATTAAACCTCAATCATTTTGAACTCATCTCATGCAATCTTGAAATGTTGACTCAACACGCTCCACCGATCTCAACAGATCAGTCAAGTCTTTAGTAATCAATGCTCATCATTTGATCAATCTGTACGAACACCCACTCACCATTGGATCATTATCATTTACCTTTTCTTAGTTGTTAAACATCATGCACATATCCTTATCTCGCTACTTCATAACTTCTTGGAGTAATGCACACTATTGATCTTGCTCAAGCCTTAACTTATGCAAAAATGACTAAGTATGGGGACCCTTTCAATATGCCTGAGTATCCATTTTTTAACCTTAATAACTTCTATGCTTTGATACATGATCTCAAATTTGGACTAGATGATCTCCTCATATAGGAGAATCCAACCATATAATAAAAAACTTCTGTAACCCTTATGTGTGGGAGATATAACACCATTAAAATGCCTTCTCAAAAACTTCTGTCATAGAGCCAACTATGTCAAAACTTGCCTGAGAGGTTAACTTTGATCATGCATAAATTTTTTCATGTTTCATTGCATGATCTAATATTTAGCACAAATAAATTAGGATCAAAATTGAATAAACCCATAAGATCAATTTCTCTTGATACCTTTACACATGCAAGATATGCCACCATCAAAATAATCACTCAACTCTTCTTGCCACATTGCAAAATTGGTTGGCTATGGGGAAACACATTCAAACTACCTGGGATCTCAACTTTGCATAGGCATATCTTTTGATGCACTTCATTACATGATATAAAATTTAGCATAAAAATGTATAAACCCATATGATCATTTCATCTTGACACCTCCACGTGTGCAAATTCTGACCTCATCAAAATGCTTACTTAGCTCTTTCTATCCACATGTAAATTTGGCTAAGTATGGGAAAATAATGAATTCTAATTGAGAATCCAACTTTTCACCCTCATAGCTTTGACTACATTTTGATGAATGACTTAAGATCTTGTGCATAGCAACTAGAGACTAATGTGATCACAATCATATGACCAACTACCCTTGATTCATTCCCATATTATCTTGACACCTCCACATGTACAAATTATGACCTCATCAACATGCTTACTTAGCTCCTTTTTTCCACATGCAAATTTGGCTAAGTATGGGAAAACAATGAATTTTGATTGAGAATCTAACTTTGCACCCTCATATCTTTGACCACATTTTGATGAATGACTTAAGATCTTGTACATAACAACTAGAGACTAATGTGATCATAACCATATTACCAACTACCCTTTATTCATTCCCATGTGTCAATGGTGATTTCATCAAATTGCTTACTTAGATTTTTTACAATTGGACCCAAAGTGTCTAGATGAAAGATATGATCAACCAGATGAAATCCACTTATGTACACAAGCTATCAAATCTTAGAGAACATCTTAGGGACATTTTTCACATGCACAATACTCCATAGTCATCCCTAAACATCTCTAATCATGCTAAATCTGAAGATCAACCAAGCCTTCTTCAAGCACACTAGGACAAACACATTGCACAGTTTATCATTATCACATAGACTATCAGGACTCTTCATCCACTCACCAGGACACCTTCATGACATCACTAACAACTCTTTAAAAAATATTTGATGCTAACAAATAACTCAATCACATTTATAGCATCACATCATAAGGAAATGAACATCTAGATCCTACTCCTGATGGTATGCTTCAATGGGGAGATGTGTAATCCATCTTTGATACCACCAACATTGCTTGTAAAAATTGGGCACATGGATACTATGACCTAACAAGATAAGTTTGTGTTGTGGTTGGTCGATAAATAAGTGCTCCACATAAGTTTTTTAAGTGTTATAAGTCTATTTGACTTGTTGGTGGGCACCTAATGAATGCACCACCTTTCTAGTTGGATCAAGCACCTGGGTTTCATAAACAGATCAAGGTTTGGGAGTACTTATAGTAATTATAGGATTACTATGTTTTTGAATATGAACATATGCATGTACTTCCTCCTATACTTTAAGGTATAATTATTCATTGGTGGGATACTTATCAATACAAGTTGTTGGCATGGGAATAGGTACATGTTGTGATACATCATCACTTTAACCATGACAACTGAGTTCATGCCACACTCAATTATAATGGTGTTGAGTCCCCAAATGACCATATATCTACCTATGAGAATATTTATAATGAAAATGATGCTTTTTTACCAAAATCTTTATGGTTATATGCATTTTATGGTACTTTACTCACTTGGGATAGATAGTAATATATTGATCAATAAATGTGAATAGATATAGATACTTGGGATTGCATCAAACATGATCTACTCACCACCTTTACATTTTATTCACTGATATCATATCTAAATTTATCCTTGTAAGCAATCTATCAAGTAGTAGTAAGTAATCAGGTACCAATAGAAGATAAGAGAAGAGGCCAAGTCCTGATTCCACTAGAAGTTTTCAAGAGGAGAAATCTAAGCAACAAAGGATGACCCCATCACCTCCAAAATACCAAGGTATGCCTGTAATGCAAAAACAAGAGGGCCTGAATACCACCCAATATATAGCTTTTCCTTTAGGATAAGAATATTTTGTGTTGATTATTTGGGTATCTGAACAAAGGGCGATAACACCTGAGGCATCACCTAAGAGGGACCTACCCCAAGGGTCCAAAATGAAACTACCCCTAATATAAAGAAATATTCTTTAGAATAATAAGAGTAGCTTATCCCTGATGATGTGCAAGTAGACAATTTGAGTCCCATTGGTGATGAAGGGGAAGATAGACATGCAATCTTAGACACTGATGACCAAGGTGTTGGCTTGAGTGGAAAACAACAAACTGATCCATATATTGAGATACTCAAGCATGATCTTAATAAGAGAAAGGGGCATGTCAAGGAATATGAGAAGAAATAAGTAAATAAAAATGATAACCTCCTCGTTTATGGTTATCTTGAATAAAACATCCCTGAAGAGGAATAATATATGTGGGAATATTTCCTTGAAGAAGACTCCTCCAATTAGACTTGGTGTGAACTCTCCTTTTACATGGATATTTATAAAGAGGAATGTCATTTTAAGCTTCCATCAACTAGAATGGACTTATCACTAGAGGGGGTGGATCTTCTTGAGGAATTTTGTGTGGATCATCATAAATGTTCACTAACCTAAGTAGGTGTATCCATCATTAATTTAGTTCTCATAGTTATTAGGAAAAATGTTCTACATAGATATGATGTTGGTCAGCTACAATGAAAGCACCAAGAGGTTGTTTCCATGTACTAGTATGAATGTACCAAAAGGTTGAGTCTAGAATAAGAATTAGAAAAGCTCAAGAACCAGTAAGAAGTAGTAAAGGTGTCTTGAGTAATGACTCTAAAAAATTTTAAGGAAAATTTTCAAAATGAGCCAACACTTACCAATGAGACCCCTCTTATAGGTGAAGTGATTGATAAGTTAGAGACCCTAGTAGATATTTTCTTGAAAAATGCAAAGACTAGGTAAATCCCCAAAAAGAGCAGACTTAGGACATGTATTAATTTATTTAGTCCATAAAAGTATGTGAGATATTTTTGGCCAAGGTTGGTACCACATCTCATATTGTTGATGGGATTTTTATAAAATCGGCATGACCCACTAAAATTTTGGAAACTAAGCTTCAATCAAAAGAACACTAGCACCAGTAATTATTCAAGAATATGATAAAAATAAAGGATAGAGCATAGCATGCAAAAATATTCCAATATGTGGAGGAGCCATAAAATAATATTAACACTCATTATTAGGAGATTAATACTAGTTTTGCAACACTCTGAATGCAACTATTGGTAGAAATTAGGATGCTTGAAGACATATACAAGGATGCCACTTCTAAACTTGAACTTTTGATGACTCAAATGGGTGACTTTATATAACATCCTAAGGAAATGAAATGATTGAAGGGTGAGGTTGTGTAAATTACATCTAAACTACATACTACCCTCAACCATTGGGAGGAAGTCAAGTGCCAAGTTGAGCAAGTAGGACCTAAATATTTGGAATCAGAGGGACCCGAGGATGGTGCATAGTTTAGTATGGACTATTATATTAGTGTGGGGTGATGTTGTACACCAAGTTTTTTATTGATTTATTCTAATTAATTTTTAAATATGGCATGAGAAATATAGGTTCAGAAGTAAACTTAGGTAAAGGAGAGATAAGGTGCGAAAGTCCTAGACAAGGGAGATGCAAGTTGTGAGGAAAAACAATGCATAAAACATGGAATAACTAAGGATTCAAGAGTTTAATAATAGCATATGACTTTGACAAGGTCACTAAAGGTGGATATAGTTAGTAAATAGTTCATGTGAACATAAGAGGAGAATAGTCAAGTGCAAATCTAGCATCAGCGCATGAGAACATAGGATCACAACAATGAATATCAATCATAGAGAGGTTATATAGGTTCAGTTAGGATAGAATCAATATTAATTCATTGTAATAGCTTCCCATGACTCATTATTATAAATGGTCATTGGTAAGTCATCACTTTCATGACAATATTTTAATAGAAAGATTAGGGTAAAACCATGTATAAATACCCCTTAATTTTACTTATAATAGTTATTGTTGTTGTAATGGTAATCTTGTAATTATAATCTTGAGCTTAGTTGTAAACCTAATGTGCATTGTGACATGTGTATGGTTATCCTTGATATGTAATGAAATAGAATACTTGTGATGTTAAAATACTTTTTGTAATATTGTTATGGAAATAATGGTAATACTACTCTTTTTCTCCATTTGCACCTATCTTTTTCTATGATGAATAGCTTAAATATGAAATGAGCAAATTTTTAGGACTAGATATACTATGATGTTTATGATTAGAACTATGTGCATGTTCAAGCACCCTAATATAGTGAGCTCAATGCATACATCATCATGTAATAGAACTGATAGGAATCAATCTTAAGTTATTTGCTTCAAGTGAGCACGTAAGATCATTTCTCACAAGATATGCTAGCATGTTATCTTGTTGGACTTCTTATTCTCTTTAGGTACGTGACTAGGATAATTCATTCTAAAGTAAAGTAAGGTATCCCAACAAGTCAAGTCATCATTAAAAAAATTATTTAATTAGTAAAATTTAATCAAACTATACAATGTCAAATGGACAATAAACCATATAATGAATCCAACACCAATAAACAAATAATTATTAAAATATATTATGTAAGTAATGAATGAAATAATATAATGAAAATACAGAACACATTTATCTATTATTATTATCAATGACATGAGGATCATTCCCTCACTCATTAAGAGTTAGTTCTCTGGTGTATTGTTGATGCTTGAAAGTGTATCACAGGTGGTTTAGAGTGTTCAAGAAACACTTCTCATTTTTGGACTCAGAGATTCCATTTCACGAGTTTCCTATTGTGATAATCCTGCTATCTTTAGTGGAATAGAGGCAAATCAAATGAACTTTTTCACAAATTTATAATGTTTGGTTGTTGGGAGGAATCATGGCCTAAAGTTTATGTATGAAATTGAAGATGGTCTATGTTCATTAGAGTGAATTATGATCAAACCTAAGTCTAAATCTAAACTATCATGAATATATACAATGAAGTTAAACTAAAGTGAATAGATCAAATAAATAGTAAAAAGAAAGGTAGGGTAGAGAAGAGACATATTTATGTTGTTGATCTTTAACATAGATATTATGATAAAGTTCAAATGTCATCCAAATATACAAAATAAAACCAACGCATAGCATGAACCAACATAAGCTCAAATCCTACTTCACATTAGGCAAACATCTAAGGAAATGAAAAAATGCAGATAAAGATTTGATTCACTTTAAATATTTACCCTAAAAATAAATGGCATAAGCACATTCACATGAAAGGTAAAGATAATAAAATGAACATAAGAATCTTTAGCTAACCTAGCATTAACACAAGTCAACAACTATACGTTTGAAAAAGTACACATCAAGAATCAATAAGAATGATTCAAATCTAAATTGTAAATCAAACAATTAAAGAGAAACCATGATAGCATTTCAAACAAATAAATCTAGATAAACTTTGCAAAACTCCTTGCTTATATTAATTTCTCAAAAGTTACAAATAGTTTTTGGCTCCAAAACTCTCTCTCACTTTATAATGGATAATACCTATTTATATAGATAATTTATGAGGTATGTTAGTTAGTCATGTCAAAAACTAAGGATAGTTGTCCTTTTGCAATAATTTTAGAAATTTTTAAAGACTCCAAATGACTAACCTATAAGTATTGCACTTCATAAATTATTCATGCCTTTACAAATAAGAATATTCTCTTTTCAAAATATTATACAAGTTAAGTTATAAATTTAATATTCTTAAATCAACTACCTTGACCCTTTTGTTGATCTAGTCCCCTTGTTTCTACTATAAGATCTTCATTGCTCTTTCATGTTGCTATACATTAGCTTCGAAATAACCATAGGCTCCATGAAGAGTTCATCTTCTTGGTCTATCAGGCCTTGGAGATATTTATCAACACTTTTCAATGCTTCTTTTATGCTCCTAACTTCTCCAATCTTCTCCTCTACATTAAATATCATATCCATGATCTTAATATTGTCTACTATAGTCCCTACTTGGCTCTTACTTCTCACTTCTTGCATGACCATGGTGGATCTAAGCTTAAACTCCTCATTAGTGATGAGACCTATGGAACTAAGTATGGATGGTTTAATGATCCTAGCCCCAAGTATTTATTCCATTCAATTTTGTAATGGTTTATCTTTCCATAAAGGATTTCTAGGTCCTTGAATCACTTTCTTAGACCTTTGATTTTTTCTATCAACAATCCCATGACTATGTTCAGGTGAGCCAAGCAGATTGTTTTAAAATCAAGAATTTGATCTTCTATTAGGATATTGACCAAATATTTTATCTTGTCTTTTGAGCTATACCATTGATGAATTAGGCTCTTGGTTGTTGCATCATGTTGGCTCAATATACTTTGTCTAGACTTTATTGACTTCAAATAATTGAACATGTCAAATAAGGTCTTTTCAAACATTTTGACCATAGCATCTAGGACTAACAATATAGCTTGCTTTTCTAAATTCTCCTTTTGTTGATACATGCCTTTGAGGGAATTTTTTAATTGTTCTGCTTTTGCTTATGCTTGGGATAATTTAAGTACATTTTGCTCAAATATATGGATTTCTCTAGGCCTTTATCCTCCCACTAGAGTAAAATTCGTAAATGGTTCTACCTTTTGGAAAGTGATCTCCTCTCCACCAACCATGACTTTCTTCTTTGTTACCCTTTACAATCTAGTTGTTATTGGGTCAAACTTGATGCCAATTGAGGATCAAATTACCTTGGGAACTGGGACTTCCATTTGTGATCCACTTGATTTTCTTAGAGCAACCAACCTTCTCTCATCCTCTTATTATAGAGACACAATCCATGGTTTAACCTCTTCATGAATAGGTATATTTATGACTTGCATCATAGCCCAAGGATGGTGCCTACTGGGCACTTTCTGTAATTTACCATAGATGAACCATTCTAGAATAATTGGACCATGAATCAAGTTTTATTCACTAAACAGATTGACTTCACTCAAAAGATGAGTGAAATTCACCTTGGGATTCTTGATCCTTACTAAAACCATGGCCATCTTAGCTTTTCTTTTGGGGGTATCCATAAAAACTAGATCCATTATTTCTTTCCCATTTTCCTCTTTTGTTTCCTCTATCTTTGTCTCTTCCTCATAAGACTCATAGGCACTAGATAGTATTTTCAAATCATCTTCAACTATCTCCCAAGGGTCTAATGCTACCATGTGAATTTCTTTAATGGGCGATCCTTATTCTTCTACCAAGGTTGAATAAGATGCAATTTCATCAGGCCTTTACTCAATCTATGTTTTGGGTTTAGGTTTTTTTGATGGAGTCTAATAGGTGCACTGCTTAGAAAATGATACTATCTTGGCCCTAACTACCATCTATCATCTCCTCCCTTTTGTTCTCTTAACATCCTAGATTCTAGATGGATGTTGTGTTTTCTCAATCTCCCTGTGACCTCAAAGAATGAAGATGCTTTTCTATACATGGTATCAAAAGGACCAGGCTAGTGCTCATAAGTCACATTTAACCTCCCTTTTGCTTTCAAGTGTTCCTTAACTCTCCCATATGGGTACCACTACCTTATCTCATTAATTTATAAATTGAAAGACATCCTATGTTTAGAAGTAGCCTCAATATTATCCCATTGTGCAAACACAGACCTACCAATGGCTATGGGGAGGGTGTGAAGTATTCCCTTCATTTTAGTCTTGTAAATACCATCTATTCCATTAGATATTTGATAAGCTACTTCTTGATCTACTAGTTTGATTGGTACATGGATAGGTATCTTGAGTGGGGTTTATTATGTCCCTTTAATCCTGATGATGGTACAATATGGATATAGCCATATGTCCCCCATGGATTCAATAGTCTTATTTATTATGGGGTTGACCCTCATCATTGGGATCCCTGTGATGGCCTCACTAAGGGCTGGGTAATCATAGTCACATATGAGTTGGATGTCATCCCTATACTTAAAACTATGCAACTTGGAGTAATATTATGAAACAATTTATGTCCCATCAAGTGACCATTCCTTAAGGTTTGGAATTTTTGTTGTACAAGAAGGGCATACATAAGGTATGACATGTAAAATTGAGCCCTAGTCTTCTTCTTGATTGCAAAAAACTATCTACTCAAAAGGGTGTTGATTACCTCACCTAGAAGAGGGGTGACCTATTTCTCAACCATGAAAAAAACTAAGGGGACCCAAAGTTAATTTACATATGTAGTGGTTGGATTCCCACACAACCTTTTCATCATTTTCATGATCATTATAATCCCCATTTTGAATTAGTTAATGTGGATGTTGTTATTGAAATCTGAAAACACTTGATTCCTATAATATAGCCATAGGGCAAGGATGTTTTTTAAGTCATTCTCTTTGGCCTGGTTGGTAATTGTGGTTAGGTCTACTTGGGCTTTAGGAAATTTGTATTAGTTTTAAAAATCTATGGAAGAAATGTAAGAAAACTTTCTAAAACTACACTCATGAACAAGCATGCCCTTATCTATTTTACCATCCTTAAAAATGGGAGCAATAATATCCATATAATGAAGTACCTTGGGCTTTGTTGTTGCATAATATAGACTAGTCATTTGTATAGTAACTATGTTTTAGTAGAGCCTCTTTTTATACATGTTATTCTCCTCCTCTCTTGTGATGGTTGGTTATTCTTAAATGGTCCAAAAAATCTTGGACCAATCATTTTCTCATGTTATGGCATCAAACTGTGTGTCCTTGAAAATTCTCCCTTTTATGTGTGTGGTCAAATAGAGCTCTACATCCTCCCTAGAAATACCTTTTTGAGTTGCCATAGTTGTGAATTTTATTAAATTACTCACTAGTGGATTGTACTTCAACTATGGATTGAATTATTCTTGCACAAATGGTGATTCAACTCTCCTTGGTTCATTTGTAATGATCATAGGGTCAAATTAGGGCTCTTGTTTATACTAGGGATTTTTTGAAGATTTCTTACAGAGCTTTAATGGTGGAAGATATTCAAATTATGTGAGCTTTGTGACTTAGATTCTACTCAAATTTTCACATTTATACCTTTAAATTTTTGGGTCCATAAAATCTTTTGATTTGACATGTATGCTAATATGTAATCACCATGTCATTACATTTATTAACTTTTGAAATGTGACCATTGCCTCTAGGCCACATGTCAACACATCATTGGGTTTATATCTTTGAAAAGTCTACCTAGGCTCACATAGTTGGATCTACTTGTATGTATTAATGTGGTTCATTAATCTTGATTTAGGAGGTTAAATGACATTGGCTACTTTACTATATTTACTATAGTTATGACACTTGACATTTTTTCATTCATTCTGAGCTTCATTAAAATGTCAACATTGATTTCACACCATTGATCTCAATTACATGGATCAATCACACTCCATCAATATTTTTTCACTAGGTTTTATCCTTCATTCCATATACCATTAGATCTCTAACAGGGTCCCCATGATGGTAACACTTATCACATGCTTTCTCATCCCAAAGATTCATTTAAGTTTTGACTTAATACACACTAGCAATCAAAATGTGTACACTTATCCATGTACCATCAATATTTGGGTACATGCTCAAGCTTTAATCATCCATTACAGTCATGACACTTGGCTTCTTTATGCTTACTAATTGGGCCTTGACTTTTCAACCTTTGTTATGCACCACCAGATCATCTTTGACTAATCACTCCATGATTTATCAAAACTCAATTTGAGGGGTTGATACGTATCATTAGATCTTTTTTCTTGAGTGAACATGTATCATTGATCAAGGTGCTTGACTTATTGACTTCATATCAGGTCATTAGATCAACTTTGCTTGTGCATCGTCGATCTTGTGAACAATAAAATGAAGCAAGTAAAGTTTGAGAAATATATATAACTTAGTCTAAAGTTTTGGACTAAGGTTTTATTAATGTTGATAAACATAATAAAATCTTAGGATAAAATTTTAGGCTAAGTTTTAAAACATGATAAAGCAGTCCTACAAATAGTAAAAGGCATGGCATAAAGTTTTAGCCTAAGGTTTTTATTGTATTAATAAATGAAAATAAAACTTTAAGATAAGGATTTAGGCTAAGTTACAACATAATTAAAAGAACCATGTGATTATCCAACCCATATGAACCATTTTTAATTTTGCCCTCATAGGTCAAATTATCACCCCATCATTTGGAACTTGTCATATCATACCAGCCTGCCTTATGAATCAAGGTTGGTCTTAAGAGTCCCTTAAGATAATGTATTTTGTGCTCTAATGATTCCCTTAAATTTTGGTTCCTTGTTTCAATTTATATCTACAAGTATAAGTCTTTAAAGATGATCAAAAGATAGCTTGTACAAGCCTAGAACAACTAGACCGTCACAGGACGTCATATAAAAATAAACAAGTCAATCTAGTTGTACCTTTTATAAGTTCATTTAGAAAGAATCTTAGGGTCAAGAGGTTGCATGGACATAAATTAATTCATGTCTGAATCATCCTCTAAAAAATATATATATTGATGAGCTTGCTATCTCAAGATATAAAGCTTCAAATTTAATATTGTAGAATAAAATCGGCATGGAGACATCAAGTTTAAGATTCATGAACTAGCCATTCAAATTCAAATATCTGAGATCAATGGTTTTTAATTGATCATAGAAAATACAATGGTGAGTGGTTGTCTAATAGATTTTAGTGGGTCCAAGTAAATCAATAATGCAAATTTGATCGTAGATTCTAGATCAACAGTGAGCATCAAGTCAAAAGGTCTGCACGAATGTGTCATTGACAAGTATCAAGATCTCATGCACTTCAACAAAAATATAAAAATCTATATTAATTGACAATACCATTAGGCCCAAATAGATCAATGCTACATATGAAATCTGACAAGGTACATCTAATAGTGAGTTATGAGCCAACAAGTCAATAGATCTCAAAGACAAATGGGAAGCTACCAAGTGTCAAGAGTAGGTTAAATTGGTAGAAGATGTACAACTCATGTTCATTTATATAGAGAGAGATCAATGATGCATGTATGATTAGATCTAATGGTGTGTAAAGAAGCTGATCAATGGTTAAGATTAAAAGTGTTGAGTGTGGAGCCCTTTGGGGCTATCACATGACCTTAGAAGAATATTTTGGGGTCTTAGAGAGCTCTAAGGATGTGGGGAGCACAATTTTCCTTACTCCACCTTTTGTGGAACCTTACTCCACATTTGAGTGGAATACTCCTTATATTTTCTAATTTCTATGTTTTCATATTTTATGGAGTTAGATGTTAGATGCCTTTTCCCATGTTGACTTCCTTGATCTTAGGGAGATAAATTTTTTTTTGGAAAAGGGGATTCCTTCCTTATTTCAAGGAGTTGGTTGTGATCACATGGTGTTGGAAGATATGCCCTTGAAAGGTGAAGACCCAATTTTGACATGCTCCTTCATGGATGAGCTTTCTTAGGTGGGAGAGGGTTGTCACATATTGGATAATGTTTATCTTGGATAAGCATTACACATTTCTCCTCATTTTGTGGATTTTCCTTCATTTGCTATATATACAGGGTGTGGTGTGGCCTTTAAAGGTTGATGGTTTATTTTTAGGATATGGCTTTGAGGATCAGAGTCAAAGTGTAGATGTTTTTTGCAAAGTGTAGGTGTTTATTGTAGGGTGTGGTTTAGTAGCTTATGAGATATAGCATTGTGTAGGTGCAGGTAAAAGTGCAACATTTTTTATAGGATATTTTTTAATCTCTATGAGACTTCATTGTATTCTTGTTTTTTATTACATTTTATATTGAGAACTTTCTTGGTGGATGTAGCTCACATTGGGTGAACCATGTTAGATCTTTGTTATATGTGTTATTATCTTATTATCTCATTGATGGTTTCATAATAATGGCGAATTAAGGAATGTTTCTATGATGCATGTTATTGCAAAATATAGATATGATTTATGGTCATATTAAATCTACATTTAAAAGTTTTAATTCCTACCAACTGGTATCAAATCCATTGGTTGTGTGTTTTTCTGAAGTGGTAAATCATATGAAAGATATTAGCTTGAGTGGGAACTATGAGAGAAGAGATCAGATTTAGGGTTGAGAAGTTTGATGGTAAGTTTTTTAGTTTATGTAAAATGTAGATGAAAGATTACCTATATTAGAAGCTACATCCCCCCTTAGAGGGGAAAGTAGAACAACCTATAAGTATGAGTGATGCAAATTGGTTATTACTTGATAGGAAGGCATTGGGATCTATTTGATTATGCCTTACGTATTCTATTGCATTTAATATTTATGATGAGAAAACCACAAAATATCTCATGAATAAACTTGGAAAGTTATATGAGAAACCCTCTACTTCTAATAAAAAAAAATTATGAAAAGATTGTTTAACATGAAAATGTCTAAAAATGGTTCAATACCTAATCATCTAAATGATTTTAATACAGTTGTAAGTATGCTCACTTCAATTGGAATTAAGTTTTATGATGAAGTTATAGATTTGCTAATATTATGTTATTTCCCTAATAGTTGGGATAGTTTGGTTATGGCTATGAGTACTGCAGTCCCTGTCAAGGGAAGCTTGAATTTTGAGGATGTTGTAGGAGTGATCCTTAGTGAGGAGATGCAAAGGAAAATCACTGGTGAATCATCCTCAAGTAATGTTTTATTCATTGATACTATAAAGAGGCAAAAGGACAAGATCAAAAGCAATCGTGGAAAGTTAAAATATAAATCTAAGTTCAGATCTAGATCCAAGATGATATGCTAGAATTATGGGAACAATGGACACTTAAAGAAGGATTGTTGATCACTTTGAAATAAGAATGCCAACAAGGAAGAAATGAATGAGGTAAATGTGACATTAGGTAAATCATGTCAGGATGCCTTAATTATTTCTATGGATAGTTTTTTTTAATCTTGGGTTTTAGATTCAGCGGCTTCTTTTCATGTCACCCCACAGGCTTTATTTCACTGATTATGTTCAATAAAATCTAGGACATCTTTATCTTAGTGATGATCAAGCATGTGAGATAGTAGGAAAAGGTTGTGTTCAGGCTAAGATGTAGAATGGGAACACATGGATCCTTAAGGATGTTAGACATGTGCCTATGTTGTGACATAATTTGGTTTCAATGGGGCAAATGGGTAGTGAGGGATGTTCAATATTATTTACTATAGATTATTCTTAGAAAGTTTTCAAAGGTGATCTTATGATTTTGAGAGGTAAGAAAGTTGGTGATTTATATTTAAATAGTAGTGTTGATTCTCTTGATTTAATTGCTACAAATGGAAATGTAACTATGTGTTACTACAAGCTCAGTCATACAAGCCATAAGAGCATGGTTAAAGACAAGTTTCTTGGATTAAAAGATCTAGATCTAGACTTCTATGAGAATTATGTGTATAGGAAATAGAAGTTAGTTAAGAAAGGTTAGACCCATAAAGATAGAGCACAAGTTAGATTTGGTATACTCAGATGTATGTGGACCAACTCAAGTATATTTTATTGGTGGATCCAATTATTATGTTACTTTTATTGATGATGCAACTAGGAAATTTTGGGTTTATTACAATAAAAATAAATCTGATGTATTTGACACTTTTAAGAAGTGGAAATCCTTGGTTGAGAATGAAATAGGTCTCAGGTTGAAAAGTCTTAGATCAGATAATGGAGGTCAGTATTGTAGTAATGTTTTCTATGATTATTTTTCTAATAATAGAATCTATAGGAAAAGGATGGTTCCAAGAACTCCATAGTAAAATAGGATATCTGAAAAGATGAATAGAACAATAATGGAATGTGTTAGGATCATGAGGTTACATGCAAGGTTGCCTCTAAAATTTTGGGTAGAAGCAGTTAGCATGATAGTATATCTGATTAATAAAAGACCTTATATGCCTTTGGATGGAGGCATTCCTGAACAAGCTTATTCTGGTAAGAATGTTGATTATTCTTTTCTTAGAGTCTTTAGATGTGAGGTTTTTTCTCTCATTAAGAAAGAGGATAAGACCAAACTAGAGGCTAAATCAGAAAAATACACATTTTTTGGATATGGTGAGGATGACTTTGGTTTCCATTTATCAATCATTAAAGATAGGGAAATATTTTAGTCTAGAGATGTAGTCTTTAATGAAAAATTCATGCATAAGGATCAGTTGCAGGAACAAAATTAGAAACATAAAGAGTACATGGTATTGGATGACATTATGGAGGACAAAGTATCTAAGGATTCTATTTAGGAACCTCCTACATAAAGACCCCAAACTCCTATGGTAAGAAGGTATTCTAGGGTAAGAAAAGCACCTAAACATTTTTCTCCTTTCAATTATTTATTACTCACTAACAATGGAGAAATAGAGTTTTATGAGGAAGCAATGTAGGTAGATGCTAAGTTGAAGTGGGAGCAATCCATGGATGAGGAGCATAGATCTCTCATAGAGAACCAAACATGGGATTTGGTAAGGCTACCCAAGGGCAAGAGGGAATTGACAAACAAGTGGATATTCAGGATAAAAGAAGAGGATGAAGGGAGAAAGAGATATAAGGCTAGGATGGTGGTCAAGAGGTTTACACAAAAATTAGGTATTGATTTTGATGAGATTTTCTCTCCTATTGTAAAAATGACTTTTATTAGGATTGTTCTTGGTGTAGTTGTAGTTGAAGATTTGCACTTAGAACAGTTAGATGTGAAAATTGCTTTTCTTCATGGTGATTTGGATGAAGAGTTGTATATGATGTAGCCACAGGGATATGAGGTCAAAGGGAAGGAGAACTATGTGTGCAAACTAAAGAAGAGCTTGTATGGCCTGAAATAAGCTCTATAGAAATGGTATAAGAAATTTGATTATTTTATGTTAAAACAAGAATATCAAAGGTGTAATTCTAACCATTACATGTGCATCAAATTTTTTGATGATGGTTCATTTATTATATTATGCTTGTATGTTGATGACATGTTAGTTGTAGAAAAGAACATACAATATATTCATATGCATAAGAAACAACTTAGTGAATTTTTTTTTATGAAGGATTTGGGTGCTAAAAATCAAATCCTTGGTATGAATATTTCTCATGATAGGAAGGAGAGTAAGCTAATATTATCCCAATCAAAGTATGTGAATAAATTCTTGGAAAGGTTTAGCATGTTGGATGCTAAATCTATTGGTACTCCTTTGGTAGGCCACTTTAGATTATCAAAGGAGTAGTGTTCCAAGATAGAAGTTGAAAATCTTAAGATGTCTAAGGTACCCTACTCATCATTAGTTGGCAACTTGATATATGCCATGGTTTGTACTAGGTCATATATTGCCCAAGTAGTGGGAGTTGTGAGCAGGTATATGAGTGATCCATGTTATGAGCATTGGCATGCAATGAAATGGATTCTTTGATATTTGAGAAGAACCATAGATTTTGTATTATGTTATGGTAGATCAAATACTACTTTGTGTGATTATGTGGACTCAGATATGGTAGGGGTTATTGATAGTAGGAAGAGTATGATAGGATATATATTTATTATTGGAGATATAGTGGTTAGTTGGATTTCTAAGATATAGAAGGTTATGGCTTTGTCAACCATAGAGGTAAAGTATGTTGCTGACATAGAGGCTAGCAAGGATATGATTTGATTATAGGAATTGTTTTGAGAGTTGAGACTAGAGAAAAGAGTTGGGAGACTACAAAATGATAGTTAGAGTGTTATTCATTTGATAAAGAACTCCAATTTCCAATCAAGGATGAAACACATTTAGTTACATTATCACTTCATTGGGACAGCTTTGGATGATAAATTGGTGAAGTTGGAGAAGATTCATACTAGCTAGAATGCTATGGATATGATGACCAAGGTGGTCACATTGGATAAGTTGAGACTATGTTCAGATTTGGTTGGCCTTAGTGGTCATGGAGCAGTAATAGATTCTATTCAAGAGAAATGGTCTCTAAGTGGGAGATTGTTGAGTGTGGAGCCCTTTGGGGCTATCACATGACCTTAGGAGAATATTTTTGGGGCTTAGAGAGCAACAAGGATGTGGGGAACATAGTTTTTCCTACTCCACCTTTTTTGGAACCTTGTTCCACATGTGAGTGGAATATTCTTTATATTTTCTAATTTCTATGTTTCCATATTTTATAGAGTTAGTTGTTAGATGCCTTTTCCCATGTTGACTTCCTTGATCTTAGAGAACTAGTTGTTTTTTGGAAAAGGGGATGCCTTCCTTGTTCCAAGGAGTTGGTTTTGATCACATGGTGTTGGAAAATGTGCCCTTGAAATGTGGAGACCCAATGTTGGCATGTTCCTTCATAGATGAGCTTTTGGATGAGCTTTCTTAGGTGGAAGAGGGTTGTCACATGTTGGATAATGCTTATCTTGGATAAGCATTGCACATTTATCCTCCTTTTGTGGATTTTCCTTCATTTTCTATATATGCAAGGTGTGGTGTGGCCTTTAGAGGTTGATGGTTTATTTACAAGATGTGGCTTTGAGGATCAGAGTCAAAGTGTAGATGTTTTTGCAAATTGCAGGATTTTATTGTAGGGTGTGGTTTAGTAGCTTGTGAGATACAACATTGTATAGGTGCAGGTGAAAGTGCAACATTTTGTGTAGCATATTTTATAAGAGATTTTTATATCTTTGTGAGAGTTCATTGTAATCTTATTTTTTATTACATTTTATATTGAGATCTTTCTTGGTGGATGGAGCCCACATTGGGTGAACCATGTTAAATCTTTGTTATTTATGTTATTATCTTATTCTTTCATTTATGCTTTCATAATAATGGTAAATTAAGAAATGTTTCCATGATGCATGTTATTGCATAATATAGATCTGATTTATGGTCATATTAGATCTAGTTTAAAAAGTTTTAATTCTTAACAACTGGTATCAGATCTATTGGTTGTGTGTTTTACTAAAGTGGTAAATCACAGGAAGGGTATTAGCTTGAGTGGGAGCTATGGAAGAAGAGATCAGATTCAGGGTTGAGAATTTTGATGGTAAGCTTTTTGGTTTGTGGAAAATATAGATGGAAAATTACCTATATTAGAAAGAGTTACATCTACCCCTAGAGGGGAAAGTAAAACAACCTATAAGTATGAGAGATGCAGATTGGTCATTACTTGATAGGAAAACCATAAAATATCTTTTGTTTCATTTAATATTTATGATGATAAAACCATAAAATATATCATGGATAAACTTGGAAAGTTATATGAGAAACCCTCTGCTTCTAATAAAAAATTTCTTATGAAAAGATTGTTTAACATGAAAATGTTTGAGAATGGTTCAATAGCTAATCATCCAAATGATTTTAATACAGTTGTAAGTATGCTTATTTTAGTTGGAATCAATTTTGATGATGAAGTTAAAGATTTTCTAATCTTATTTTCTTTCCCTAATAGTTGGGATAGTTTGGTTATGGCTGTGAGTAATGCAGTCCCTACCAAGGGAAGCTTGAATTTTAAGGATGTTGTAGGTGTGATCCTTAGCAAGGATATGCAAAGGAAAAGCACTAGTGAATCATCCTCAGGTAATGATTTATCTAAAGATACTAGATAAAGTCAAAAGGACAAGAGTAAAAGCAATCATGGAAATTCAAAAGGTAGATCTAAGTTCAGATCTAGATCCAAGATGATATGCTACCATTGTGGGAAGAGTCGACACTCAAAGAAGGATTGTTGGTCACTTCAAGATAAAAATGCCAATAAGGAGAAAATGAATGAGGTAAATGTGACATCAGATAAATCATGTCAAGATGACTTAATTATTTCTATGGATAGTTCTTTTGAGTCTTGGGTTTTAAATTCAAAAGTTTTTTTCATGCCATCCCACATAGGCATTATTTTACTGATTATGTTCAAGAGAATCTAGGACATGCTTATCTTGGTGATGATGAACCATGGGATATAGTAGGGAAAGGTTATGTTTAGGCTAAGATGTAGAATGAAAACACATGGATCCTTAAGGATGTTAGACACATGCCTATGTTGAGTAGAATTTAGTTTCAGTGAGGCAATTAGATAGTGAGGGATGTTCAGTATTATTTACTATAGATTCTTGGAAAGTTACTAAAGGTGCTCTTGTGATTTTGAGAGGTAAGAACTTTGGTACTTTATATTCGATTAGTATTTTTGATTCTTTTGATTTAGTTGTTGTAGATGGAAATGCAACCATGTGGAACTACAGGCTTGGTCATATGAGCCATAAGGACATGTAGATCTTAAAAGACAAGTTGCCTAGATTAAAAGATCTAGATCTAGACTTCTGTGAGAATTATGTGTATAGTAAATTAAAGTAGGTTAATTTTATAAAGGTTAGACCCATAAAGAAAGAGCACAAGTTAGATATGAAACACTTAGATATATGGGGACTAGCTCAAGTATCTTCTATTGGTGGATCTAATTATAATTTTACTTTTATTGATAATGTAATTAATAAAGTTTGGGTTTATTCTATTAAAAATAAATCTAATATATTTAAAACTTTTAATAAGTGGAAAGCCTTGGTTGAGAATGAAATAGGTCTCAAGTTGAAATGTCTCAGATTAGATAATGGAGGTGAGTATTATAGTAATGCTTTCTTTGATTATTGTTCTAACAATGGAATCCATAGGCAAAGGACAGTTCTAGAAACTCCACAACTGAATGGGATATCTGAAAGGATGAATAAAATAATAATGTAATGTGCTAGGATCATAAGGTTACATGCAAGGTTGACTTTATAGTTTTGGGTAGAAGCAGTTAGCACGATAGTATACCTGATTAATAGAGGACCTTCTATGCCTTTGGATGGAAACATTCCTGAACAAGCTTGGTCTGGTAAGAATGTTGATTATTCTTTTCTTAGATTCTTTGGATGTGAGGTTTTTGATCTCATTATGAAAGAGGATAAGACCAAGCTAGAGGCTAATTCAAAAAATGCACATTTATTAGATATGGTGAGGATGACTTTGGTTTTCATTTATGAAGTATTTAAGATAGGGAAATATTTCAGTCTAAAGATGTAGTCTTTAATGAAAAAGTCATGCATAAGGATTAGTTACAGGAATAAGATTAGGAACAAAAAGAGTACACAGTATTGGATGACATTTTGGATGGAAAAGTATCTAAGGATTTATCTCAAGAACCTTCTACACAAGGACCCCAAACTCCTATGGTAAGAAGGTTTTCTAGGGTAAGAAGATCACCTAGATGTTTTTCTCCTTCTTTGAATTATTTATTACTCATTGACAATGGAAAACTAGAGTGTTATGAGGAAGCAATGTAGGTAGATGACAAGTTGAAGTGGGAGAAAGCCATGGATGAGGAGCATAGATCTCTCATGGAGAACCAAATGTGGGATTTGGTAAGGCTACCCAAGGGCAAGAGGGCATTGCCAAACAAGTGGATCTTCAAGATAAAAGAAGAGGATGAAGAGAGAAAGAGGTATAAGGCCAAGATGGTGGTCAAGGGGTTTACACAAAAATTAGGTATTGATTTTGAGGAGATTTTTTCTCATATTGTAAAAATGACTTTTATTAGGAATATTCTTGGTTTAGTTGCAGTTGAGTATTTGCACTTAGAATAATTAGATGTGAAAACTATTTTTCTTCATGGTGATTTGGATGAAGAGTTGTATATGAACCAGCCACATGGATATAAGGTCAAAGGGAAGGAGAACTATGTGTGTAGAATAAATAAGAGCTTGTATGGCTTGAAACAAGCTCCATGACAATGGTATAAGAAATTTGATTATTTTATGTTGGAACAAGAATATCAAAGGTGTAATTTTGACCATTACATGTACATCAAACATTTTGATGATGGTTCCTTTATTATATCCAGCTTGTATGTTGATGATATGTTAGTTGTAGAAAATAACATACAACATATTCATATGCACAAGAAATCGCTTAGTGGCATCTTAGTTATATGTTGAAGGATTTGGGTGTTGCAAAGAAAATCCTTGGTATGAGGATTTATCATGATAGGAAGGACAGGAATTTGATCTTATCCCAATCATAGCATGTGAAGAAAGTCTTGGAAAGGTTTATCATGTTGGATGCTAAATCTGTTGGTACTCCTTTGGCAGACCACTTTAGATAGTCAAAGGAGTAGTGTCCCAAGATGAAAATTTAAAAGCTTAAGATGTCCAATGTACCTTACTTATCAATAGTTGGTAGCTTGATATATGCCATGGTTTTTACTAGGCTAGATATTGCCCAAGTAGTGGGAGTTATGAGTAGGTATATGAGTGATCTAGTTTATGAGCATTGGCAAGAAATGAAATGGATTATTTAGTATTTGAGAGGAACCATGGATTTTTCATTATGTTATCGTGGATCAGATACCACTTTGCATCGTTATGTGGACTTGGATATGGTAGGGTATATTGATAGTTGGAGGAGTATGATAGGATATATATTTACTACTGGAGATACAATGATTAGTTGGATTTATAGGACACATAAGGTTTTGACTTTATCAACCACAGAGGTAGAGTATGTTATTGCCATAGAGGCTAGAAAAGAGATGATTTGGTTACAAGAGTTATTTCAAGATTTGGGGCATGAGTAGGAAATTGGTAGACTACATAGTGATAGTCAGAGTATTATTCATTTAGCAAAGAACTTCACTTTCCACTCGAGGATGAAACACATTAAATTACATTATCACTTCATTAGGATAGATTTGAAAGAGAAATTGGTGAATATAGAGAAGATTCATAATAGCCATAATCCTATGGATATGATGACCAAGGTTTTCATATTGGACAAGTTGAGACTATGTTTAGATTTGGTTGGCCTTAGTGGTTATGGAGCAGTGATAGATTTTGTTCAGGAGAAATAATCTCCAAGAGGGATACTATTGAGTGTAGATCCCTTTGAGGCTATCACATGACCTTAGGAGAAATTTTGGGGGCATAGAGAGCTCCAAAGATGTGGGGAGTGCAGTTTTCCCTACTCTACCTTTTGTGGAACCTTGCTCCACATGTGAGTGGAATATTCCTTATATTTTTTTATTTCTATGTTTCCATATTTTATGGAGTTAGTTGTTAGATGCCTTTTCCCATGTTGACTTCCTTGATCTTAGGGAGATAGTTTTTTTTTGGAAAAGGGTATGCCTTCCTTGTTAAAAGGAGTTGGTTGTGATCACATGGTGTTGGAAAATGTGCCCTTAAATGGTGGAGACCCAATCTTAGCATGTTCTTTAATGGATGAGATTTTGGATGAGCTTGCTTAGGTGGAGGAGGGTTATCACATGTTAGATAATGCTTATCTTGGATAAGCATTGCACATTTCTCCTATTTTTGTGGATTTTCCTTGATTTTATATATATATAGGGTGTGGTGTGGCCTTTAGAGGTTGATGGTTTATTTGCAGGATGTGGCTTTGAGGATCAGAGTCAAGGTACAGATATTTTTTCAAAGTACAAGTGTTCATTACAGGGTGTGGTTTAGCAGCTTGTGTGATATAGCATTATGTGGGTGAAAGTGAAAGTGCGGCATTTTGTGCAACATTTTCTACATGAGATTTTTCTATCTCTGTGAGAGTTCATTGTATTCTTGTTTTTTATTACATTTTATATATATAACTTTCTTGGTGGATATAGCCCACATTGGGTGAACCACATTAGATCTTTGTTATCTATATTATTATCTTATTCTCTCATTTATGTTTTCATAATAATGGTGAATTAAGGAATGTTTTCATGATGCATGTTATTGCATAATATAGATCTAATTTATGGTCATATTAAATCTGGTTTAAAAAGTATTAATTCTTAACAAAAATTTGATGATTAAGCAGATCAAAAATTGATGGCATACGATCACCAAGTAAGATCAAGATCAATAGTCAAGATTAAAGGTCAAATGCTAGGTCAAACTATAGCAAATATCTTAGCCAACTACATGACTATGACCCTTTTATCCATTGTTGCATACCAAAAATAAACTAGTGATGAGAAATTGACACCAGAACAAGATCAAAATGGATTGGTTGAGCTCTTATAATTTCATCAACATCAAAAGGAGATTGTAAAATATTGATCTGGTTATTGTAATGGCTTCAATGCCAGAATTCTACTCAAAAATGACTTGATTTTACCATTGTAACTATAAGAAGCATCATCCAGTCTAGAAATGGACTAAAAATGATGGATACAATTGTTATGGCCATTTTACAAAAGTAGTCTTAGCATGATAATCCTTTATAACTAAATCAATGTCGAATAATCAAAAATCTTGATCATAATGGCCCCTGCTCCATCATTCTACACATTGGTCCCCATATTTATCATCCCTTCGACTATATATATGCTTTTAATCCTTAAAATGGATCCCTCTCTTTGGCATGACTAGACTCTATTAATATGTTCACTTTAATACCTCTATGATGCAATAAAGACTGAACTCCTTCATTTTACATTTTGAGTTGAAGTGTGTTTCATGATTTCATTGATCTGGTCAAGTGAATCTATGTGTTCCTTGCCTATTTTTGGGTTCCCTCACCTTCATGCAGTGTTTTGGTAGTGATCACAGGTCACTCTAAGTGCATGCATAGTATATTGGTTATCTTGGAAGTGGACAACTTCCCTTCTATGCTAGGTTGATAGCTAGTCAATGCTCTTTTTTGAAACATTTATATGAGGGTTGATTAAAGAGTAAGTGAAGTGATATTTAGCAGTCTTGTAAGTGTCTTATAGTGTGTCTTATTTAGGTGTGAGTATCAAACATTTGGTGCATCACCTCATTTTAGGTGTGTGTCTTATTGTCAATCTCTTTCCCCCTTTTTCAAGTAAGAGATAGTTTAGGCCTGTAGATACCTAAAATTGGCCACCAATAACCTCCAACTAGTATTTTGACCAATTTTTTAAAAATATCATAATTTGGCCTAAAAACACTAAAACACATTAAATGAGTTCAAATTTTTATATACAAGTGCCAAATTTGGCTAGAGTATCACTAAATGGGGTAATGCAATTTATGAGATAGCTAACTTTGATTAGATCATTTCGAGTCAAAATGACATTTTCACACCTAGGTGATCTAGATTGCTCTTTTCTATCAAATTTATAGCATGAGACATATGCCTTTGTTATTTTATATTGAAAACATCCTAAATGAGATAACGGTTCCAACACATCTAACATCACATCCTAATTCCAATCCAGTCAAATTTTAAGCTAATAATATGACATTCTGACCAATTTGATTAATTTGTGCACCAATTGCCAAGATTTGCATCAAAGTTGACTAATCATGTTTAAGACTAATAAAATGGAATTAAGAGATTAAGTTAATTTTCCATAAAACTTGATGAATATTTCTTTTCTGAAAATTGATTATGATTTTTTGTATCATCAAGTGGCATCATTTCTTGGAAAGACATCCATAGGCCATAAATGCATAAAATATCAGGATTAAGCCTTCATATGCCTCATTAATGACTCTCTATCCCAAATATTTATGAAGTCATTTATTAATCATGGCCTTCAAAATTTAATGTATTCTTAGCCACACATATTCATCTTGAGATGGACGGTTTAGGTTTATTCTAGTCATTTGCAAAAATCTATAAATAGGATACCTTGCCTAATGAATTTTAAGCTCTTTCAAGCCAAATTTACCATGCCAAAATAGATTCAAACCACATCTTTATATAGTGTTATTATTTCCAAATATTGAGCCAAATCCATCACAAATCCAAAGGTGCCAAGAGGAGATGAAGGTATCCACATTCCATTGAAGATCTCTAGAAGCATTAGTCGAGTATGCCAAAGAAGGAGCCTTTTAAAGAAATCAAGGATTTGGTATGAAAGTTGTGTTTTGTGTTCATATTTCTCATTTCTTTCCATTTCTAGTTGTGTTTTCAAATGGTTTTTCCTCACTAAGCTCCCCCTAGTGACTAGGCCTAGAAATGTTACATTAGTTAATGTGTTCTTTCTCAATTTGATTTCATTTTGGAGCTAACATGATACTAACCACCTCTCTTGAGTCAAATTAATAGTATACAAGGCCTAGTATAGGTGATATATCTAAGAGTAATCTAGCCTTCTTCAGAGGTTTGACCCAAGTTTAAGTGACCCACAGCCTAGGGTCAATCCCATGTTGGACTAGGTTTGAGCAAGAAGCCCTGAACAATCCCCTTTCTTAACTAGGGTGCAATCTAGACCACCACCAGTTATGGCACTCCTGGTGGGACCCATTTTATTTTAAGGAACTAAAATTTGAAGCTAATGAGAGGCATATATAGTAGAAAATATACATCCACCATCATCAAAAGTTGAAGATTCTTCAAGTTACCAAACAACATTCTCATGCCAAAGGTTACTACAAGATCATCTAGCAAAGGTATTCCCCTTGAGTTCATTGAGTTACGTGTTCTTTTATATAAGAGAATAAGATTTAATAGGATAATACCTTATCCTCAAAGGTAATATTCATCCCCTGGTCATCCTATTGCCTTAAGCAGTGTAATCCCCACTACTCAAATGGCTATCAAAAATCAAGTATTTATTCCATTCAATAGAGGTAGTCCTTTGAACTTAGCCTAGTATGATGATAGTCTTGTGTCTACCCTAAAATCATCTTATTATTTTTTGGAAAACATCAAACACCTATTATTGAGCACATCTAATATGTTTCCAGCCTTTGCTCCATTCATAATTTTGTTGAAGATAATGTTGATATTAGATTGCTTGTTACTTCCTTCAAGGGAAAAGCATTGAAGTGGTATAGAAATCTTCCATTGAATTCCATTGCTACCTAGGATAAGTTAGGAACAACCCTATTCAGATAATTTGAGGACAAGTCTAACCACCTAACTTTAGTTGAATAGTTAATTAACATAAAGAGATATCCTCATGAGTTCATATCTAATTTCAACCTCAGATTCTAAAAGACATGGACTAGAATACCTCTATTGATCAGGCCATCCCTTGAATATGCCTTCTTGTATTATCTGAGGGCCCTCAATTCTAACATTAGTGTGATGATATAGTCCATGGGTGGTAATACCTTACTAAATGCTTATGAGATTGCATAAAATAGTTTGATACAAGTTGGTAAGCTTTCTCTTAGGCCTCCAATGCCTATATTCCTAGAGTTGCAATATTTTCCACCCCCTCAAGCCCCTTAGTCTCCATCATTATCCCCTATTCCATATCCTAAGGCTCAAGTTGTAACCCCTTCTAATTAGGCTAGTAGGATTGGGGAATTGAAAAGTTTGTTATAGTCTTTTGGGAATGAAATAGTTCAACTCAAAAGACAACAATATCAGGGTAGTGTTAAGGATGTAGATTGCACCCTAGTTGAAAGTAGAAGTGTTCATGTTCTACTTCCAAATCTAATCCAACATAGGAATGTCCCTAGACTATGGGTTTCCTAAATTTTGGCCAAACCTCTAGGATGTTTTATAAGGATATCTCCTCAAATATAACAATATAGTCCCTTTTACTAAACCTATACTATTGGGATGAAAAGGGATAGGAATACATGAATGAAAATATATACTAAATGTGGTGATGCACCAAATGTTCAAAGATCCACTTTCATCCTATAAACTTCTATAACCACTAATGAATTCAATCAAGACAAGGACTAATTAGATTTTATGACAAGGTTGAAAGCATGAGTATTTTATATGGAGGATAAAAATAGACCGACCACTTGAAGGATATGAAGAGATAGGTTTGTATAAGACACTATGGACTCATGACACTTCAATAAAATTTCCACTATCTAATACTTCATAAAACCTAAAATAAACCAATAGAATTGAAGTAAGGTACATGAAGAACATTCAGATGATCAATAAAAACATACACTCTGCACATCAAACTTTAATAAATCACAATTAGCATTAAACTAGAATCTAAAAATTGTCTTATATTGCTTCAAGAGAGTGTTACAAATTGATTTTGGTAGAGCTTTGCTATCCCCAGTTAATGGATCCAAAACAAGAGCTCAAAGCTAGATTTATAGGAAGAAAAAGGGGAAGAGAGAAAAAATGGCACTAAAGGGATCATTAATGAGCCCAATCCCATTCATAACAACCATCACCATAATCCTCCTTGAGCCTACTCTTGTATTAATGCACTCTATCTTTTTCTATCATGATAGAGGATATAAAATCAAGATAATTTGTAGGGAGCCATCCCTACTTCTATCTAAACCTTCCCAGGTTCTTTTATATCAATGTCCTTTATTGTTAGGGCAAAATCTATGTATTCAATACCATGATTATGTCTGATTTTAGTAGTTGTTTATTGAGAGTATGGATACACTCAAGGGTGGGATGCTCCTCCATTAATTTCATGTACCTATCTCTACTTTGAAATACAAACTTAGGCCTACTATAGATTTAAAACCAATTTAAACTATTGGTTTTCCTATAGTTGATACATCCACCTAGACATATCTATATAGTGTGAATAGCTAGTAGCCCACCCTGATCTATATTAGGTCTAAAAGGACCTATTTTATCCCTATAGAATATTAATGGCACCATTTGATCCTAAAATATATGCTCTTGGTCTAACTTGGATCATGCTTAAGTTTAATTCCATTTATACATGCTCACCTTGGTCAAAAATTATCCCTTTGACATTCATTGAGAGTCATATGCTTTCCCCCTTTGCTCATTAGCTATCAAAAATTGAATTAGCTCATTAACCTATTAACTCTCTTTTGCATTGTCTGATCTTTATGGCACATGTTAAAGTGATTCCTTGGATCTATCAACTCTAATCAATTTTGTGCCACTTGGTAGCCTCACATTTGCATTCAAAATCTATTGTCAGTCTATTTTATCACATGCTTATGCCACATGGTGGCCTCTAAGGTCCTTGACCTTTTGACTTGCTCACATGTTGTTATATCTGAATCTATGATTGAATGTGAGCCATTGATTTTCTTAGGCCCATTAACCTATCAATCACTTCTCATCATTGGATCTTATGTATGATTGAATGTCAATCATTGATCCTAACTTTTAAATCCAAATGGTTATTCCATGGGGCTTAAAATTGATGTATGCATGCATGTATTTGATGTTCATACGAATGTATTTGACATTTGTATGACCATTACTGTGATATTTGAAAACTAATGGTCATTTTCCATTTCTGGCAATATGGTTGTCATTGATGTCAAAAGGGACATTATAAGCATGTCATTGATGTCAAAGGATCAGGCAGGATTGATGAAGAGAAGAGCATCTTTCATAATTCCATTAGTGTAAAGTTGTCATACTTTTATAGAGACCATTTATGGATGTTTGAAGTGAAATAGATATAAGATCCATTATGGGTTTTTCATGAGCATCTTAGATATATGGTTTGTAGGTTCAAATGTGAAGGATTTTGGCTCTCAACCATTACTAGGGTTTTTCAATAAAACCCTATGAGCTTTAGTCATGGCATTAATAGGCATGTTCTATTTTTATGTTGATTAGATATCACTAGGACCTTGTAACTTAAGTTATAACTTAAATCCTTGTAATCATTGTGAAACTAGCCCCTTCGACCTAACAATTACCAGATTGAGCAATGATTAAAGTTAGTAATATTTCCTAAGTACTTGACTTAATATTTGTCCCATCTTGATCAATGGTTAGTTCATAATCATACACTAAAGATCTAATGGAGCATAGAAAATTCAATTTATCAAAGGCACCTATTAGTAAATGTGTTAGTGATAAGTATCATAATCATAAATCTTGCATAGTAAATCTATGAAACAGGTTAAAGTCAAAAGGTCAATGAGCAATGTAAGATTTCCAATTATCTCAATAGATATAATTGAAATCAATATGTAGAAGGCACACACTAATGCCAAATGTCACATTCTTGAGAGCTAAGTAGAGATAATGATGGAGCTTATTAAAATATCTGACAGTGAGTGGGTGATCATGCAAAGGAGATCCAATAGAGTGAGTGGACTTAATGGGATAAAGTGCTCAAGGTTTATCAACAAAGTGGTGAGTTTAAGACTGAACAAGTTTGAGAAGATTGATGGAGTATAAGCATTCCAATGACTCATAAAGTAGTGAGATGGGATAAATAACTCGACATTTAATGTCAAGATAAAAGTAAATACCATCCTAATTTAAAGCTATAATGGTAAGAGGGGACTCAGATCAAATGATCTAACAAATGCATTTTAAACTTGAATATTTAAAGTATAGAAGTGTACAGGGATCCATAAAAGCACGTGAGCCTGTCAGAGATTGATCAAATGGATGCATTTTAAGAATGAGCAAATTGAATGTGGATCATTAGATCATAATGCCAAACTTAAGGTCACTGGTTGATATTTAAAGATATGATCATTATAATGGTCAAGCATAATAACATGTAGGAACTTGTAGTTAAGTCATAAATAATGACACATATAATGAGTTAGATCACTATAATCAATCAAAATTATGTAACAAGTCATGTGCATTAAAACTAGAGCTTTATATTTGCTAAAGATAGTAATGAGACCAAGAATCATAGTGGTAGAGCATGAGCTCAAGACATAAGAAAATTCTTGATTATTGAATGAGCATGATGTATTACAGATAAAGTGTGAACATAGAGAAGGAGCTTGACCTAGATCGAATCGTTATATATGTCATCTAGGATACAAGCATAAGCTATTGATATTATGTCATATAGAAGTATATAGAGACACAAAGATATTCATGTAGAAATTATAAGTTATTTTTGATGAATTGTTTCAAACTAAAAATATAGAGACACAAAGGAGAGAGTGAGAGAGAGATGAAGTGTGTTGAATAGAGACATATCTAGACATAGATATAAAATGGTAGAGATAATAAAGGGACAAAAAGATAATGTGTAGAGCATGAGCAGCTACAGACCAAACCTATAAAAAAGAACAAAAATTGAATTTTTTTATGAATCAACATTATAATTTGGAATTGTAGCTCCATAGACATCTAATTGGTTGGTGCCATTAGATAAGCTAAGTTGGTGCTTAGTTAGGGGATTGGTGCATCCTTATGGTTGGTGCCCTTAAACATTGTAACTAGTGAGGTTCAATTGAGTTAGTGCTCAGTTATGGGATTTTTATTTCCTTAGGTTTGGTGCCCTTAAAAGTTTAACTAGTGAGGTTTGTTAATGAGGCTTTGAACTATGAGGCCAAATTAGAACATTAGTTTCTAGTAGCTATTCTTGTCATGGTTCTTATCTTTAGGTTTTTGACATATAAATCTGGTGTCATGTGGACTTGTATGTGTGTGATCTCTACATATTTGTTTTTATCTACATATATATTTTAATCTATTCTAAAAGGTATTAAAGTACTAGTTTTAGTTGATCTAATAATTCACCCCCCCTCTCAGTAGATAGTTATGTTTCAACAATTTCTATTAGAGCCCTAATTCCTTAGAAGAAGATAAATTATCTTAGGTAGATCTTGGAATGATGAACACAAATGGCTAGTTAAGAAGGATCTTATTCAAACAAGGCACCTCTCTTTGATGGATCAAACTATGCATTCCAGAGCATAAGAATGGAAACATATCTATCTTCATTAGGGTTTGATGTATGGATGTCTATTGTGAATGGATATATAGCTCCTGATACAATTCCTACTAATCAGGCTACCAAGAAAGCATATGAGAGCAATGTTAAGGCTAAGAATGTTATTTTATGTGGACTGTTTGATTCAAATTTTGTCAAAGTGATGCATTATAAAAATGCATAAGATATCTAGAACAAATTGAAGAGCATATATGAAGGAGATGAAAAGGTAAAGTAGGCCAAGCTACAAACTTATAAAGGCAAGTTTGAATGCCTTAAAATGAATGAGGAAGAGAAAATTGTAGATTTTTACCTCATAGTGGATGAAATAGTCAATGCAATTAGAGATTTTAGAGAAGAGATGAAAGAATCAGTCATTGTAAAAAAAGTCTTTAGATCTCTACCATCAAGGTTTGACTCTAAAATCTCTACAATAGAGGAAGCTAGAGATCTGGATAAACTCACTATTGATAAGTTACATGGAACCTTCACTGCTTATGAGATGAGAATGGGAGAAGAAAATAATTTCAAGAGAGAAGTTACATTCAAAGTAGCAAAGCAAGTAAAAGTAGAAGTATCCTCATCCAAATTTGAGGAGACTGATGAAGAAGAAGCCAACTTTGTCAAAATATTAAAAAGAGGAAATAAAAAGTACAAAGGTAAGTTATCCTTTAAATGATTTAATTATGGTAAGGTAGGACATTTTGCTTCTAAATGCCCTTACAATAAAAAGGATAACTCTAAGAAAGAAGAGGAGAGTAAAAAGGTACAACACCAATACTCCAAGAAGAACTTCTTTAAAAATAAGAAGGGTCTATACATAAAGGAAGATAGTGACTCATTGGATGATAATGATAGCTCATATGCTAGTCATGATTGTGCCTTTGTGGCTGAGGGAAATGAAGTCCTATTCATGATATCAAGATCAGATTATGTGAATCAAGAAAGAGAATAAGTTACAAACTCTGATGAAGAAGAGGAAGGAGAAGTATATCTAGAGTGTGAACTCATTTGTGCTCTAGATGAGATTGACAAACTAAGAAAAGAGAACTCAAAGTAGAAGAAGATTGGATAAAAAGAAATTGAAAAACTATCCAAAAGTATTGAAATATCTGATCAGATGGTATTGATCCTAAAGACACAAGTTAAAGAGGCCAAAATAATAGAAGATGTAGTCAAACTTGAATTACAATCTAAATCTGATGAATGTATTAAGCTAGAAACAAAAATAGTGGCTTTGAGAAAATAACTTGAAAAGGTTAAAGTACAAATAGAAAAAGATCTAAAAATAAAAGGAGGTTCAGACATTCTTGATGAGTTAATCAATTCTCAAAAGCCTTCAAAAGAGAGATCTGGTCTTGGTTATGAAAAAGGGAAAGGCTCCATAACTAGTACATCTGCAAATCTATATGACAACTTCAAAGCCTAGAAGGATACAAAGAAAGACACAAGCACTATCAATGATAAGAAAGCTAAAAATAAGCATAAAGGAAAGAAGTACAATGATTCAATCTCTATAAACTCAAAGAAGATGTAGAAGACAAAGGTAGATAATGTAGATGGTTACATAAAGGTGAGAGACTTGAAGAAGCTAGTCTTGAGACCTCCTCATCTAGCATAGAGAAATGTTATGACCATGTATTCCTCATCTTTTTATGGTTATTATTATAGTTGTAATAATTTTGGTCATAAGGCTAGTAATTGTATATTTTTACCTATAAGGAGAACCAATTTTGTAATCAAAAATTCATTTACACCCTTGTTAGATATAAATTTAATGTGTTATAACTATAATAAATTTGGTCACATAGCTTAATAATGTATAAAAAGCTTTGTAAGACCAAAGTTACAAATTAAAAAGAAAATTGTGCCTCCCAATGTGAATAAAGGTTCACCAGTCTCTGAAAAAGAGAAAAATAATTCCAATGAGAAAACTAAGGATGTGTGGAAAGTGAAAGATAAATCTATGATTGCTCAAACTGTACTCTGTGTCAAGGAGCATAATTTATGGGAAATAAACAATGGTTACTCAAAGCACATGATAGGTGATAAGAGAAATTTCATAAAACTAAGCAAATGTAAGGAAAGATCTATCATCTTGGGAGACAATACTACAGTAAATATCCAAGGTAAGGGAACCTTGAACATAAATGGAAAATTGCCTACTTATGATGTTTTTTATGTTGAAAGATTGAAGCATAATCTACTAAGTGTCAGTCAAATGTGTGACAATGGATAAAAGGTCCCATTAAATATATAAGGTAAGGAGATTTAGAAAAATAGTTGTAGAAGGGAAAAGAACTGAAAGCAATATCTACAATCTTAGTGAAGTAAATGAAAATAACTACCTTATAGGAATGATTGATGAGAGTTGGTTATGGCATAGAAGAATGGGTCATGTAAATTTTCATAACCTAGTCAAAATGAGCTCAAATAAGTGCGTTGGACACATGCTTAAGATAACCAAACCTATAGTCACTACTTTCAAGGAGTGTCAACAAGGCAAGTAGACAAAGTTTAAATTTCTAAAAAACGAGTATGCAACTACAAAGCCTTTAGAGTTAGTTCATACTAATCTTTGTGTTCCTACTAAGATAATAGGATCTAAAGGAGAAAGATACTTCATATTATATGTATATTATTACTCAATAATGATGTGGGTAACCTTTTTGAAGGACAAGTCTCAAGCATTTGAAAGATTCAATATCTTTAGAGCCATGGTAGAGAATGAGATTGGATGAAAGATCAAATGATTAATATCTTATAAAGGTGGATAATTCACCTCAAATGAGCTCATAGAGTATTGTGAGAATAATGGAATCAAAAGGCACTATTCTTTAGCAAGGACTTCACAACAGAATGGAATTATTGAGAAAAATAATAGGATAGTGAAGGAGATGTCCAAAACAATGTTAAAAGAGGCTAGGTTATATGATGGATAATGGAGATAAGTAGTCCAAATAGTAGTATACATCTTGGATAGAGTTCAATTAAGGGTAAATAGTGACAAAACTCCCTATGAACTATGGCATCAAAAACCTATCTTTGTGAAGTATTTTAGAGTGTTTGGTAGTAAATGTTACATTAGGAGAAAGGAGGACAAATGAGAAAGATTTGAATCTAAACGTGATGAAAGAATATTTCTATGTTATTCCACTCAAATCAAAGTCTATATATGTTACAATAAATGGCTACATAAGATTGTATAAAGCATAAATGTCAAGGTTGAAAAAGGCTTGAAACATTTTAAACCTAACAAGTAAATCTATATTGAAGAATAAGATCTTGAAGATGAAGTAGATAATGAAGAGGTTGAGGAAATGAATAAAGAGGCTCTTGCAAGATTTGTTCAAAAGGATCATCCCATAGAGTAGATCATTGGTAATAAGAAAGGAGTTCAGACAAGGAGAAGAGTTTCACAAAACAAGGAGCAAGTAAGTTTCACTTTAATGTCTGAAATTAAGGCTAAAAGCTATGTTAAAGCTAGCAAGGATGAGAATTGGATAAAGTCATACATGAATAACTGAGCCAGATAGAAAAGAATAAAACTTGGGAATTAGTTTCAAGACCTACTAAAAATAATGTAATAGGTATAAAGTGGGCCTTTAGAAATAATCTCAATGAATATGGATTTATTATAAATAATAAGGAAATATTGGTGTGCAAAGGATACTCACAAGTTGAGGGCATAGACTTTGAGGAAACATTTTCTCTAATTGATAGATTGGAAGCCATACAAATGTTTCTAGAATTATATGTTTATAAGAAGTTCAAATTCTAACAAATGGATGTTAAGTCTACTTTCTTGAATGGGAACCTATAAGAGGAAGTCTATATTGAACAACCAAAAGCTTTTCAGCTTTTAAAAGAAGAATATTTTGTTTGCAAACTAAAAAAATATTTGTATGGTCTAAAACAAGCACCTAAAGTATGGTACTCAAGATTAGACTAGTACTTACAATAACAAGGATTCAATAAAGGTTGTACAAATATCAATCTATACTTCAAATCTAAAGGTGAGCATGTGTTAATTATTGTTATGTATGTAGATGACATCATTTTTGGTGGTAGAAACAACAAGATGTGTAAATATTTTGCTACTCAAATGTAAAATGAGTTTGAGATGTCTATGCTTAAAGAGCTTTCTTTCTTCCTTGGTCTACTAATAGCACAATCTGATGAAGGGATATTTATATCTCAAACCAAGTAGGCTAAGGAAATGCTCAAGAAGTTTAGAATGGAAGATAGAAAACCAATAAGTACTCCCATGATAACTGGATATAAGTTGAGAAAAAATGATGAGTCCCTTAATGCAAATTAGACTATATACAGATCAATGATAGGTATCTTATTATACCTAACTACATCAAGACTTGACATCATGCAAGCAGTATGCATGGTTGCTAGATTTTAAGTTGCTCCTAAAGAGTCACATGTTAATGTAGTGAAAATGATCTTTAGATATATGAAGAGCACACTTGACTATGGACTATGGTATCCCAAAGGTGAAGATTTCACTTTGATAGCATATATAAATTTTGATTGGGTAGGAAGTGTGGATGATATAAGAAGCACTAGTGGTGGTGAATTTTTTTGTGGAAACAAACTTGGTTCATTGTTGAGCAAAAAGCAAGAGTTAGTTACTCTTTCCACAGCAAAAGTAGAGTATGTTTTAGCAGTGGCATGTTACACTCAAGTCTTTTGGATGAAGAAAATTCTCAAAGACATCAAGATAGAGTACAAATCACCTGTCTCTATTATTTATGACAATTCAAGTGCTACTAACATATCAAAGAATCTAGTGATGCATTCCAGAACTAAGCACATATCAATCAAGTATCACTTTTTGAGAGAGAAGGTTGCAGATCAAGATATCATAATGTAATATGTGCCAACTAAGGATCAGATTTTAGGCATATTCACCAAACCTCTTCCCAAGGAAAAAATTTAATATCTGAGACATAAGTTGGGAGTGGTGGCTCCTACACCACATCACTAGATCCTAGTGATAGGGCATGAGTCCAGGGGGAGAATCACATAAGTCTTATTAATCCCTATAAGAGAGAAAAGGAATATTAGGTGTGCATATTTTAAAAATTTATAATGAGTTGGTGGTTGCATATTGTTGGAAAATCTCCCTTATATAATAAAGGGGGAGAAATTTTTGAATAAATAGTGATAAATTTGGAGTCCCTTTGACATTGATGTCATAGGGGGAGAAAGAGTACAAATACTCTCTCTAAAAGAAAGAAGCAAAGCAAGTGTCCAAGTTGAGTTTAGGAAAATGTTCCATTGCCTAAGGGGGAGAAAGTTTGGTATGAATATCTTCATCTCACATTCATCAAAATCCAATGCAAGCAATGCCAGAGAAGGAACAAAGTATCAGAAAGATTAGAGCATTAAATTTGCATCAGAGTATTTAGTTTACCATCAATGCCAAAGGAGGAGATTGTTGGAAATATGGTTGTCATTGATGTCAAAAGGGACATTATAAGCATGTCATTGATGTCAAAGGATCAGGAAGGATTGATGGAGAGAAGAGCATGTTTCACAATTGCATTAGTGCAAATTTGTCATGATTTTATAAAGACTATTTATGGATGTTTGAAGTGAAATAAATAGAATATCCGTTATGGGTTTTTCATGAGCATCTTAGATATATGGTTCATGGGTTAAAATTCAAAGGAATGAGATAAAAAATGATTTATTTTGGCTCTCAACCATTACCAATGTTTCTCAGTAAAACCTTATGAGATCTAGTCATGGTGTCAACAAGCATGTTCTAGTTTTGTGTTGACTAGATATAGTTAGGACGCAGTAACTTAAGTTGTAACTTAAATCCTTATTATCATTGTGAAACTAGCCACTTAAACCTAATAATTACTAGCTTAAGCAGTAATCAAAGTTCCTAATATTTCCTAAGTCCTCAACTCAGTATTTATCCCAACTTGATCAATAGTCAACACTTAATCATACATTAAAGATCCAACATAGCATAATAAATTCGATTTTTCAAAGGCACCTATAAGTAAACATTTCTAGTGATAAATGTCACAATCATGAAGCCTACACAATAATTATACGACATGGGTTAGATTCAAAATGTTAATGAACAACATAAGATTAACAAGTGTCTCAATATAAATAACTAATAGTAATGTGCAGAAGGCACGCATTAAGGCCAAGTGTCACATTCTCAAGAGCTAAGTAGAGATAATAATTGAGCTTATTAGAGGATCTAATAGTGAGAGGATAATCATGCAAAGGATATCCAATGGAGTGAGTGGACTCAATGGCATAAAGTGATTGAGTTTTATCAACATAGTGGCAAGTTAAAGACTGAATAAATTTGAGAAGATCAATGGAGTGTAAGCATTCCAAAGACGCAAGAAGAAATGAGATGGGATAAAGAGCTTGATGTTTAATGTCAAGATATAAGTAAAGATCATGCTAGTTTGAGTATATAATGGCACACAAGAGATCAGATCAAATGATCTAATGAATTCATTTAAAACTTAAAGAGTTAAATTCTAGAAGCATAAAAAGTTTTAATAGAGCGCATGAGCCTATCAGATATTGATCAAATGGGCATGTTTTAAAGATGAGAAAATTGAATGTGGATCATCAAATCATGGCTCCATACTTAAGATCAATGGTCTATATTTAAATATATGATCATGCTAATTGTCAAGCATAGGAATATGTAATAACTTGTAATTAAGCCATAAATAATGACACAAATAATGAGTTAGATCACTATGATCGATCAAAATTGTGGAACAAGGCATGTGCATTAAAACTAGAGCATGATATGTTATAAAGATAGTAATGACACCAAGAATTATGGTGGTGGAGTATGAGTTCAAGATGTAGGGAATTTGCTAAGTCTAGAATGAGTGTGATGTATTATAGACCAAGTGTTAACACAAATAAGGAGCTTAACCTAGATCAAATGGTTATATATATGTCATCTAGGATACAATCATAAGATGTTGGTATTGTGTCATATAGAAGCATATAGAGACACAGAGATAGATGTGTATAAATTATGAGTTATTTTTGATGAATTGTGTCAAATTTAAAATATAAAGACACAGAGGAGTAGAGTGATATAGAGATGAAGTGTGTTGAATAGAGAAATATCTAGACACATAGATAGAGGTGTAGAGAGAATAAAGGCATACAGTGATAATGTGCAGAGCATGAGTAGTTATAGACCAGACTTCTAATAGAGAATAGAGATTAGATTATTTTATTAATAAACATTATAATTTAGAGTTTTAGCTCCATAGACATCTAATTGGTTGGTGCCATCAAACAAGCTAAGTTGCTGCTCAATTAGGGGATTGGTGTCTCCATAGGGTTGGTGCCCTTAAACATTGTAACTAGTGAGGTTCAGCTAAGTTGGTACTCAATTAGGGGATTTGTGTCTCCTTAGGGTTGATGCCCTTAAAAGTGTAACCAATGAGGTTTTTTAGTGAGGCTTTAAACTATGAGGTTGGATTAGAAAAGTAGTTTCTAGCATCTATTCTCACTGTGGTTTTTCCCTTTGGGTTTTCCATATATAAATATGGTGTCATGTGAATTTTTATATGTGTGATCTCTACATATTTATTTTAATTTACATATATATTTTAATCTATCCTAAAAGGTGTTAAAGGACTAGTTTTAGTTGATCTAATTATTCACCCCTAGTAGATGGTTGTGTTCCAACAGTCATGACTTAAATTTGACATCTACGCACCCATCAATTGATATCCACAAGAATGTCACTTATTTCTATGTGCCCATCAATATTTGGACCCCAATGGATGACTGTTAAGCTTGAAATTTGATATTTGCATGAACGTCAATCTACTAGAACAATTTATTTAAGATAAACATTTTTGTCAGAGATTTTGCAATGGTTTTTTCTTTGTTGGAACCATTATTGTGGACATTTTATCTGAAACAAATGTCCTCAAGGAAATTTTTATGGAACAATTTCCCTAAAATAAATTTGTCTTTGTTTTAAGACTTTTGACTGTGGGCTTTTTTGAATCGGGGCATTTTTTGTGGATAAAATGTTTAATGGAAATATATGTGGGATTTTGACAAGGACCCTTTATTTTGGACATTTTGTCTGATTGAAATGAGTTTTTCAAAAAGATTTTCTCAAATATTTTATTCGAAAGAATTCTACCTTTGGGATTTTTGTTTTGGCCACTTTCCCTAAAAGAATTTTACCTTGTACTTTTATTGTAGGCTTTGTGTGAAATTATTTCTCCAAAATAATTAGTCTTCAGTTTTATGCTTGTGGACAAAATGTCTAAAAGAACTGAGTTTGTAAGATCTTTGCCTTTAGGACATTGGTTGTGAACAAAATGTCTGAGAGAAATTGGTCTTCAAGGAAATTATCGTGGGACAATTTTCCCAAAAGAATTCATACTTAGCTTTTTTATGGAACATTTTTTCTAAAATAATTTAGGTCATCAGGATTTTTTCTATAGAAAAAATGTCTAAGAGAATGAGGTCTTCAGGAAAATTATTGTAAAACTTTTTCCCAAAAGAATTTTAACACTTAAATTTTACCTCAAACAAAATGTCTGAAAGAAATTTTCCCTTAAAATTTTCCCAAACACTTTCCCTGAACAATTAGTCTTTAAAATTTTTTGTTGTAAAACATTTTTTCAAAATAAATCTGACACTTAGCTTTTCCCTCAGATAAAATGACCAAAAAAAATTTGCCCTTAACATTTTGCCTGAACACTTTCCCCAAACAATTAGTCTTCAAAATTTTTGTTGCAGACCATTTATTCAAAATAAATTTAACACTTAGCCAAATAAAAAGGTCAACAAGAATTGAGTTTATCCAAATAAAATCCCAAAACAAATATGCCAAGTAAAGACTTAGCCAAAATAAAGGTTTTACATTTAGATTTTGATCTGTAGTCTCTCCCAAACTTGTTCTTGAACTGCTAGTATCTTTGAAGGCTCAAATGAACTATGAAAACCTGAAGTTTGTGTATACATGCTCCATGAATTATAACTACTTTTATCACTATGGGAACCTACTCAAACCCTTTGCTTTGTATACCTATCCCTCATAAATTGAAAAAATACACTTAAGCAATCTTAAAGTGTTTTCAAAATATTTTCAAGCTATGGGTGATCTTTGGACCACTCATTCCATCCATTACTTGGTCCACCTAATCAAACCATTTTTAGTCAAAATCTTGATGTGGGCCAAATGCAACCAACATATCTGGTGACTTAGTTGGCTTGACCAACCTACTGGTCATGGAACCTAGAATTTGATCAAGCTCATTCACGATGATCTAGACAAAAGAAGCATTATTTATAAAAAGACTCTACCTATCTCTTTAAAACATCTTGAATCAATGAGACACACACAAATAAAAAAATCAATAAAAGGATGAATGGCTACCTAAAATAGCAGAAAATCAATAAACAAAATAATGTGCAAGGGCACTTAGAAAAAGATAGACCTATCTACCTATGTACAAAGATCATGATACAATATTAGTAACATAATTTGAGATACCTTCCATTGATAGGAATGGGGAGGCTATCTCCATTCAACTTAGCAAGCTCAAAATCATTGCTCTCTTTACAACCTGTGATAACATAAGGTCCACTCTAAAGACTATCAAACTAGTAGTCATTTCTAGGTTTTTCATGGTCCTCATCCCATTTGAGGACTATATCACCTTACTAAAATGTCTTCAAGGAGGATCACTTATTAAATTACCTCTTGACATGGTGTTTATATGACCATATGACATGCATATCCATGTCCCTTGTCTCCTCCAAATATCTTAGCTCATTCAACCTTACCTATAAAGCATCATCCTCTAAAAGCTCAAGTTGATATGCAAGCTCTAATGCAAGAAGCTCAAGAGATATGGGAAGTTTGGATTCCTTCCCATAAATAAGAAGTTATGGTTAATTTTGTAGGTGTCACTTTTTCTAACCATAGGGCATTCCTTGACTTAGTATGCCACTCCTTCTGACTATCTTCCATGGTCCTTTTGATAATCCTTAATAGGTTCTTATTGGTGGACTCTGCTAATCCATTGCCCTATAGGTAATAGTAAGCAAATTCCTTGAGATAAATTCCATGTGAAATATCCCACTCACATACCTTGATGCTACTAAAATCCAATGTATTGTCAGAAATAATTATAGATGGCACATCAGATCTAGTCATAAGGATATTGTATAAGTCTAAAATAGAAACTTCATTAGCCTCCTTGAGGGCAACTAATTTGACCCACATTGTAAATTAGTATGTATATGTAATGATCCATTTATTCCATTTAATTTAAGGGTGGTGTATCAATCCTATAAAATCTAATCCCCATTGCATAAAGGGTTACTCTACTTGTATGGGTTGCAAGGGAAGGGCAGCTAGCTTCTACTTGCCAATAAACATTACACATTTTGGGAATTTCCTTACCTAATATTGAACATATCTAAACATTTTGGGCCAAAATTACCCATCTCTAATGATTTTAGAGGCTATGGTTTTGGTAGCAAAATACCCACCAGCTGGACCATCATGGAACTACTCAATTACCTTTTCTATTTGGCCTGATTCCACACACTTCAAAAGCATGCCTCTTATGCATCTCTTTAAAATTACTCCATCTATATATACATGAGGTATAATTTTCAACCTAAATTTCCTTCTCTTAGATATATCTAGACCTATAGGGCAATGGCTTGACTCAATAAATCTGGGTATGTCATGTGTCTAATTGAAGGGTGGGTTGTTTGCAGTTGCCTATTGGCCATCATGAACTACTAACACTTGATCTTTATTTTGATTTAATTTTGATACAATATGCTCACACAAACCTCTACCCCTTAAAATCTTTGTAACTCTACCCTCAAGGTCATACTCCATGCATTTTATCACCCATCCAACTCTTTTCTCATTAAGGTCTTCATTAAGTATAAACTCTTTAATACTTGGGTATACCGCTATGAGTATGATGTTACTATTTGATACCATGTGCCTAAATTCATTAAAACCTCTCACTACTACAAGTACATATTTTTATATAAAGTTATACCTCTCCTCATACCCCTCTAAGGCTTGATTAAAGAAATCAATAGGTTATTCCAGACCTTACTCATTCTGTTGCATCAACATGGTAGAGATTTCATCCAATGTAGAGAAGTCATATAAGTAGACTTCATTGCTAAAATCATGGTTAAGAAGTGTATGGTCATGATATATGGCTCCTTGATGAAATCAAAACTCCTCTTACCTTCTTTGGTTCATGTAAACTCTTTACCTTTTCTTAACATGTGGGTAAGAGGCTTGACCATCTCTGCAAAGCCTAAAATAAATATTCTTATAAAATTAATTTTTCTTAAAAAAATCTATAGACCTTCTTGTTCTTGGGCAATGGTAGACATAATATGGACTCAACTCTTTCAGGGTCTATGGAAATACCATATTTTGACACTACATGGCCTAATAATATGCCCTCATGAACACCAAATATGCATTTTTTAGGATTCAATGACACACCAAACTCTCTGCATCTTTCAAATACTAACCTAAAGTGAGTAATGTGACCAATTGGGTCCTTTGAGAAAATATTTATGTCATATAGGTAGATGAGCACCATGTCATTAATCAAGCTTTCAAAGGAAACATCCATTTGCCTCTGTAAAGTTGCTCCAACATTGGATAGTTTAACAGGGATTTTCATATATGTATAAGTGCCCCACTTTATGGTGAAGGTAGTATTATGCATTTATTCTTAATTGACCATGATCTGATTATAGCCAAAGTAGCCATCAAGTAATGATAATCTTTGAGAACCTACCCTTTTTGAAGAATTTGCTCTATTGAGGGCAGTGGGTAATGATATTTTAGAGACATCTTATTGAGGTCCCTAAAATCAACACATAAATGAATTTCCCTATTATTTTTCCTTACTATCATAAGGTTTTCCACCCATGAGGAATGTTTAATGGGGAATATGATCTTTTACTCGATCAACTTAAATAGTTCCCTTCTCATCAACTCTTCCACCTTTAGATTGATAGGCCTTCGCTTCTGCCTGACTGGTCTTGCATTGCTTTCTATAAATCAAAGCCCTTCAAATCCTTGAATTCCCATGTAAATAAATCCTTTAAATCTTGACATAAAACAAAAAATACATCTCTCTCTCTCTTCTATTGTATTAATCTTTCCTAACTTCAACAATTTACCCTTGAAGATCTATATCCTTTCATAATGTTCTTCTTTGGCTGAGATGCATGCCTTGCCTTTTCTCACTTGGTCATCTTCATTCAAGATTCTTTCCAATGTCACAAGCCCCTTAGGTAGCTTGTTAAATCTCAATTTTACTATTTGATCATCATACTATGTTAGAACTTATTTTTATTTTTATGGTAGAATTCTACATCTTGTATCAAAAAACATATAATTTCATCATCATTGTCAAACACCTACGAACTCACCTCACTATTAGGTACATCTAGCCTACATATGACCTTGACTTTTCCTTGGCTCTAGTTGCCTTTAACTCCATGTACAACCTCATACTGAGCTCCAATGGTTGCAATCCTATCTACATGTTGATTTTCCTCTCTTGGTATGGATTGTATATTAAATGCCAAGATGTTTTCTATGAGATTCCATACATGATGTTTGTAGGATTTCAAATGATGGTTCTTGACTAAAACTATGCCTCTCACTTGTTGCATAACAAGATCACTATCACCTTTGAATTGAAGAAGTTTGACAACTCTTATTCTTGCCTCTTACAAACCATGTAATAGAGTTTCATATTGAACTATGTTTGAAGTGTAATTGAATTAGAATCTTACAGCTGAATAGTTATTTTGACTTGATGGTGAAACCAACATAATCTTAGCTCCACTACTATTTTTTGACCTTGAGCCATCAAATAATAAGGTCCATAGACCATCTTCTTATTGAGTGGTGTTATTTAACTAAGGTATAGGATCACCCTCCTCATGAATATAATATACCCCTAATTCTACTTCTTCAAGATTGCTAAAGGGATCAAATCCATGGTTGTCAATAACCCATTCATCCAAATATAGGTTTGAGATGACTTCAAGATGATCATGAGGATCTTGTTCACTAACCTTTTCATCCTCCTTGAATATGGTGTAGTTGACATTTTCAAGGTTAGGCATATAAGGCTCTAGATGGAACCTAGTGATATGTTCAAACCTAATAGTGATCTTAGTCCCATATCTAGACCTGAAAATCATGTATGACTAGTTAGAGGACAAATATCCGCTAATATTTGTAGTAAATTCCCTAGATAGGCATGGTAAAAAAATATGGGGTAGGTCTACAACCATTACATCTTGAATGATGACATAATTTGGGCAAGCTACCTGTTATAATTAGCTACAGGATCTAATGAATCTAATAGAAAGAATAAATAAGAGATAAAATAGTAATAGTAATAAACAATAACAATATATATGTGATAATAAAAAAATGAATAAATAACTCAAATATGATGAATTACTCTGATAATTCAATATTAATTTGATATAAAATACATAAATAGCCATTGCTTATATAGAGCAAGGCATGCATGATAAAGATCAGGGAACTCACACAACACATGTAGTTCAACTAATATCTATCTACATGAATAGTGGAGTGCAACTCCACACTAACAAGATAGGTGTCCAACTTGTGTAAATGATCAACACAAGTTGACTATTAGTTAAATAATCTTATCCTATCATACCCTGAATAGTGGAGTGAAACTCCACTATAACAAGATAAGTGTCTAAATTAACTACTAGCTAAGAAAGCTTATCCTATCTGGTGCAAATTATTAATAAAAATAATAAATTAATTACAATAAGTAATTAGTGCACCAACATAATAAATACAAGTAAATACAATAAAGCAAATAAATGTACCAACAACCCCCATAAGTGAAGCTTAGATAGGGATATACATATAAGAATCCTAAAATGTGTAGCCATATTAGGTGCTCTATACAAATAGATGAGGAAAGGAGAAAACCCGAAGGAAAAAAAACTCCTCAAAATGAAGGTCTAGGAGACCCCCCTAAAGAACTGATGTCTCGCACCCCAAAAAGAGATCATAAATCAAGATACTTTCTCTCAGTGAAAGGTTTGTTGAAAATATCTTCAATCTGCACCTCTGTAAGAGAATATTAAAGATCAATTATCTCTGCCTAAATCAACTCCTTGATAAAGTGCATATGGATCTCTATGTGTTTAGTTCTTTGATGATGAACTAGATTCTTTGAGATCTAGATAGTGCTCTGGTTTTCATAGTATATGATTGAGGGATTATAAAATGGAACACTAAGCTCAATGAGAATATTCTAAAGCCAAATAGCCTCAGTAGTGGCATTAACAGTGCCATGATATTCAACCTCTGTAGATGAAAGAGAAATAGCATTTTATTTCTTACTCTACCAATAAGTAGGGCTAGATCTAAAGTGAAAGTTGTAACTAGAAGTGGACTTATGATCATCATAATCACCAGCCCAATCAAAATCTATGTATCCCACCAAGTCTAAATATGTACCTACTATATAGTGAATCCTATATCTGATAATGCCCTGAATGTAGCTCAAGATGCATTTGGTATCTCTCTAATGAAGCTCATGTGGTGTCTACATAAATTTTGAAACCATGCCAACTGCATATGAAATATCAAGTCGTATATGAGTTAGATAGAGGAGGCTACCTACAAGCTGGTGATATAATGTGGCATCAACCAAGGGAGTGGAATAATGAACCTCAAGTCTAAATCTAGATAAGAAAGGATTCAGTTGAAGCCTAAAATTAGCCATGTGAAATTAAGCTAACAAGTCCATGGCATACTTGGGTTATGAAAGTGTAATCTTAGAAGAAGACTATGTTATCTAAATCCCAATAAAATAATGCAATAATCCCATGTCTGTCATAGAAAACTTGTCATGAAGTGCAATCTTAACACTACTGATGATGGATGTTATGCTTCTTGTAATAATGAGATTGTCAACATAGAACACCAAGTACAATAGTGAATCCTCCTACCATATAATGTAGAGATTTGAATCCAAGTGACATCTCGAGAGCCCAACTAAGAGAAGAAATGTGTCCATCATAGAATACCAAGCCCTAGGGGATTGTTTTAGACCATAGAGAGACTTCTTCAAGTAGTATACAAGTGAAGAATCCTAAATGAACCCCTATGGCTACTCTATATAAATCTCCTCATGAAGAAATGTGTTCTTCACAACTAGTGAATAGAATTCATCAATAGCAACATGCACAAAGGTTTCTATATAGTCAATGCCTTCTACTTGGGAAAAACTTTTGGCCACTAAGCATGATTTATACTTATCAATATTTCCATCCACTACAAATTTAGTCCAATATATCCACCTACATTATACTAATTTTCTTCCCTTAAGAATAGGAACAAGATCCCAAGTGTTGTTCCTAATTAATGAGTCATACTCTTCTTCCATCATTAAATCCCACTCAACTATCCTTATGGCTTCTTGAAAAGACTATGGATCAAAAGCTGTGGCAATGTAGGAATGTGGAAGATCATACTGTGACTGTGTTCTCCTTCTATCTAATGGATCCCTAACAAGAAGCTCTACATCCACCAAAGTTTGTCTAGCCCACAAAGGCATCAATGGGTGAGGATCTGGAGGAGGAGGAGGAGGAACATGTCCTGTTAAACCCTATTGGGGAGGTAATACCTCATCATCCCTATGAGTAGATAAAGCAGGAGTATCATCATCATTGCTATCTAATTATTCTAAGGAATAAGAATGAGAAATGTTAAAAGACAAGTCTAAAGGAATTTCTTCAAAGCAAACACTTCTCACTATAATAATCTCATGTGAATCTAGATTAATGAGTCGATATCCCTTAACATCATCAAGATATCCCATAAATATACAAGTTCAACTTTGTTGTTCTAAAGCACGATGCTTGTCTGAAGGTATGTGAGCCCATGTTGAACTACCCAAGACTTTGAAATGATGCACATATAGCTTCCTATTACACTAAGCTTCAAGAGGTGTTATCCCCTTTAAAGCTTTGTGAGGAACTCTATTATTTATATATGTAGCATAATTAATCACTTCTGCCCTCAAGTACTAATGATTTTGCATGAATCATACAACTTTCCATCTCTTTTAAGAATATGTTCTTCCTCTCTGCTACACCACTCTATTAAGGTGTGTATGCAACTGAATGCTGAAGATCAATTCCTTCAAGAGCATAGAATTATTCAAACTTGTTCACATATTTCCTCCCATTATTTATGTGGAGAATCTTGACATACTTCCTAGATTGTTTCTCTGCTAGAGCTTTGAAATCTAGAAATCTATCAAATACTTCACTCTTGAGTTTCAAAAAATAAACCCAAGTATATCTAGAATAGTCATCAATAAATGTGAGAACATAGCAGGTTTTACTAAAAGACAAAGTAGGCAATGGACCCACTAAATCACTATGAACAAGTTAGAGGACTTCTATAGCCCTCCAAGCCTCCCCTTTATCAAACTTATTCTCTGGATGTTTGCCTAAGGCACAACCATGACATACACCCGCTAAAAATTGAATCTATGAAAGTCCTGTAACCATCTCCTACTGACTAAGCTACTGTAAATATCGATAGTTTAGATGATCAAACCACTCATGCCATAACTTGCTCATTGAATTAGTGTTTGAGAGCAAAGTTGTAGAGGAAGACTGAGGCACAAAGTGAGAGAATAAATAAAGTTGAGTATTATTGTCGACTTTTCCCACTGCAACTAAGGCATTATCCTCTAATTTTTTGATTGATACAGAATCAAGTGTGAACTTAACTTTCCTACCAATATCAAAGTGAGTGATTTGGTAGATAGAAAGAAGGCTAGTTGATAACTCTAGCACATAGAGGACATCTTCAAATACACCACTATCAACATCAACTGTACCTTTTCCTATAACATCTACCTTAGAATCATCACCTATGAGAATATGAGGCAAGGAATTTGGTTCTAATCTATAAAATTATTCTTAATCAGAAATCATATGGTGTAAAGCACCTAAGTCAATGACCCATGATTTGAGAGAATTTGCTATTGCAACTAGTACCATAGCTTTCCCTTTCCTTGAATTTGAAGGAGTGGAAGTATCCTTTGAAGAGGATTGATTGATGTTATTCTTTTTGAAAATCCCCTTAAGTTCATCAATCTCTTCCTTCCAACAATCTTGTTCAGTATGAAACCCCTTTTTATAATAAGGGAAAGGAGTGCCAGTCCTTTTTTGTGAATCCCCTTTCGTATTAGTGGATTTATAATCTCCTTGTGAGGAAGATTGTTGCCCTTTATTTTCATCTTTTTATGACTTATTTTGATTATTCTGCTTCTTTTTACTTGAACCTATATTTGATGTTGATGTTGAAACTTGCTTATGCTAAGGTTGACTTGCAACTAGAGCTAAGTTTTGGATGACTTGATTAGACCCATAGTTATTAAAAAAAAAATTCAATCATTAGAATCTCAAAGAATACCTCAAAGGCGGGCATTTGATAAGATGTGCCCAATGTGATCTGATGAGTCTGAAAGCTAGAGACAAAAGATGAATATTTAGGACCTAATTTGTGTAAGGCACTGAAAATCAATTGAATATCCTTTTTATCAATTTCACATTCAGAAAGTTGTGCTCTAAGATCTATGACTTTAGTGATGTAGTCTTGTATTATAGCATAATTTTTAGGATCCAAACTAATGAGTTCATTGTCAATTTGGTAACCACGAACCTCATCTATTTTTCCAAACAATTATGCTAATTATCCTAAGCCTATTTTGGAGTTGTACATTTGTCAATATGGAAATTCAAATCTAAAGAAATGTAAGACTGAATGCATCCAATTACTTTAGTAGTTTCAAAGAGAAAGTGTTGTAACTCTTTTGCATCAGTAGGTGGAGTAAGAAGAGTTGTTATATAGAGTATATCCTAGCATCATTAATACATTATAGGCATTTTTTTCCATGTATTATAGTTGTATGTCATTAATAGTGGGAACTTAGGATTCCCCGTGATGCAATCAGAAAGAAATTGTTACAAATCAAAAATCAAAGTATATAACACACCACAAAACCCTCCTGAATTACCTAATTTTATCCCACCCAACAATTATTTTTGGCACTTTATAATTGAGTGCAATTACAAGGCTAGATTATAATTTTTTAAGTTTACAAAAAGCTCATTTAGGATCTTTATTCTAAAATTAATAACGATATGCACTTTGTTACAAAAATTTCTACACCAATGTTTTGTGCTTGAAAAAATATTAACTTTAAAACAAAATGGGACCTCAATTTGAGGTCATATGTGAAAGTTATGAGCCTCTGAAGTTGCAAAAATGAGGACAGGCAAGAGTTATTGTGTAAAAATCCAAATTTTGAAAAAACCTAAAAAAATATGGAAAAAACTAAAAGTACATCAGTGAAGACTCTGAAATTTTAAGTTATTTCAAAAAAAAATTGCTCAAAAATATCTCTCATTATTAAAATGGTAGGATTTTGAAGCTGCCCTTTCAAATTTGCTTGCTAATCTATGAGGCCTACCAAAAAAAAAAGAAGGGGTCTATACAGTCATACCTGGGAGCAAAAAAAATTTATCTTCCAAGGTGACTGTGTCCAAATTGGATAAATTTTATATGGATCTGTAGATTTTGATGTCTTTCAAACGCAACCATGAGGTCCGTTTTGTTCAAAAATGCTTTGATTTTTAGGTACTTGCTAGATTTGGGTATGGTGCTTTTAGATCAAACCCTTGCTAATTTTTCCTCTTGTGTCCAATTTGGATAAAATTGTAGATGATTTTGACTATCTTAGGCACTCTGAACTCAATGGTGAGCTCAAAAATTCTCCACAAAGCTCCAATTTGTATATGTATATAAAATCAAAAAACTAATCCTATATCTAGATATTTTTATCTTGAATATTTATCAATCTATAGATTTAAGATAGCTCTAGTACCATGTTATAATTAGCTATAGGATCTAATAAATCTAATAGAAATCATAAATAAGAGATAAAATAGTTATAGTAATAAACAATAATTGTATATCTAAGATAATAATAGAAATAAATAAATAACTCAAGTATGATGAATTACTTTGATAATTCAATATTAATCTAATATAAAATACATACATATCCTTTACTTATATAGAGCAAGGCGTGCATGATAAAGATCATGGAACTCACACAACATGTGTAGTTCAACTGATATCTGTCTACATGAATATGGAGTGCAACTCCACACTAACAAGATAATTTTCTAACTTATGTAAATGATCAACACAAGTTAGATTATAATTTTTTAAGTTTACAAAAAGCTCATTTAGGATCTTTATTCTAAAATTAATAACAATATGCACTTTATTACAAAAATCTCTACACCAATGTTTTGTGCTTGAAAAAATATTAACTTTAAAAAAAATGGGACCTCAATTTGAGGTCATATGTGAAAGTTATGAGCCTCTGAAGTTGCAAAAATGAGGACAGGCAAGAGTTATTGTGTAAAAATCCAAATTTTGAAAAAATCTAAAAAAATATGGAAAAAATCTGAAAGTACATCAGTGAAGACTCTGAAATTTTAAGTTATTTCAAAAAAAAAATTGCTCAAAAATATCTCTCCTTGTTCAAATGGTAGGATTTTGAAGTTGCCCTTTCAAATTTGCTTGCTAATCCGTGAGGCCTACCGAAAAAAAAAAAAAAAAAAAAAGGTCTGTACAGTCATACCTGGGAGCAAAAAATATTTGTCTTCCAAGGTGACTGTGTCCAAATTGGATAAATTTTATATTGATCTATAGGTTTTGATGTCTTTCAAACGTAACCATGAGGTCCATTTTGTTCAAAAATGCTTTGATTTTTAGGTACTTGCCGGATTTGGGTATGGTGCTTCTAGATCAAACCCTTGCTAATTTTGCCTCTTGTGCCCAATTTGGATAAAATTGTAGATGATTTTGACTATCTCAGGCACTTTGAACTCAATGGTGAGCTCAAAAATTCTCCACAAGTCTCCAATTTGTATATGTATATAAAATCAAAAAACTAATCCTATATCTAGATATTTTTATCTTGAATATTTATCAATCTATAGATTTAAGATAGCTCTAGTACCATGTTATAATTAGCTATAGGATCTAATAAATCTAATAGAAATCATAAATAAGAGATAAAATAGTTATAGTAATAAACAATAACTGTATATCTAAGATAATAATATAAATAAATAAATAACTCAAGTATGATGAATTACTTTGATAATTAAATATTAATCTAATATAGAATACATACATATCCATTACTTATATAGAGCAAGGCGTGCATGATAAAGATCATGGAACTCACACAACATGTGTAGTTCAACTGATATCTATCTACATGAATATGGAGTGCAACTCCACACTAACAAGATAAATGTCCAACTTATGTAAATGATCAACACAAGTTAGATTATAATTTTTTAAGTTTACAAAAAGCTCATTTAGGATCTTTATTCTAAAATTAATAACAATATGCACTTTATTACAAAAATTTCTACACCAATGTTTTGTGCTTGAAAAAATCAAAAATCTTATCCTATCTTACCCTGAATAGTGGAGTGGAACTCCATTGTAACAAGATAATTGTCTAAGTTAACTACTAGCTAAGCAAGCTTATCCTATCTGGTGCAAATTATTAATAAACATAATAAACTCATTACAATAAGTAATTAGTGAACCAAAATAATAAATACAAGTAAATGTAATAAAGTAAATAAATACACCAACACTACAATGTGATCTTAAGATCTTTCACAATGCCTACCATTTTGGTGGGGAAACCATCCAATTAGAGAACACCTTTTTCATTAGGTACATATTTAAGCCCAAGCTTATCTGATATGGATTTAGGCATAACTAAGGTTGAAGCACCTGAATCTATCACATAATTATGCACTAAACAGTCTCCTATGATGGTTGATAAATAGAATAGAGGGGGATTGACAACCTTGGGGGGATGAACAATATTATGAACTTGGCTTTGATTAGGAACATGATTAGAAACCCGACTAGGACTAGGCTGACTACTATTTGAGAAAACAATGTTCACCTTTTCAGTTGTCTCATTCACATGAAAAGGCTTGGAGAGTTCTTGCTGAAGAATTTATCTTTGTTCTAAAATGGACATAGTGTCATACATAGACATAGTGATATTAGCCTTTCTCATGTGATCCACAATATTGAAAGGAAAATTAGTACCTTTATACTACACCTTAGAAGTAGAAGCATCACTTGGTACTTGAGTGACATGATGAACAAAAGTAAACTTATGTTTTTGTCCATGATTTTGGGGTACTTTTTGAGTTGTAGGAGCTTTAATAGCCATATTTAGAGTGGTTAGTTGTTGACTATTTTATGGAGGTGTTGAAAAATCCATAGGTTTCCCCAAATTATCATCTAACATTCTTCTCTTAGCCCTTATATGGATTGAAATTGGTCCATCTAGCCCTTATATAGTTTGTCCCATGTTTGCTATATGTTCAAACACATGATCCCCTTATTGAAAGTTCACACACATGGTGTCAATTTGTGCATTACTATTTTTCTTAATTTTTGCTCATTTATTAATTTGGAAGCAAGTAAAAAAATGGTAAAAGGGGTGTGTAAAGGAATACCTGATAAAATTCCATGCATGATCCAGATAATGATGGTAACTCCTCTTTGGCTTGGAAGGAATAGCCTACAAATAAGAAAGACACTAGAAAAGGGGTCGTTAGCAAGATAGTTGAGTGGACTACCTAGCCTGAGCTAGATCCAAGAAGCATTTGCTTGCTAGGAGGTTGTTAATCCATTGTTGATAATAATTAAGTTGATATAGATGAAAATAAAGAATACTTGCATTTAATAACATGAAAGTAAATGCATTCAAGAAGAAGAAAGTAAAATGCTTGTTCAAATAAAATGACTAAATATAGATAAAATGGGTCAATACTCATGCTAAGATAATTGGGGTCAAGTTCAAAAAATTAGGGAAGGCTCTATGAATAGGTAGGAACATAGAAAATAGGATTTGGTTGAGGTTAAAGGGCTGAAAATAACTTGTTATTTTCTACCACAGTGACCGTTAGTGGTTGGGATAACCATCAATGATTGGGTAACCATCGATGGTTGAGGTGACCATTGGCGGTTGGTTTAACCATTGATGGTTGTCTATTTGTTTTTAAAAATGATAAAAAAAATTGTAGATTGGATAAATGGTTAGGTAGAGATATGAATATGGGTCTAGTCAGAGATGGGAAGTTGGGAGATAACTCTAATCAAGTTAAGAGGGTTAATGAAATAAAATAAAGAAACAAGTAAAAGGTTACCTATAATTTGTTAAATTGTTGATGGTTGAAGGATAGCAAAATTTAGCTAGAGTGACAGTACTTTATCCTTGAGAGTGACTTGGATAGGGGTTCAGATATCCATTTCCACTGCTTGAAGAAAGGGTAGATACCTGGGTGCAAGAAGATTTGATATCTTGGACATGGATCCTTATTCACCTCCTACTCTTCTCCTTTTATATGATGAAGTTGCTAATTAGATAGGAGGATAAAGTTACTATTTATGATGCTTTGTATTTGGTTGGCATTGTATAAGGTGGACATACTAATTTATGCCATGCTTATCTCATACATAGCTGGTAATGCTTTTTAAAAAGGTTAAAGACCTGACCATCAATGATCAGCTTAACCATTAATGGTTCACCCAACCACCAATGGTCACTATGGCAAAAAATAATAGCATGTTATTTTTGTCTCCTTGACATCAACCAAATCCTATTTTCTATGTTATTGCCTATTCACAAAGCCTTCCTTGATTTTTTTAACCTGACCCCAACTATCTTAGCATGAGTATTGACCCACTTTTGTTATATTTAGTCATTTTATTTGAATAAGAATTTTACTTTCTTCTTGCATGCATCTACTTTCATGTTACTGAATGCAATTATTCTTTATTTTTATCTATATCAACCTAATTGTTGTCAACAGTGGATTAACAACCTCCTAACAAGCATACACTTCTTGGATCTAGCTCAGGATAGGTAGTCCACTCAACTATCTTGCTAACAACCCTTATTTAGTTCCTTTCTTATCTTCAAGTTATTATTTCCAAGTAAAAGAGGAGTTCCCATCATCATCTAGATCATGCATGCACTTTTATCAGGTATTCCTTTACACACCCCTTTTACTAATTTCTTACTTTCTTCCAAATTATAAAATGAGTGAAAATTAAGAGAAACATTTTTAGGAGGCAAATTAAGAGTAGGAGGTGAATAAAGATCCATGTCCAAGATATCAAATCTTCTTGCACCCAGGTGTCCATCCTTCCTTCAAGCAGTGGCAATGGAGATCCAAACCTCTATTTGAGTTACTCTCAAGGCCAAAGTATTATCACTCTAGCCAAATTACTCCAACCTTCCACCATCAGCAATCTATCAAGTTATAAATAACTTTGTACTTATTTCTTTATTTTATTTCATTAACCCTCCTGACATGATCAGACTTATCTCCTAACTTCCCATCTCTGACCATATCCATATTCAAATCCCTACCTAACCATTTATCCAATCTATAAATCCTTTTTTTATCATTTCAAAAAACACACAAACAACCATCGACGATTATCCCAACTACCGATGGTCACCTCAACCATCAACTTTTACCCAACCACCAACGGTCAGCCCAACCGTAGATAGTTCACCCAACCGTTGATAGTCACTATGGAAAAAAATAATAGCAAGTTATTTTTAGCTCCTTAACCTTAACCAAATCCTATTTTCTATGTTCTTGCCTATTCAGAGAGCCTTCCTTGATTTTTTGAACCTGACCCCAACTATATTAGCACAAGTATTGACCCACTTTTTCTATATTTAGTCATTTTCTTTAAACAAGCATTTTACTTTCTTCTTGCATGCATTTACTTCATGTTGTTGAGTGCAAGTATTCTTTATTTTCATCTACATCAACTTAATTGTTGTCAACAGTGGATTGACAGCCTCTTAGCAAGCATACACTTCTTGGATATAGCTCATGGTAGGTAATCCACTCAACTATATTGCTAACAACCCCTTTTCTAGTGTTTTTCTTATCTATAGGTTATTCTTTCCAAACCAAAGAGGAGTTCCCATCATCATTTGGATCACGTATGAACTTTTATTAGGTATTCCTTTACACACCCCTTTTACTAGTTTTTGACTTGTTTTCAAATTAAGAAATGAGTAGAAAATAAGAGAAACATTTTGGCATGCTCAATGGGACTTAACATCCCTTTTTCTTCCTTTATTTTATGTTCATCCAATAAAATCTAAATTTATTTTGGGCTTAAAATAAACCTTTTGCATACATTGATTGATTGCTTATTTAAGTTCATCTAGTAACTTAAAAGAAAATTAATTAATCATAGCTTTCACTCTTATATCACATATCCTTTTTAAACCACATAACCAATCAACACATCAAAACAAACTTGATACAAGGCCCAACTAGTATTTCATCACCTAGTGGTAAACCTTACCCTTTCTCTGCAATCTTACTTGGAGGTCACTATCAAGGGGAAAACCAACTTAGCTCTCTAGTTGAGTATAAACTCTAAAATTTAGTATATCTTGGCTAAGCACCCAATACCCTTATCACTACGGTGTGTGAAGTGAGGGGGTAGGCCCCAATATCAAGCCACGTACTGAATATCAATATAGATTTTCTCTCTTGAGCACATGAACATAACCTAAAACCAACCTTAGATGTCCTTTTTAGTACTTGATCTATAAACCAAATTTCTTCTTCACACTTTCAAAGGCATAATCTGAAAGTGATTTAAAAATAATCCTAAGTTGTTAAATGCACTATATTGTATGTTTGATTTTCTTGAGATCTTTTCCTTTTGCTTGCTTTGTGTTTGAGTTGTGACTTTCATTATTTCTTTTCTATTCCTCTCATGGTATTTACTAAATAATAGATGAGGAACCAAACCAACCAACAACCACCTTCTTCTTCTTCCTCCATCAAGTATACTTCTAATGTTGAGGGTTCCCCTAATTTTTCTCCCCTCTTACCAAGCCTTAGATTATTGTTGAGGGTGATGAAAATTTCACTACCTTCCTCAATAACAACATTGTGGCTCTTTAGCATTATCTTAACACCTTATCTAATTATACCTCTTTTTCTTTGGTTCCTTCTATGGATCCACCTTATGGTATGCCTCCCCATATTCTGGTGGGTGCCACCTCAACCCAACCCATGCTCACCTAAGCCTCTTTTCCTTCCAATATCCCACCTACTACCACTCCCCAAACTCCATCCAACATCCTAACCAATAACCAAACACCTACTACCCCAACCAAAACCTCTAATACTGGATCAACTTACCTCTTGTCACCTATACTTCTTCTACTATGTGGGTATCTTCTACCCCTATTTCTATCATTCCCCTTAGTTCAACCAACCCACCAATTTCAACCCCACTTTAGAGTTTGGTACTTTCCATGCCTCAAACACTTCCACCTATTATCACTAGAGTTACCACCCACCAACAACCAACTAGCACTTTCATACCTCTAACCTAATCTACATCCATACCACCATCTACCAACCCAATAATACCTCTAAACCAACCCATAGCAACCCCCCAACAAGTACCCATGACATCCTACCAATATGTTTCTAATCCACAAGGATACATAGCACCTTCCACCCAACCATTTATGCAATCAACCCTTATGTGGTACCATCCCAACCCATTATGACCAATTACCAATATGTGGCTTATTGAGCACCTTCTACCACTTATCCATACATTGTTCCCACCTAACCTCAATAAAATTTACCACTTAACTATGCAACTTCCCAACCTCAAATGGATTTGGTCAAGATTTTAATGGACAAAATGACCAACTTGGAGTCATCTATCTCTAGGTCTTATAACCTTGTATCCTATGATCAAATCTATAACGAACCCATCTATCCATCTATTCCTATCCATTCTTATCCTCCTCAATTGGAATTACCTAATTTTTCCAAGTTTCAAGGCAAGGAGGACCCCCAACAACATTTGAGAGCATTTTGTCATTCTTATTATTTGATCGCATATGATGATGTTCTTCTCCTTCATACCTTCCCCATGTCTTTATCAGAATTAGCCCTTGATTGGTATAGTGTTATCACCAAGCACTCTGTCTTTTCCTTCTCCCAATTGGCCCAAATTTTTTTAGAGCATTTCTCAGTAAATATATCTAAAAATGTTTCTATTACTAACCTCTATTTTATTAGGCAATTTGATGTCAAATAAATTGCTGATTTTGTAGCCAGATGGAGAGGTCTCAACAACCAGCTTTCTTTTTCCTTACCCCAACCTAAAATAATTTAACTCCTCTCTAGGTTTTGCCAAACATATTTCCCCCACTCTTCAATTTCAAAATTTTAAAACTTTTGATGAGGCATTCACCATGGCATGTAAACTTGAAAATTGAGTCATTGATGAAGGGAAATTGAAACTACAAATCAAGAATTCTAGCTTTAAACGCAATGACCTTTCCTCCACCAAAACCAATAACAAATCCAACTATCCCACCACCAAAAAAAATCATCCACAAACTCAGTTGTCTTAAAAACTGCCCCACCACCAATTCTCAATCAACCCCATCAAACCAATTCTTCCAACTTTTCTAACCAGCAAAACCAAAACCAAAACTGAGCTCCACCAAAATAATATACTCCCATAAGGGAGTCTTATGATTCAATTTTGGAAAAATTTCTCAAAACTAACATCATCCAACTTCCACCTATCAAACCACCCCAATAATTTGATGCTTCTCACCCTGTGCCTAGTTGGTACAATGAGAATGACCATTGTGCCTTTCACTGAGTTATTAGATATGACATTAGTAGTGCAATACCTTCAAAAAATTTATCCAAATATTAATTTATAGTGGATAACCTAAATTTGATAATCCCAATGCACTTCTTAATCATTCCCTTGACATATTTTTCAAACATTTTCCCAATCATGCTCCTTCTACCCATCACCATGAGAATAAACTAGAATCATCTCACCCTCATGAGGCACATACAATCAACATTATTATTAGTGAGCCCATTATTGAAGAGACCATTACCTCAACCACTTCTTCCTCCATTTCACTCACATAAGTAGTGGACTCACCTTCCATTCCTTTGGATACCCAAACAAAGGAATCAACCACCCCTCTCTCTTTACTTGATGAGACCTTCGATTTATCCACCTCTCCTTTGATGGAAACACCAAAGGAGACAACCTTCTATTTAACTATTTCTTGCTCTTCCATTCCACCCATTGAAGTGGTAGACTTCCCTCCAATCCTTTAAAACACCTAAACAAAGAAATAAACCATGTCCATTTCTTCACTTGAGGACACCACACCTACCTCCCCCATCATATAACCATTTATTCTCTCTTTGGAAACCATTCCAAAAGAAGTGATTACCTCATTCACCCAACCACCAATTTAGAACCTGCCATCAAAAACAAAGATGAAGGAACCATTCCCTATCCTATGACTAAGGGCTTAATCTTTGAAACCAATGACTAAGGAACCAAACCCATCTACAAGCCCTTTTTTAGACTAGTCCAAAGTCTAGAGTTCACTTCTCAACCCAACCTTGATAGAGCCACATTTTGGCATAGTCTTGGAATCCCTTACCAAAACAAATCTGAATGCATAACCTCACTAGCCTCTATCCTTAAACCTATTATTATCTCTTCATCAAACACCTCTTCCTCTAAAACAACAGGTAAACCATCACAACCACCTCCATTTAATATTTCCAAATCACCTTATGATTCTCTTACCAAACCTATCAAGAATCTAGGAATCCTTCCCACACCTAGTTATACTCATCCCTCTTTGAAGTTGGACTTAACTCCATCTAGTCCACCAAAGAAACCCCCACCTAAACCAATTAAGAAGGTAGAGTTACCAAAACCTCTACCTTGAACTAGACCCATACCACCTCCTTCCCACTTACCTTCTATCTTAGGACCCCATCCTTCTACCATCCCAACTACCTATTTTTCCTTTGGTAAACCATCCCCCTTTGCTCCACCTATGCCTACACCCATCAAACCATCTAATTTTCAATCATTTTTAACTAACCTATCTAATTTTACATTCCCACCTATATCTAATCCTACATCATCTAAATCTTCCATTTTCAAATCATTTACCCTAAAACTAACCATAACTAATCAATCCCAACCACCAACTAAAACCATTCTACCACCTACAACTTCTAAGGTGAAAACTACTTCTAAGAAGGCTCCCATCCCTAAAACTATAAACCCATCAACACTAACACCTTTGATTGAATCTTATTCAACCATCCTAAAAATATTATTTCAAACTTCTTCCTTTAGTTTACCACCTATCAAACCATTCTACCCTTTTACTACCAAGCCTTCTTGGTTCAATGATAACTTGATTTGTGCATACCATAGGGCACCGAGACATAACACATTGAACTATAAAGCTCTCCAAGCACTTATTCATAGCCTATATGATGAGGATGATATATTATAAGATGAACCTATTTTCCTTTGATTACAAACTTGACTACCCAACCAACCCATCCAACATTTACTCACTCCCCCACCCTCACCCAAGAGTGAGGAGGAAGAACTGAAGCAACCACCTAGTTTGGTAAATCCCCTCATCCACACTATTTACATGGTTTCTCAATATTAGGCCCAATAGAAGGATAAAGGAAAAACTAAGGTGTCTATTCTATGGACATACCCTTCAACCCCTGAACCCTCCAACCAAACCCAAAAACCTTCACCTTCACAACCACCAACACCCAAAGTGTCTATTTTGGGACCCTCTCCCTCTAACCCTTCTGAATCCATCCAGTGTATCATGTTGAAATAACTTCACCAAATAGTGGTGAAGATGAGCCTTTATGAACTAATCAACACCTCACCTCACCATCATCAGGCACTGATAGAGGCTCTGTAATATATATAGGTTCAACCATATGGCCCTCAACCTCTTACATCCTTTATTGGGTCCCTCTAACTTTCTTCCTTTGTCACATTTTAGGATTCTAAAATACCTCTTATTCATCCTAAGGATTTTGATCCTCCCTTCTTTATTACTGCATTCATTAATCAAACTCACATCAAAAGGGTGATGGTTGATGGAGGAAATAGTATCAACATTATCTCCTCCCATACTTATGACCAACTTTAACTACCCAAGAACATCATGTTATAAAGTGCAGTGGTTCTTTGTTCCTTCAATGATACCATGGCCACTACCTTGGGAATAGTTGTCCTTCATATCTACTTAGGACCTTGTACCATTCCAAAACTATTTTACATTATAGAGGGTGAGCTATAATACAATGTATTACTCAAATGCCTTTGGATCTATGCCATGAGTTGTGTACCTGTTGACCATTTTTTGCCCACCAGGCCAAAAAATCGGTCCCCTCCTGTCCCTACTGTTTGAGGCCATTTCAATTTTTTCATTTTTTGCATGAATCTACTAATTTTTATAGACTCTGTAGAATTTCTATGGACTCTGCAGGTCTAAATCTATGGGCTCTGCAAGTTAGTCTTTTGGCGCATGGAAAATTAGTTTAAAGAATTCTAGGTTTTACAGAGCTTCTTCAGGCTCTGGTCTGAAGAAAATCACAAGAAAGGTCAACATCTTTAAACCATTAAACCAATTCAATTAGTTCAAGTTCAACGCTTCCAGTTCAATCAGCTTAAGTTCAACATTCGGTTCAATGCAAAAGAGTTCATCGGGTTAGGCTTTGGTTCATTGGCGCGCTTCTTTCAACCTTGAACCATTAAACCAAATTTTTGTTCAACGACTTCAGTTCAATGGAGAAAGGTTCAACATCAATAGTTCAAAAGAGTCCATCAGCCTCCATACCCGATCGGTGCGCTTAGTTGAACTATTGAACCAAATTTTGGTTCAACGGGTTCAGTTCAAGGGAAAAAGTTTAATGAAGAGATTCATCCATCTTGGTTCAACATGGAAGTTCAATGGATGGTTCGGTCTCTTGGTTCAAAGTGGCTTGTCTAAATTTGGTTCAAGAGTTCATCGGCTAAATGGTTGAACCTTGAACCATTGAACCATTTTGGTTCAACATGTTTGGTCCAATAGTTCAGTTCAACAAAAAGGTTCAACGAAAAGTTCAAAGGAAGGGTTAAAAGGTTCATCGGCATGCTCAGTTGAACCATTGAACCATTGAACCAAATTTGGGTTCGACGGCTTTAGTTCAATAGGTTGGTTCAACGCATGGTTCAAGGGTATGCCCTTGAACTGAAGGGAAGTCAATAGTCAAATGACCTTTTCAGGGGGCTGACACTTCAAGGACTTTTCAAGGATTTGGGCATGGTTCAATTTAATTCAAAGGTTTATTGACTTTCATTCACTCCCATCAGCGCACAATGGTTGAACTTTAAACTGTTGAACCAAATCTTGGTTTAACAGGTTCAATTCAAAGGTCTGTCCCAAGCCGAGGGGGATCTTCAAGTCCAAAGCGCCCTTTCAGAGGGTGGACACTTCATATTCAAAAAGATTTGGGTGCACCTCAAAGTAACAAAGGGAAAAAAGGGTAAAGAATTTCTACAAACAATTTGTCCACAAAAATGCACAGCCAAATGCAAAGTCAAAGTCAAATTGGTAGAAGAAATTTTTGCAGACTTTTGTCCATAGACAAAAGTCTACGGGAAACAAAGCCATGGAAAATCAAACAGCGAAGACCTGGGGAAATTGACCCAGGGAAATTGTCTGTGGGAAACAAAGCCGTGGAAAATCAAATAGCGAAGACCTGGGGAAATTGACCCAGGGAAATTGTCTGTGGGAAACAAAGCCACGAAAAATCAAACAGTGAAGACCCAAGGAAATTGACCCAGGGAAATTGTTCACAAACAATTTACCCGCGGAAGCCTGGGAGGACTTAACGAAGGTAGAAAAGCTGCAGGTGCCTGAGGAGATGCCATGTGGACCTGATGATGGCTGTGAGGCCGTCAAATGTAAAGGAATAGGATAGCCATTGATATTTAAAGTATGATAGCCACAGAAACATCAAATTTAGTGAAATGGAGTAGCCGTTGGGTTTTTAATCTATAAGAGCACTAAATAAAAAAGGAGAAAGAGCTAGAATGTAGCAACCCACTAGTATGTTTGCCCAAGGAGCCAAGCGGCCAAAAAGGGACAAATTCCAAGTGGCAAGCAGAGTGATAAGGCAAAGAATAGTCAAGCAGTCCAAGTGGCATAAATAGGGTAATTTATTTCCTAATGGCATGAACGGCAAACAAGCAGAGTGACAGGCAGGTGATGAGTGAGTAGTTAAGTCTGACTCGTGCAAATTGGAGAAGCATCTTTGGCAGGTGAAATAGTGCCAACAAATTGATCATTTGGAATGATAGTGGCTAGCAGTGTAACTACTTTCTCTATTTCACATTAAACTGGAAGGCAAACCGTGTAGGTTATCCAAGCAGGAAATGTAAGTCTTGAAAAGGCAAAACAAACAGTCCATTTAATTCCTTGAGTGACTTGTTCTCTTCAGGAAAAGGAAACGTATGCCACTTGTAAGGAAGGAGCACCAGATGGGCCTCTTTGCTTTTCATATATATTGTGGACTTATTCATTTTGTAATCATCTTATCATAATTTTACAAGGTTTAGCCCTGCTAAAATTTCCACTTGAGTCTGTAAACATAGTTTTACCTCTTCTTGAATAGATATTCTATGTATGTTCTTAGTATAATTTTTGTTTAGTCATCATCTTTGATGCTCTCATAGGTTCAATACCAACACACCAGCTATCTTCAAGGTGCCATATGTAACTGATAGGAGAAGAGTTCTACTTTGGAGTGTAGAACAGAGGGGATCATCTACAGAGTGCTTTTCACAACACCTTTAGTGAACCTCCTCCTTTTGTATCTTTCATTTTGTACCTCCCTGTCAATTTTATAGATTGTTTCTTTTGTCAAGGGTGAAGTGTATAAGTGTGTTTTCTCTGATTTTGAGAGTGGGTGTGAAAGGGTCATACTATTTTGGTGTATCACCTCCTTAGAGTAGGTTTGTTTTCCTGTATTTCTTCTCCCTTCCATCCCCCACTTTTACTATAGCATTATATATATATATGATTGTCTATATTTTGCTCTACCTGAAACAAACCATGATACATCAAAGGGAGCTAGCCCTTAACTAGAGACTCTCCTCTCCCGCTTCATCATCCCACAGGCGAGAGAGGAGTTTTCATGTTGCGAGGAAAAGGCAGGAACTAGTTTCCTTGCTATTGGGTGCAATTTCTTGCATCAACAGTTTTGGCACGCCCAGTGGGACATTTAGTTTGATGATTTAGTAAAGTTCAGGATTGATGCTGGTCCTGATACGGCCATTTTTAGTCTTTTAACATCTGGTGACTCCACTGGTAAGAGCTTCAGTTCTATATTTTCAAAACCAGTTTCTTAATCTTCTATGCCTAAGGTCACCACAAGGTCTACTTCAAGAGGGGTCCCTTTTGATTTCATTGAGTTACCTCTAAACTCTGCTAAAAGACTACAATTTGAAAGAACCCATCCTTATCCAACAATCAATCCTCCTAGGCCTATTGTAGGAGCCACATACGTAGCTCAACCCCAGTTACAACTGATCCCAGCCATGGCACTACCTTTTGTAGCTTTTCGTGGTGAGAGCCCCCTAAATCTCCCACGCTATGATCCAATTCTGAGAACAGCACTAAAGAATATGCCTTTTTTCGATGGAGTGGGACCTATTACATCCATTGAGCATATTAATAATATTGCCAACCTTTGCAATATTCACAATATAACAGAAGAAAATATTGCCATTAGACTGTTGGTACTGTCTCTTAAAGGCAAGGCTCTTGATTGGTATGGGACTTTGCCTGTGAATTCCATACATTCCTGAAATGAATTGGGCACTCAGTTAACTAATCATTTTGGGGAAAAAGTTGATGGCCTCTCTCTTTTTGAGCAGCTAACGACCATAAAGAGAGCTCCGCACGAGTATATGCAGGACTTCAATACACATTTTCAAAAGACTTGGGATAGAATTCCCATCTTGGTTAGGCCAACTCCCAGCTATGCTTTCTTGTACTACTTAAAGGTGTTAAACAGTGATATTGTTGTGATGATCCAATCCATGGGAGGACATTTACTGCCAGCCACTTATGACATCACCATAGCAGCCGAAATTGCTTGATTCAAGCTGGGAAAATCGCCCCTAGGCCTAACATTGCACTTTTCCTAGAATTACTGCCCCTAATTCAGGCTGTTGCTCCCACAATTGCTCCCCTACCTAGCATTGAGAAGCCAGCTATTGTTCTATCTAATGAGCTTCATGAGGTTAAAAGCTTGTTGCAAAACATGTCAAATAAACTTGTTGCCCTTAAAAGGTAGCAAGCTCAAAGCAACAGGCCAAACCAAGGATATCAACAATATGGCCAAGCTCCTAGACCCCCCTTTCAAAATTATAACCAAAATTAAGGGCAGCTCACTACAACCAGGCCATTTCAAAACTACAATGCTGGTCCCTCTTGATCATCAAAAGCCATGGTCCCTATTCAGAATAATTTAGTACAAGAGCAGTCAAGATGTTCGACCATGGGATATGGTCAAGAACAAGCCATCTATACAAATGAGGTGATGAACTATTTTTAGAATGTAGACAACCAAACAGCCACTTAATCCCAGGCCTTTGAGCCTTCAATGCAGCCCAGCACAAGTAACAATCAAGCTCAGCCTAATTTTGCCCTGATAAATCATTTGGAAGAAGATTTTTATTCAGTAAGTTATGTGGGTGCTGTAGACAATCAGGCCGATTGTGTTGTAGCCAACATGAGGTTTAAGAGAAGGGCAATGGGAGAATCCTAGGCTACCATTCAGGCATCAGCAGCACCTCCTCCATCACACTCCAATGCAAAGGCCCCAAATTTTAGGTAGCCATCTATACCTTCAGCCCCTCAGCCTGCAGTTCAGCTTGGAATCAACCCCAAGGAAAACTTAAGGCGTGGTAGTCCTCAAATTAATATAGTGGATCAGATGAAGAAGCTAAATGTGAATATCTTTTTATGGGATTTGTTGTCTCTTCCAGGCTAGAAGGACGTGTTAAAAAGGGGATTGAATGAGCTGGATTGTCAAGTTATCCCAGCCAGCACTGATAATGTCTTGATGATAAATGGATAGCCTTCCACTTCAGGATAGGTAAAGAAGGAAGAGAAAACTCCTCCTTTCTACATATCCTTGATCATTGGGGACTTCTTGGTGCACAACTACATAATTGACAGCGGGGCCAGCACCTTGGTGATGCCCAAGTGCATTGCTGATAAGATGGGATTGAAGTATCAAGAAATGAACAAAGGAGTCCTATAGCTAGATGGGACACCTGTAAAAATAGTTGGGATTGTGAAGGTTTTAGGCTTGACATTGCATGTTTGCCCAACTTTCTCAATTCCCCATGATATAGTGGTAGCGGATGTTCCTGTATTTCACAATTTTCTTGTCCAGGGACTTCACATCAAAGATAGGTGGCTATTTAGCAGCGAATTGGTCATATTTGGTTTTCAGAACCAAGTATGGGACCAAAGTGAAAATCGAGTCTGAGCCACTCTATAAAGACCATCTAGAACCATATTTGCCCAAGGCAGCAAATGTTAGTTACACCATCATCGACCCAAAAGAATCTCAGAGGGACCAATCTCCATCCTCTGCTCTTGAAGGAGTCATAGACTTACTCTTGGATAAGTGGGGAAATGATAACTTCGAACATGATCCATACGAATTCATTGAGGAGGTAGACCTTGGAGTCTATTGCATGCACGAGGAGGGTGCCTTCGTGCTAAATTTAATGAAGGAAAGTGAAGAAGACCTTGGCCTGTGGCAGCGATTTTTTGATAGTTCCAAAAGTAAAATAGGCACTAGTGATGGGGCGATGTTGGTTTCCCCTTCAAAGGAAAGGTACTTTTCAGCTTTCCATTTCCATTTCTCTTGCATGAGTAATGTTGCAGAATATGAGTCTTTGATCCATGGCCTTGATGGGCAATAAAAAGAGGGATTAGGGAGTTGTAAGTCCTGGGAGACAATGAACTAATTGTAAATCAAGTAAGAGGCCTAAATTTGACCAAGAACTCCTTGTTGAAGTCTTACAAACATAGAGTTTGGGACTTGGTGGAGGATTTTCTTGCTTTTAACATTGCTTCTATCCCCAGGGAGTAGAACAAATAGGCTGATAGGCTAGCAGCAATTGGTGCCTAGTTTGACGTTTTAAAGGAAATAAGTCAAGACTATGGTTCACGCCACTTGAAAGTGATGGTTTGGCCTTCAATCCCAGACAACGTTGCAAATTGGTAGGTCTTCAAAAGTGACCAGCAGATAGCCTTCTTCCTACAAGAAGAAGCCAAGTTCGTAGCACACAACCCAGCAAAACTACAGTAGCAATATTGCAATCAAATTATTCAGTTGAAGAACAATAAACTCCCTAAAGGTCTGGTCACACTTGAAAGCATTTTCAACAGTGATGACCAGTTGAGAAATGACAAGGCATGCATCACTACCAAAGAATAAAATTATGAAAGGGTTGAAATCTTCAAGGGCAAGCTACTGGCAATTGGCAAGGTCTGCACATTTTAGGAGAGGCAATCTTTCATTCTGTTGTGTCAAGAATTCACTAATGTGTTTGCCTGGGATTACAGTGACTTAAAGGGCTTTGACCCAAGGCTTGCCTACCACACCATTGAATTGGAAGAAGGTGCCAGGCCAGTAACACAAAAGCAAAGGCATGTCAATCCTACAATTGAGCCCCTCATGCAAAGGGAATTGGCCAAATTGATTGAGTCTGGAATTATATTTCCAATCAAACATTCCTCATGGCTGGCCAACCTTGTTTTTATTAGAAATAAAAATGGGGAGATCAGGCTGTGTGTCAACTTCAGAGATCTTAATAAAGTGTCTTTAAAGGATCATTACCCCCTTCCAAGCATGGAGCAAATCCTCTAGAAGGTAACTGGTAGTGAGCATTTCTCCCTCCTAGACGGTTACTCAAGGTATAATCAGATTCTAGTGTAGGGCTATGACCAGCACAAAACAGCCTTCACCACAAAATGGGGAATGTTTGCCTACAAGAAGATGCCATTTAGGCTATCCAATGCTGGTGCTACCTTTCAGTGAGCCATGCACATGGCTTTTGGTGGCTTGATAAATAATAATGTGCTGGTATACCTCAATGATGTAATGGTATTCTCCAAGAAGGCAAGCCAGCACATGGGACACCTTAGGTAGATTTTTGAAAGGTGCAGGGAATTTGGCATCTCTCTTAATCCAAAGAAGTGTGTGTTTGTGATTCATGAAGGGAAACTCCTTGGCCACATTATGTCCAAGGAAGGTTTGTCTATTGACCCTGAGAGAGTTTGCTCTTTACTAGAGATGTCCCTACCAAAACACAAGAAAAGTCTTCAGAGTTTCTTTGGTAAGATTAATTTCATTCAGAGATTCATTCTGAATTCTGTAGAGATAGTCAAGCCACTCACCCCTATGTTGAAGAAAGGCAAGGATTTCAAATGGATAGCTAAGAGGAAACATAGATTTGAGGCCATCAAGCAAGCCATAACCTGGGCTCCCACTTTGATCAGCCTAGACTTCAGCAAAGACTTCAACCTCTATACCTTCAGCAATGAGGAAGTGATATCTGCCATGCTTATCCAAGCTAATAATGACGACCTCAAGAAGCCACTTACTTTATTCAACCAAGGGTTAGAGGACTTTGAAGTCAGGTACACGTATGTAGAAAAGCAAGTCCTGGCAGTGGTGTAGACCCTGAAGAAATTTAGGTATATATTGTCTAACATCAAGATCCACCTTATAGTCCCACATTCAGGTGTCAAGGATTTCTTGACCAATCAAGATTTAAATGAAAAGAGGGTAGGGTGGATTACCAAAGTGATGGAGTATGACATAGATATCAAGATCACCAAGTTAGTGAGGGGAAGAGGCATGTGTGAATAGCTGGCTATAGACTTAAAGCAAGAAAAGAGAGATAGCTTGTTAATCCATGATGCAGCCACAGCAAAAGAACTAGCTGTCATAAAGGATTGGATGCTAGACATGAAGTGTTTCCTTCTCATAGGTGAATGTCCATAGGGTCTTGATAAGACTGGGAGAAGGTATTTTAAACTCTAATCCCTTCCTTATGTTTTGATAGATGAAGTATTGTTTAGGAGGGATTTCTTCAGGGTCCTCTTAAGGTGCATTGACCCAAACCAGGCTGATAAGGTATTGGTTGAGTTCCATGATGGGCCAGCAGGTGGTCACTTCGCCCCTAGAGCTACAGTAGCAAAGATAATGAGAGTTGGCTATTTCTGGCCTACTCTTTTCAAGGACACCCATGCCTGGGTTAGAAAGTGCCAAAAGTGTGCATTTTTTGATGGAAAATAGTGATTGGATGCCATGCCTCTACAGCCCATTCAAGTTGAGCAACCATTCATGCAGTGGGGCCTGGACTTCATAGGGATGACCGACCCTCCCTCCAGTGCTAGGCACAAATGGGTCCTGACTGCTTTAGATTATTTCACCATGTGGGTAGAGGTCGTCGCTCTGAAAGAGGTAAATGAAAGTGCAGTCCTAGAGTTCTATGAGGACTTGGTAACAAGATTGGGGTCCCAGCCACCATAATCTCAGATAATGCTTTGGCTTTTTTAGGGACCAGAACAAGTGAATGGGCACTGAAGTATGGCATATACCTCAACACTTCATCAAATTATTATCTATAGGGGAATGGACTGGCTAAGTCCACCAACAAAAATTTGATCAGAATCATAAAGAGAACTATGGAAGAAAATCAGAGAACTTAGCATGCCAAGCTAAAGACAGCTCTATGGGCCAATCGAATTACTCCAAAAAGAGCAATCAGAAATTTTCCATATATGCTCATGTATGGAAGGGAAGCTAGGCTTCCCATCTCACTTGAATTTCCAGCGTTGGATCTCTCCCACCAACTATAATTTAAAGAAGGAAATGGCCTAGAGGTCAGGTTGTGTGAACTAATGGAACTCCAAGAGGTAAGAGATTAGGCTGTGGCTTCCATGACCAGTCACCAACAGCAAGTAAAGAGGCACTTTGACAAGAAATCTTTGCTAAAATATTTCACTGAAGGAGACATCATCTTCAAGTGGGATGAAGATCGAGCAAAGCCCAAAAAACATGCAAAATTTGATGCCCTATGGAGCGGGCCTTACATGATCACTCAATGTAAGAAGCATAATGCATTCCAATTTTCTAGGTTAGACAGCAAAAAACTACGTATCCCAGTTAATGGGATACATCTGAAATGTTGCCACCAATTTTTTTGGGTTCACTTGTACATATTCTCCTTTTGTTTTCTTTCCTATTTTCCCTAAGTGTTGTTGCACAAGTTGTAGTCTTCTTAGCCTTGCATGTGTTTTCTTGTCCTCAGAGGTGGGTCTACGCATTTTGGTTCTAAGTTATCACAGAGTTGTTGCTAGTTCTCAAAGTCACTACTGACTCCATGCCCAATGGATTTTCAAGGTAGCTAGATTATACACATAGCAGGCATGCTTCCCCTATGAGTCTCCAATATGTTGACCATTTTTTGCCCACCAGGCCAAAAAATTGGTCCCCTCCTATCCCTGTTGTTCGAGGCCATTTCAATTTTTTCATTTTTTGCATGAATCTACTAATTTCTACAAACTCTATAGAATTTCTACAGATTTTGCAGGTCTAAATCTACGGACTCTGCAGGTTAGTCTTTTGGCACATGGAAAATTAGTTCAAAGAGTTTTGGGTTTTACAGAGCTTCTTTAGGCTCTGGTCTGAAGAAAATCACAAGAAAAGTCAGCATCTTTAAACCATTAAACCATTTCAATCATTTCAAGTTCAACGCTTCCAGTTCAATTGGCTTAAGTTCAACGTTCAGTTCAATGCAAAAGAGTTCATTGGGCTAGGCTTTGGTTCATCGGTGCACTTCTTTGAACCTTGAACCATTGAACCAAATTTTGGTTCAATGGATTCGATTCAATGGAGAAGGTTCAATGTCAATGACTTAAAAGAGTCCATTGGCCTCCATACCCAATCGGCGTGCTTAGTTGAACCGTTGAACTAAATTTTGGTTCAACGGGTTCAATTCAAGGGGAAAATTTCAATGAAGAGATTCGTCAATCTTGGTTCAACATGGAAGTTTAGTGGATGGTTCGGTCTCTTGGTTTAAAGTGGCTTGTCTAAATTTGGTTCAAGAGTTCGTCAGCTAAATGGTTGAACCTTAAACCATTGAACCATTTTGGTTCAACGTGTTTGGTACAATAGTTTAGTTCAACAAAAAGTTCAATGAAAATTCAAAGGAAGGGTTCAAAGGTTCATCGGCGTGCTCAGTTGAACCATTGAACCGTTGAACCAAACTTGGGTTTGATGGCTTTGGTTCAACAAGCTGGTTCAATGCATGGTTCAAGGGTATGTCCTTGAACCGAAGGGCAGTCAATAGTCAAATGACCTTTTCAGAGGGCTGACACTTCAAGGACTTTTCAAGGATTCAAGCATGGTTTAATTTAATTCAAAGGTTCATCGGCTTTCATTTACTCCCATCAGCATGCAATGGTTGAACTTTGAACCGTTGAACCAAATCTTGGTTCAATAGGTTTGGTTCAAAGGTCTATCCCAAGCCGAGGGGGATCTTCAAGTCCAAAGCACCCTTCCAGAGGGTGGACACTTCATATTTCAAAATATTTGGGTGCACCTCAAAGTAAAAAAGGGAAAAAAGGGGAAATAATTTTTGCAGACAATTTGTCCGTGGAAATGCACAGCCAAATGCAAAGTCAAAGTCAAACTGGCAGATGAATTTTTTGAAAACTTTTGTTTGCAGACAAAAGTCTGTGGGAAACAAAGCCACGAAAAATCAAACAGTGAAGACCTAGGGAAATTGACCCAAGGAAATTGTCCACGAGAAACAAAGCTACAAAAAATCAAACAGTGAAGACCTAGGGAAATTGACCCAGGGAAATTGTCTATGGGAAACAAAGCCATGAAAAATCAAACAGTGAAGACCCAGGGAAATTATCCATGAAAAATTTACCCACGAAAGCCCGAGATGACTTAACAAAGGTAGAAAGGCAGTAGGTGCCTAAGGAGATGCCACGTGGACCCGATGATGGCCACGAGGCTATCAAATTTAAAGGAATAGGATAGCCATTGATATTCAAAGTATGACGGCTGCAGAAATGTCAAATTTAGTGAAATGGAGTAGCCATTGGGTTTTTAATCTATAAGAGTGCTAAATGAAAAAGGAGAAAGACCCAGAATGTAGCGACCCGCCAATATGTTCACCCAAGGAGCCAAGTGGCCAAAAAGGGACAAATTCCAAGTGGCAAGCAAAGTGACAAGGCAAAAAATAGTCAAGCAGTCCAAGTGGTGTAAACAAGGTAATTTATTGCTTGATGGCATGAATGGCAAATAAGCAGAGCAACAGGTAGGTGATGAGTGAGCAGTTAAGTCTGACTGGCACAAATTGGAGAAGCATCTTTGGTAGGTGAAATAGTGCCAGCAAATTGATCATTTGGAATGATAGTGGCCAGCAGTGCAACTGCTTTCTCTATTTTGCATTAAATTGGAAGGCAAACTGTGTAGGTTATCCAAGCAGGAAATGTAAGTCTCAAATAGGCAAAATGAATAATCCATTTAATTCCTTGAGTGACTTGTTCTCTTCAGGAAAAGGACACATATGCCACTTGTAAGGAAGGAGTGTTAGATGGGCCTCTTTGCTTCTCATATATATTGTGGACTTATTGATTTTGTAATCGTCTTTTCACAATTTTACAAGGCACAGCCCTACTAAAATTTCCACCTGAGTCTATAAACATAGTTTTACCTCTTCTTGAATAGATATTTTGTGTATGTTCTGAGTATTGATTTGTGTTTAGTCATCATCTTTGATGCTCTCATAGGTTCAATACCAACACACCAGCTATCTACAAGGCACCATACTGATAGGAGAAGAGTTCTACTTTGGAGTGCAAAATAGAGGGGATCATCTATAGAGTGCTTCTCACAACACCTTTAGTGAACCTCCTCCTTTTGTATCTTTCATTTTGTACCTCCCTGTCAAGTTTACATATTGTTTCTTCTATCAAGGGTGAAGCGTATAAGTGTGTCTTCTCTGATTTTGAGAGTGGGTGTGAAAGGGTCATACTTTTTTGGTGTATCACCTCCTTAGAGTAGGTTTGTTTTCTTGCATTTCTTCTCCTTTTCCATCCCCCTCTTTTACTATATATATATATATATATATATATATATATATATATATATATATATATATATATAGATATGTATATGTATATATATATATATATGTATATGTATATGCCTATCTATATTTTGCTCTGCCTAAAACAAACCATGATACATCAAAGGGAGGTAGCCCTTAACTAGAGACTCTCCTCTCCTGCTTCACCATCCCACAGGCGAGAGAGGAGTTTCCATGTTGCGAGGAAAAGGTAGGAACTAGTTTTCTTACCATTGGGTGTAATTTCCTGCATCAACAGTACCTTCTACCTTACATCGATGTGTCAAATTTAAGCATGATGGTCAAGTTGTTACCATCAAAGTTGACCCTAGTCCTTTTCCCTCTTACAATATGACATATCGGCCTAAAGATGTTCTTATTCCTCCCTCATCCACCTCACCATTAAATACTAATAACACTACCTCACCATTAGCCAAAACCCATATCACTCCCACCCATAACAGTAATGAAGCTTCATCTAGCTCATATATCCATTCTTCTCAAATTCCCATAGAGGGCCCATTACAACCCACATTCCAATATCTCTCCCTTTGGGAATATCACCTTTAATCCTTAGATGATTTCCCTACTCCATAAGAGTATGGGAACCTCAAACATGACCCTTCCTATGATCCCAACATCAAAACCATCATCCCTTTCAGACTTCCCAACCATCAAACAAATTTCATCTATGGTGGACTTGATCAACCACTTCTTACTTCCACCACTACTTCATCCATCTAACCATTCACCTCTGACTTCTCTTATCTCAAAAAACCATCCTTTTCCAAAGCTTACCTTTGTAGGTGCACTTGGAAGGGGTTTAGCCTTGGCCTTTATGAACAGGGACCTTATGAGCTACCCATAATCAAAACTCAAAAAACCTTGTGAATTATCTAGCCTTAGGTTTGTATCACTAAAAGAACCCACCTCACCAAAACCCATCACCACCATCCATGAAGATGTTCCATCCTCACCAACCCCATCTCCCTCAAAGTCTAAAGACTTAGATATGGTCCCATCTAAATTTTTTTATCAATACTATTATTTTGGTTCCCCTAACCTATCAAAAGGATAGTCACACTAAAACCCTTCCTCTCATCCATCCTAAAATGATAGATAGAGATTCTCCTACTATCAACACCATCTAATGTTAGGATGATGATTGTATTCTCATCTACCTTAATGCAGGGGATTCTTCTATTCATAAATCTCTCCCTCTTAAGAACCAAACCATGCTATATGAATCCACTATTGATGTCAACTTCAATACTCAAGATAACCCTTGTATCATCAAGATCAGCCAATCCTTAAATTACATGGAGCAACAAGATTACCCTTCTTTCCTTTATGACCATAGAATAGTGTTTACTTGGTCCTATCAGGATATGCCTAGAATTGGCCCTTCTATTTCCCTCTATAACATTATCACCCATCTTGAGATTAAGCCATTTTGGAAAAAAAAATTATAGATTCACCCTAACATCACCCTTCAAGTCAAAGAAGAGATTTAGCATCTCTTATCCTTTGACTTCATCCAACCCATTGACTATCCATAATGAGTTTCTAACATCATTCCCATTACTAATCCTATAGGGGGAATTCACCTCTACGTTTACTTTCATGACCTCAACCTTGTTTTCCCAAAGGATGATTTTCCTTTGCAAAACATTGACCAACTTGTTGATATTACAGCTGGCCATAACATGTTGTCTCTCATAGATGGTTTCTCAGGATATAATCAAATCTTGGTTACCCTGAAAGAACATAATAAAACTTCCTTTATCACCCCTTGGGGAACCTTATATTATAGGGTCATGCCTTTTGGTCTAAATAATGTTGGATTAACTTATCAGTGTGCCATGACCTATATATTTCATGATCTCATCCATAAAATCATAGAGGACTATGTGGATGATCTCCTTAAGAAATCCAAACACCGTAAGGATCACCTAGCCATCATCACAATCATCTTCGACTGACTAATCCATTTTCATGTCAAGCTCAACCCCAATAAATTCATTTTTGGGGTCTTATTTGGAAATCTTTTTGGCTTTATCATATATCTTCAAGGAATCAAAGTTGACCCTACCAAAGTCAGAGAAATCTTGGAGATGTCTCCTCATACTAACCTTAAGCAACTTTGTAGCCTACAAGGGAAGCTCCAATCCATTTGTCACTTCATCTCCCAATTATTAGATAGATGTCAACCCTTTCACTATCTCCTCAAGTAAGACACCTCTTTTAAGTGGACTAAGGACTGTCAACAAGCCTTTGATTTAATAAAGGAGTACCTTCTCTCTCTACTTGTCCTCTTCCCTCCTAGGGAAGACCAACCCTTATACCTTTATATATCTACCATAGACCATTCCTTAGGGGCAATGACCACTCATCATGATGAATAGAAAAAAGAGCAAGTCATCTACTACATAAGTTAAACACTTATAAAATATAAGACTCTATATGCCCATCTCGAGAAACTCTACCTTAGTCTTTGTGGCCTCCAAACTCTATCACTATGTTTTTAATCACAAAATCTATGTCAACACTAACACTGACCCACTCAAGTACATGTACTCTAAACCATACCAAAATTATCATATGGCTAAGTGGCTCATGCTTCTCACTAAGTTTTATCTTGAGTTCCTTTAGTAAAATTCCATTAAAGGGCAAGTCATCATCAACCAATTGGCTGAAGATCCTCTACCAGACAATCAACTACTTCCTCTAGCATTTCCAAATAAGTCTGTCATAACTCTTTCTCAAGAGGAACACACCTACCAAATGACCATGTTTTTTGATGGCTATAAATACCAACATGGTGGGGGTTTCAAAGTTATTCTCATTCCACTTAATGGTGAACCTCTTCCCCTTTCCTTTAAATGTGACTTCAAGTGTACCAACAACATGGTTGATTATGAAGCCCTAGTCATAAGTCTTCAAATTTCTCTAGCCTTGGGAATTAGAACTATCAGTGTCTTTAGAGAATCCTCACCTGTGGTCAACCAGATCAATGGATCTTATCAATGTAAAAATGATGTCTTATAAAAATACAAACTCCTAGTTGATGTGCTCTTATCATCATTTAGGCATTACCTTATCCATTTAGTTCCTTGATCTACCAACAAATTCATAGATACAATGGCTTCCATTGCTTCCAAAATTCTATCTCAACCTATAGAATCTAAGTTATTTGTCACCATCCATCAATTTATCACACCCTCATATATCATTTCTAGCTTTTGTACTATTTTTAGTATGGAAGCATCTCCTTTTGACATTTGGTACGACCAAAATTTTAACTACCTTAACCTCGACATTGTTCCTCTTAACCTTTCAAGGAATGCCTAAAGAGCCTTTATTCAAAGTACCTCTCATTACACCATATTAGGTGGAATCCTTTACAAATAAGATTTTGACAGCCTCCTCCATTATCTACATAGTCATGAAGCTTCCCATGCTATCAAGGAAACACATGACAAAATCTATTGGGGGTACTTTAGTGGCCTAGTTATCACTAAATGTATCCTTTGCCTTGGATACTATTGGCCCACCCTTAATCAAGAGTGTTTTTATTATGTAAAGAAGTGTGTCAAATGTCAATAACATACTAATTTACATCACGCACCTGATTATGGCCTTCAAGTATCCAAAGACTATTAACCCTTCTCATAATGGGGTCTTAACCTTATTGGGTAAATCAATCCTCATTCTTCACAATGACACTAATCCATCATTACCACTACCAAATATTTCACTAAGTGGGTAGAATCCATTTCTCTTATCTCAACCAAAGCTAAAAAGATTATCGACTTCATCAATCACCATATCATCTGTCACTTCAATATACCCCATAATATCATCACTGATAATGGAAAATCTTTTAAAAAAAGAAATTCTATGGTCTTTGTGATGCTTTTGAAATCAAGTTAAACTTTTCCTTTCCCTATCATCCCTAAGAAAATTGATAGGCAAAAGCCTTTAACAAAATCCTCAATAAAATGCTGAGAAAAGTTGTAAGTGCTTCAATTCCAGATCGACACTTACACATCTCTTTCACTTTATGGGCCTATCGCACTAGCATTAGACCATCTATGGGTGCTAGCCCTTTCTCTCTCATATTTTGAGTAAAGGCAATATTGACCCTCAAAGCCTAGATTCCCTCTCTTCAAATATATTTTCATGAGATCCTTTTTAAGAATGATTATCATCAGGAATGTCTCACCTGTCTTAAACTCCTTGATTAACATCATCTCATAGGATTTAACAATCTTTGTGTCTATCAAGAACAAATCAATAGTGCTTACAACAAATACCTAAAAGAGCAAGAATTCAATATTGGAGACCTCATCCTTAAGGAAAACCAACATGTAATTAATATATAGAAAAGTAAAAGAGGAAATTTTGACTTCAAATGGTTCAGACCCTACATCATAACCCATAAGTATGGATCAAGAACTTATCATTTATCCTCTCTCAAAGGCAAACCAGAACCTAAGCCTCTCAATGCTTCATATCTACATCCTTTCTTTTGTTAAAGTAGGATCACATTCACCTTTGTGTATAACTTAAGCTCATCCCTTGATTTATGATATTTTCACTTTCCTTACACATTTCCCCTATTTCAATTGAGGACAATTGATTACAGCATAGGACCATGGTGTTATCCATCATAGTTATAGCCTAATCCTAAGCATGGATACCATGGATCTACCCATGGCATGGTTCTCATGGATACTTTATGTCTCTAATCAGATGGAATCCCATGATCAGTTGTCTCTCAAACCACTTTCCCTCATCTAGCATTAACCTTTTGTGTTAAAAGTCTTGACTCCATAAAAGTAGACCTTTAAGCCTAAAAGACTTGTCCATGTCTAAACCTAAAATTCAAAATCAAATTAGGATTCCAAAATATCACTTGGGTCCATATCTCTATCATTGCAGACTGCTCCCTTGAAGGATAACTACCCAACAATTAAATTGCTTTAAAAAGATAGATTATTCCCTTGAAGAATAGCTACAAAGAAAAATAATCTAAATTTAGACCACTCCCTTGAAGGATGGCTATGTTCAGCAATCATTTGAAGCTTCTTGCATTGATTAGCTTCACGAAACCTATCAATATATCAATAGAAACAACAAACCCCATGACAACAAAAGTAAAAAACAAACCTATGTCAAAATTAAACCAAAAAAGGCACAATCAAATTTTATATATGGCATTAGTGGACTTCCAGTGTTGATCAGTCTACACATTATATTAATACATGGACTTGTTTGTTACAGTTATTTGGTTACCTATAGAAGGGAAAATCTAAACCACATCAAGTTACCATTTCACCCATTCCCATTAAACCATCTACCTATCACCTACTTTCCCTTCATACCCTCTCTAAAATCAAGGGACTATGAGCTTACTTGACATAAAGTGATCAAGATATCTTATTTTTCAATCAAAGCATGATCATACAAAGCATTTGAAAGGATTTTTTTCATGAAGTCCATCCACTGTGGTTTTATTAGGTCCTTACGAATGAAAACATATCATGTATTTTCCTTACCCTCTATTCATTAGTTCATATGGACATATGTCTCATGATTCTTCTCTTTTTTCCACATTTTGTGTGTTATCTAAACCTACTTTATGTGATTTCATTATAACCACATATCACATATCATATCAAAACATTCAAAACATAATTCTCATCAATGCAATAATCCATATACATCATAACATTATGAACCATGTCCATAAACCATATCCTATCCATGAACAAAACATAAAAACCATAAAACATCAACAATCACATTGCCACATCATTATCATCAGAACAATAATCATTTATCATAGCATAAATAGCATAAACCACATCATATCAGTAAACATCATAAACCATGTCATATCACTACTTCCCATAAACATAATAATAATTTAATACATCAGCACATCACATCTTAAACAACCATGACCAAATCATCTATCACATATCCATACTCCTATATATGAACCACATCATCATATAAAAATACTCTCTATGAGCCACATCATCATCATCAAACAAACCATAATAAAAACCATCAATCATATGTCCATTATCATATCTATGAATAAACACATCATCCACTATGTATAAACCCAAACATCACCTAAACTTTACACAGTAAAATATTCATCATAAGATCAAACATCTCATCACAATCATGTCATCATATAACATAATAAAATCACCCATGATCATCAACATCACATCCATCAATGAATAGTGCATATCATCTATAGGCATCATCACATGCCTAAACTACAAGTCCACATATCATCTCATAGAGCATGGGGCATGAGCAACCTATCATTTCACCCTAACAAATCATACATCATGAACATCCATAAACATTACCACATACATAAACTAATGAACCATAAGTTTCATAAGCATCATCCATAAATACCTCAAAACATCAAATAAACATAATAACCATAAAAATCATCAACATTAATAAACATCCATAATCATCATAAAACCTCATCATCATATACATCATAACAAAAAGTAATACATGTCAATGAGTATACAATCCTCAAATACATGGAATAATGTATAAATACCTCTCTCATATACATCTTGCATCATTAGTACGTAGGCTGGTATTAAAATCAAAAACATATACATCATATAATCTCATATATCAGGCCCTTGGGGCACCTCTACTACTAGCCCCTCCTGCACCTACACCTATATTACCAGCTAGTGGTGGTCCCCCTAATCTCCCTACCTAACCCACTATAGATACCCACTATCCTAGAGTAGCTATAGTCAAACCACCTACTAAACTATCCCTATACTCTCCATATCAAAGCTCTAATGGTAGTTATGCCAGCACTATCACCTCATAATATCTCAATTCCTCAATGGTGGCTAAGTACTATGTCATGTGAATCATATTAGGTCCTCTTGTAGGTGGCCTAGTTAGGATTTTCACTACTCCTACCCTCTACCTAAGTGAATCTCTCTCCTAAGTCACTAACCTAAGAGATATCCTCACCTGATCTCACACCTAAACCTTTAAAGTGACAATCTATCCCTATAAAGTGGCCACCTATCCCTATAATCTAGTGATCTGGGCCTATGTCATTGCAAGTGATACTTATGCCTATCTATCTTTGCCACCTTCATATGTCAGTTACCTAGTAGGATCTACATCCATAGGCTGCTAACCCCCATCACCCCATCCAAAATTAGCCACTGCATATTAGGCCTAGTACCATGCTGCATAACCATCAGCATCACCTGCATCATCTATCATGGCTCTTGTCAATAATTCCTTGTGGTCCAACACAACATCTTGTGGTTATGGCTTTAGGAGCAAAAACTTTATGTCCTTCTTCTTATATCTTTATAAATCTAGTGGACTCCCTTCCACAAGGCCAAACTACCTCTAAATTTGATCAAATGGGATCAGCTCAGTCTCACCATCCCACCTCCCATATATCCATCTTCAATATCTAAAGTGACAAAGTGTGATAACTATACTAGACCCACATAAGCTAGCCCATATATGACCTCACACTTCTTGGATCTAGCTCAGGCTAGGTAGTCTATTTAATTATCTTGCTAAAAACCCATTTTCTAGTTTCTTTCTTATCTACAAGTTATTCTTTCCAAGCCAAAGAGGAGTTCTCATCATTGTCTGGATCATGCATAAAATTTTCTCAAGTATTCTGTTACACACCCCTTTTACTAGTTTCTTACTTGCTTCCAAATTAATAAATGAGTGGACTACCTAGCCTGAGCTAAATCCAAGAAGCATATGCTTGTTAGGAGGTTGTCAATCCACTATTGATAATAATTAACTTGTTATAGATGAAAATAAAGAATACTTGTATTAAATAACATGAAATTAAATGCATGCAAGAATAAGAAAGTAAAATGCTTGTAGAAATAAAATGACTAAATATATCAAAAGTGGGTCAATACTCATACTAATATAAATGAGGTCAAGTTCAAAAAATCAAAGAAGGCTCTATAAATAGGCAGAAACACAAAAAATAGGATTTGGTAGAGGTTAAGGGGTTGAAATAACTTGCTATTATTTTCTACCAAATTGACCATCGATGGTTGGGTGAACCATCAATGGTTGGGCTGACAATCGCTAGTTGGGTAACTATTGACAGTTGAGGTGACCATCAACGATTGGGCTAACCATCGATAGTTGTCTATGTGTTTTTAGAAATGATCAAAAAAGGAATTATAGATTGGATAAATGGTCAGGTATTGATTTAAATATGGGTTTGGTTAGAGATGGGAATTTGGGAGATAAGACTAATTAGGTCAAGAGGGTTAATGAAATAACATAAAGAAATACCTATAAATTTACCTATAACTTGCTAGATTATTGATGGTGGAAGGTTGGAGCAATTTGAATAGAGTGATAGTACTTTGGCCTCAAGAGTAATTTAGATAAAGATTCAGATCTCTATTATGACTACTTGAAGGAATATTGGATACTTGGGCAAAAGAATATTTGATATCTTAGACATGGATCTTTAATCACCTCCTACTCTTCTCTTTTTATAAGATGTGTTGAATTGTAGAACTAAAATCTTCACTGATGAGCTCATGTGGTGGTTGTTGAGCTTAACCAGTAACCGGCATCGATCACATAGTTGCCAACATCAGTCAAAACTAGCTGACATTGGTTAGGGGTCAACTGACATTGGTCAGGGGCTGGCCGGCATCGGTCACCTTTAGATCAACACCGACTTCTGTGCATTTCCAGGCATTTCTAGAATTGCTAATTTTAGACGAACAGCTAGTTTGCATGTAAAGACTAAAATTAGTCTTGAGTCTATTTTTCTAATTATTGTTTCCTTTCAATACTATTTAAGAGACCCATGGGGCAGTATTGAAAAGTAAGGGGGAACAACTCAGTAATTGAGTTGGTTGTAATTGATTGAGAGAGAGGGAAATCTTGAGGGAGAATTACTGTACATCTGAGAGGTGTGAGAAGAGAGAGATTTCTTCATTGCATTTCCTTCTAAAAGAGTTTAATACAGATTGTATTATTTCTTATATCTCTTATTCTTTGTTGTTTCTGATTTCTAATTACTTATTACTTCTATTTTAATTTTGTGTTTAGTTGCTTATATAAAAGTAATCAATTGTACTCGAAGTAGATCCTAACAAGTGGTATCAAAGTGAGTTAGTGTTTGTTGATTACAGAATTCACTCACAGGGGTTTTTGATTGAGTGGGAGTAAAGCAATGGCAGAAAAAAGTAAACTAAGAATGGAGAAATTCAATGGAAATAATTATCAATTATGGAGGATGCAGATTGAAGATTATCTGTATCAAAAAGATATGTGCTTACCATTGGGTGGGGTTTCAATGAAGCCCATAGATATGGAAGATGAAGAATGGAATGATCTTGATAGAAAGGCTCTTAGATCTATAAGGTTGAGCCTGGCATCTTCTATGATTTCCAACTTATCATAGGCAAAGACAACGGTAGAGTTAATGGATACTTTGGCAAATTTATATGAAAAACCCTCAGCTTTGAATAAGGTATATCTTATGAAGCAATTATTTAATTTACAAATGCAAGAAGGTGGATCTGTATCTAGTCATCTTAATGATTTTCATGCAATAGTAAATTAGTTAAATTTAGTCAAAATAGTTTTTGATGATGAAATTAAGGCTCTCTTAATCTTAAGCTCTTTACCTGAAAGTTGGCATAGTTTGGTAATGGCAGTTAGTAATACTGTGTCTGCTTCAAATATCTTGAAAGTTGATGATGTTGTTAGTGTAATCTTGAATGAATAAATTCACAAGAAAAGCACAAGGGAAACATTAGGTAATGCTTTAAGTGTTGAAAGTAGGGGAAGGTAAAGAGAGAAGGGCAAGCAAGGGAAATCAAGGTCAAAGATGAGAAGTAGATCCAAATCTATAAATGGAAGAATAAACTACTAGAATTGTGGAAAGAAAAGACATGCAAAGAAAGATTTTTGGCTGAAAGAAAATCAGCATGAAGGTAATAAAGAAGCAAAAGTTGTAGGTATTGTTGCACAGGATGCTCTTGTACTTTCTTTGGATAATAAAGTAGAATCATGGGTTTTAGATTCTGGTGCCTCTTTCCATGTAACCCCAAATAGAGAATTTTTCAATGATTATGTCCATGGAGACTTTGAAAAATTTTATTTAGGGGATCATGAGCCTTGTAAAATTGTTGGCAAAGGAAAAGTGTAGCTGAAATTGTAGAATGGCAACACATGGGTGTTGAAGGATGTCATGCATGTACCCATCCTGAAGAGGAATCTAATTTCTACAGGAAAGTTGGGTGATGAGGGTTACACAATAACTCTCATAATTGAATCTTGGAAAGTTTCCAAGGGTGCACTTGTATTAGCCAGAGGTAAGAGTATAGGTACACTTTATCTATCTACTTGTATTGCTGATTATTCTCCTTCTATTTTATCTACTTCAGATGCAGATTCAAAGTTGTGGCACTGTAGGCTTGGTCACATGAGTGAGAAGGAAATGAATGTTCTTAAGTCAAAAGGTAAGCTTTTAGATTTGAAAAGCATAGATCTAGATTTTTGTGAGCATTGTATTTTTGGGAAATAGAAGAAAGTGAGGTTTCACAAAACTGGGTCAACAAAAAAGAAGCAAAAGTTGGATCTTGTTCACACAAACATGTGGGGACCAGCTCAGGTAGCTTCTATTGGAGGATCATAGTATTATGTTTCTTTCATTGATGATGCTACAAGAAAGGTATGGGTTTATTGCATAAAGAGGAAATTTGATGTTCTTGACACTTTTAAGAAATGGAAAGCTTTGGTTGAGAATGAAATAGGTTTGAGATTGAAGTGCCTTAGATCTGACAATGGTGGTGAGTACTGCAGTAATAAATTCAATAGTTGTTATTCTATGAGTGGAATACACAAGGAAAGGATGGTTCCAAGGACACCTCATCAAAAAGGAGTTACTAAAAGGATGAATAGAACAATAATGGAGCATGCACAGAGTATGAGGTTGCATGCTGGTTTGCCCTTAAAGTTTTGGGTAGAAGCTGTAGATACTGCAATTTAACTGATTAACAAAGGACCTTCTACTGCACTAGATGGTGGGATTCCAAAAGAGGCATGGATAGGTAATAAGGTAAATCTTTAATTTCTTAGAGTTTTTGGTTTTAAAGCTTTTGTGCACATTGATAAAGAAAATAGAAAGAAGATGGATGCTAAATCTATACAGTGCACTTTCATTGGCTATGGTTTTGGAGATTTCAGATTCTAGTTGTGGAATTTAAAAACTAAGAAAATTATTAGAAGTTGTGATGTAGTTTTCAATGAGAAGGTGATGTACAGTGATTATCTCAAGAGGTTGAATAACTCTGAGCAGGGCAATCTTGATTTGGATGAGGTTATGATCGAAAATGATCTCGCATGTAAAAATCATCACTCACAGGAAAACACAGAGACCGACGTCGATCAAGTGGAAACTGACGTCGGTCACGTGGAAACTGACATCAGTCAAGAAACTAATGTCAATTAGATGGAATCTACATCAGTCTGCATTGGAATCGACATTGGTTGGGTGTAGACCGATGTCAGTTAGAGATGACTAGGATCGGTCACTGTCAGAAAGAAATTTGGGTGGACAGCAAGCTGTAAATGAGTCTCAAATGCCCAAAAGGAGGTCTAAAAGGGTAAGTGAGCCTCCAATTCATTATTCCCCTTCTTTATACTACTTATTTCTCACTGATGGTGGAGAACCAGAAAGTTTTGATGAGGTAATGTAGGTAGAATCCAAGAAATAATGGGAGCATGGCATGAATGAGGAAATTGATTCCTTGAAAGAGAACCATACGTGGGATTTGGTTGAGTTGCCAGCTAGAAAGAAAGCACTGAAAAACAAATGGGTATACAGGTTAAAGGAAGGAGAGAATGGACAAATGAGACATAAGGCCAGGTTGGTAGTAAAGGGATTTGCACAGAAACTAGGTATTGATTTTGGTGAAATTTTTTCTCCTATAGTAAAGATGACTTCTATTCGGACTATATTGTCTTTAGTTGCTATTGAGGATTTTCCCCTTGAGTAGCTTGATGTTAAGATAGCATTTCTTCATGGAGATTTGGGTGAAGAGATATATATGGATCAGCCGAAAGGTTTTGAGGTCAAAGGTAAGGAGAAACTTGTGTGCAGGCTGAAGAAAAGCTTATATGGTCTTAAGCAAGCTCCAAGACAATGGTATTTGAGGTTTGATAGTTTATGATAGAGCATGGCTTTAGTAAATGTCAATCTGACCATTGTGTTTATTTTAATAGATTGGATCATGGTAGTTATATTATCCTGATACTATATGTAGATGATATGCTTATTGCGGGTTCACACATATAAAGAAATTACTGAGCTTAAGGTAAAATTAGCTCACACATTTGCCATGAAGGCTTTAGGAGTAGCAAAGAAAATCCTTGGCATGAGTATTAAGAGAGACAGAAAAAATCATAGTTTGATTTTGTCTCAAGAGGATTATGTGAATAAGGTGTTGGAGAGGTTCAATATGCAAGATGCAAAATTGATAAGCACACCTATGGCTAGACAATTCAAGTTGAGTAAAGAATAGTGTCCTAAATCACATGATGAGATTGAGTACATGAGTAGAGTTACATATGCTTCAGTAGTTGGGATATTGATGTATGTAATGGTATGTACTAGACATGATATTGCCCAAGCAGTGGGAGTTGTCAGCAAGTTTATGGCCAATCCAGGAAAGGAACATTGGAAAGCAGTTCAGTGGATTCTCAGATATCTGAGAGGGACCAATAGTAGGCATTTATGCTATGGAAGGTCAAACACTTCTCTACATGGGTATGTAGATTTGGATATGGTAGGTGACTTGGATGGTAGGAGAAGCACCATAGGATATGTGTTCACTATTGGTGGAACGGTGGTTAGCTAGATTTCAAAGTTGCAGAAGGTTGTTGCCTTGTCTACTACAAAGGCAGAATACATTGCAGTCACAGAGGCTAGCAAGAAAATGATATGGATGACTCGATTCATGGAAGAGTTGGGAAAGGAGCAAGAGAGTTGTAGATTGTACAGTGATAGTCAAAGTGTAATTCATTTGGCAAAGAATTCAGCCTTTCATTCAAGAACCAAACATATACAGCTTAGGTACCACTTCATTAGATAGGTATTGGAGGATGGATAGTTGAAGCTAGAAAAGATCCATACAGATGAGAACCCTACTAATATGTTAACAAAGCTGGTAACAAAGGAGAAGTTGAATCTTCATTCAACTTTTGTTGGTCTTCAAGATTGATCTTGAAGAGGGAGAAACAAGCTAGAGGATGTTGATGTATAGGTACAGGTGAAATTGTTTATCTCCAAGTGGGAGATTGTTGAGTTGTGGATCTAAAAGCTTCACTAATGAGCTCATGTGGTGGCTATTGGGCTTAACCAGTAACTAACATCAGTCACACAATTACTGACATCGATCAGAACCAACTGACATCAATTAGGGGTTGACCGACATTGGTCAGGGGTCAGTCAGCATCGGTCACCTTCAGATCGACATTGACTTTTATGCATTTCAAAGCATTTCTAGAATTGCTAATTTTAGACGAATAGCTAGTTTGCATGTAAAGACTAAAATTAGTCTTGAGTCTATTTTTCTAATTATTGTTTGCTTTCAATACTATCTAAGAGACCCATGGGGTAGTATTGAAAAGTAAGGGGGAACAACTCAGTAATTGAGTTGGTTGTAATTGATTGAGAGAGAGAGAACTCTTGAGGGAGAATTACTGTACATCTAATAGGTGTGAGAAGAGAGAGATTTCTTCATTGCATTTCCTTCTTGAAGAGTTTAATACAGATTGTATTATTTCTCGTATCTCCTATTATTTGTTGTTTCTGATTTCTAGTTACTTATTACTTTTGGTTTAATTATTTGTTTAATTGCTTATACAAAAGTAATCAATTATACTCGAAGTAGATCCTAACAGGATGAAGTTTCTAATTAGATAAGAGGAAGTTGCTAATTAGGTAGGAGGATAAATTTTCTATTTATAATTATTTATAGTTGGTTAGCATCGCATAAGGTGGACATACTAATTTTTACCATGCTTATCTCATACATAGTTGGTAATGCTTTTTAATAAGGTTGAAAACTTGACCATTGATGGTTAGGTTAACCATCGATGGTTAGGTTGATCATCGATGGTCAGGTCTTCAACCTTCTTAAAAAGCATTACTAGCTATGTATAGATAAGCATGGAAAAAATTAGTATGCCCACCTTATGCAATGCTAGCCAACTAAAAATAATTATAAATAGCAAATTTATCCTCCTACCTAATTAACAACTTCCTCTTATCTAATTAGTAACTTCATCCTATAAAAAGAGAATAGTAGGAGGTGTGATGGTCAGGCTAGCCATCGATGGTTAGGCTGACCGTTGATAGTCAAGTGCCTAGATAAAAATGGGTGAAGATAGGTTAAAAAAAGGGGTTGATTAAAAGGGTGTTCAAAGCTTTAAGTTAGTAAGTGAGCTTAGTTAACTAGGTGTTTAGCTAGTTTTAGGGTTGGATAGGGGTCCAAGGCATTTTGACATTTAAAACTATCATGTGCAATTTTCAAGTGTCTATAATTACCCATGCTTCCTTGGTGTTAAATTTGAGCCTCTGATGATGTCATGGTAGGAACATTACCTTGGTTCATTAGAGGTCTTTATGATGAAGGAGGTATGGTGTCATGGATTTTAAATTAAGGATCATGTTGCCAACTAGGGTCCTAATACATCTCCCCACTTATAACCATTACAATCTCATTAGACTATTCCCCTAATTTCCATTAAACCTCTTGTGAAAGATTATTTTGTGTGAGGACCAAAGCTCTCAAGCTACTTGTAGTTGTAATGTTTTAGATATTATAAGGTCTACCTTGAGTAATTTGGCCTTGATGTTTTTGGTTTGATGGATAAGGGGTATATTATAGGATTGAGTAGGGTATTGGGTTTAGAAGGGACCTTGGTATGAGTATGGCCTATATGAGTTTATTGTTATCTCTGTAGAACCACTAGCTTGTTTTTTTGTGCATTTACCAGGCTCTCAATCCTTGTAAATTTATCCCCTTGACCACCATCAGGTTGGGCTTAGTCATTTGGAGTGGATAGTGGATTAATGGTTGGTGGGGTTGGCTAAATTTTATGGAAAAGTGGCATAAGAGGTCTTAGCATGAGTTTCCCTACTTACATCAAATAGTTTTTTACTCTTATAGCTATCTCATAAGCCATAGGTAGATTTGTTCTACCCATAGATTGGATGATGACTATAATATCTAAATTCAATGATCTCAAATAGTAAAGGAAAGCAAAATTGGGTGTGGGCTTAATGATGATAGGGATCTTATCCCAAGTCTTTTGGAATCTATTATTAAAATCAACCATAGATTCTTGGGGTGCCCTTTTGATTGAGGTAATTTGTTCCAAAAGTGATACATGGTCACTTATGTCCTCAAAATGTTTACATAAGCACTCACCAAATGTATCCCAAGTATTGATTGAGGTAGGAGTTAGATGTATATACCATTGTAGGGATTTTCCTTTTAAGGATGTGGCTAGTAGTCTCATGGTTACATTTTATTGTGTAATGTGATGTACTTCATAAAGGTTTGCAATGTTACTAATGTGCTCTACAGGAGTGGTGGAGCTTTCTCATGTAAAGTATGGTAGACTCTTCAAAGAGGTAACAGGGATGTCATCATATTATTGAAGGTTAATAGGGATCCCCTAATTAAATGGTACAAAATCTTGATTCCATAGTAGTATTATGAATGGAATGGGAAATAGGCCTCACTTAGAATAGAACCTTATGAATGGAGGTCTATATTGTTCTTTGTGGGGTGAGTGGATTACACTATGCCTTATAATAGGGGACAAAGATGCTCTTAATCTCCTTCTTAAGGGTGCTAGGAGCTCACTAAAATGGAAGTCAATACCCCTTGTAGATGATATTATTATTCTTAACATGTAGGCAAGGGATTACTTTTTATAGATGAGAGATGTTTGGAGTCACCAGGTGCTCTTATTGAGTATCTGTTATACTTGTTAGTCAAATATAACACCAATTCTTTAACTTCTTCAATAGGTCCCATTGGGTGTGTTAGAACTATTAAGGATGTAGATTTCACCCTAGTTAAAAGTATAAGTATTCAAGTTATACTTCCAAATCTAGTCCAACATGGGAATGGCCCTAGGTTGTCAATTACATAAATTTGGGCCAAACCTCTAGGATTGTTTATGAGGCTAACTCCTTAGATATAACAATATAGTCCATTTTACTAAACCTATATTATTGGGATGAAAAGGGAAAGGGATAAATGAATGAAAATCCATACTAAATGTGGTGATGCACCAAATGTTCAAATATCCACTTTTAGTCTGGATACTTCTATAACTACTAATGAATTCAATCAAGACAAGGACTGGTCAGATTTTATGACAAGGTTGAAATCATGAGTATTTTGTATGGAGGCTAAAAAGAGACCTGCAACTTGAAGGACATGAAGAGATAAGTCTATATAATACATTAAAGACTCATGACACTTCAAGAAGGATGTCACTATATAATACTTCATAAAACCTACAAGAAACCAATAGTATTAAATTGAGGTACATAAAGAACATATAGATGATGAATAAAAACATACATTTCACATAAAACTTTAATAAATCACACTTAGCATTCATCTAGAATATGAAAATTGTCTTATATTGCTTCAAGAGAGTGTTACAAATTGATTTTGGTAGAGCTTCATTATCTATAGCTGAGGGATCCAAAACAAGAGATAAAAGTAAGTATTTAAAGGAATAAAAAGGGGAACAGAGAAAAAATCACACTAAAGGGATCATTAATGAGCCCAATCCCATTCAAAACAACCATTGACACAATCCTCTTTGAGCCTGCTCCTATACTAATGTCAGTATGTCCTTTTTTGACATGATAGAGGATATAAAATCAAGACAAGTTGTAGGGAGCCATCCATACTACTATGTAAACCTTCTCAATTTCTTTTATATTAATGTCCTTTATTACCAAGTCAAAATATTTGTATTCAGGATCATGCTCATTTTTTATTTTAGCAATTTTTTGTTGAGAGTATGGCTATGCTCAAGAGCAAGATGTTCCTCCATTAATTACATGTACTTGTCTTTTCTTTGAAATGCAAACTTGGGCCTACTATAGATTGAAAAATAATTTAAACTATTGGTTTTCCTATAGTTGATACATCCACTTGGACATATCTATAACATGTGAATAGCTAGCAGTCCACCTTGACCTATATTAGGTCTAAAAGGACCTATTGTATCCCTATAGATTTTTAATGGCACCACTCAATCCCAAAATATTTGATCTTGGTCTAACTTGGATCATGTTTGAGTTTGGTTCCATTCATACTTACTCACCTTGGTTTAAAATTGTCCCTTTGACCTCCATCGAGAGGTCTGTGCTTACCTCCTTTGCTCATTGGTTATCAAAAACCAACTCAACTCATTGACCTATTGACTCTCTCTTACACCATCCAATATTTATGGCATGGTTTAACGTGAGTCCTTAGATCTATTAACTCTAACTAAGTTGGTTTCACTTGGTAGCCTTGCATTTGTGCTCAAGATCCACTATCAATCTATTTGCTCCCATGCTTATGCCACATGGTGGCCTCTAAGCTCCTTAACCTTTTGACTTACTCATGTGTCGTCAGATCTAAATCCATGATTGAATACAAATCATTGATATACTTGGGCCCATTAACTTGTCAGTCACCACTCATCATTAAATAGTTTGTATGATTGAACACTGAACATTGATCCTACCTTGTAAATCTAAATGGTTATTCCATGGGCTTAAAATTGACGTCTGTGTATCTATATTTGATGTATGCATGAACATATTTGATGTCTAAATGAATGTTAATGAGATATTTAAAAACCAATAGTCATTGTTTGTGACTTAAATTTGATGTTTGTGTACTTATCAATCGACATCCATGGGAACATCAATGACATATGCATGCCCATCAATATTTGGACCCCAATGGATGACTACTAAGCTTAAAAGTTGATACTTGCATGAATGTCACTCTATTGAAATAATTTATCCAAGATAAACCATTCTATTAGAGATTTTGCATCAGAATTTTCTTTTTCAAAACCATTATTGCAGAAATTTTATCTGAAAAAAATGTCCTTAGGGAAATTATTGTGGAAGAATTTCCCTAAAAGAAATCTATCTATCTTCAGAACTTTTGAATGCTAGCATTTTTGAATCAGGGAATTTGTTGTAGATAAAATGTTTGATGGAAATATATATGGGATTTTGATAAGGACCCTTTGTTTTTGACATTTATTCAACTAAAATGTGTCTTTCAGAAAGATTGTCTCAAACATTTTTTCTAGAAAAATTCTACCTTTGGGATTTTTGTTTCAGCCACTTTCCCCAAAAGAATTATGCCTTGTACATTTTTTGTGGGCTTTGTGTGAAATAATTTCTCCAAAATAATTATTCTTTAGTTTTATACTTATATAAAAAATGTCCAAAAGAAACAAGTCTATGATATCTTCACCTTTGGGACATTTGTTCTGGACAAAATATCTAAGAGAAATTGGTCTTCATGGAAATTGTCACAGGACAATTTTCTCAAAATAATTCTTGCTTAGATTTTTCATGGAACATTTTTTTGAAATAATTTAGGTAATCAATATTTTTATTGTAGATAAAATGTCTGAGATAATGAGGTCTTCAGGAAAATTGTTGCAGAACTTTTTCCCAAAATAATTATAACACTTAGCTTTTGCCTTGGATAATATGTCTAAATCTACCCTTAACATTTTTCCCAAACACTTTCCCTGAATAATTAGTCTTTGGACTTTTTGTTGTAGACCATTTTTCTGAAATAAATTTGACACTTAACTTTTTCCTTAGACAAAATGTCTGAAATAAATCTACCCTTAGGATTTTTCTCAAACACTTTTCCCAAACAATTAGTCTTCAAACTTTTTGTTGTAGACCATTTGTTCAAAAGAAATCTAACACTTAGCCAAATAAAAAGGTCCACAAGAATTCAATTTATCCAAATAAAATCCCAAAACAAATATACCAAGTAAATACTTAGCCAAAATAAAGGTTTTGCACTTAGCTTTTGGTCTATAGGCTCTCCTAGACTTGTGCTTGAATTATTTTTATCTTTGAAGGCTCAAATGAACTATGAAAACCTAAAGCTTGTGTAGACTTATTTCATGACTTAGAACTATTTTGATCACCATGAGAACATACTCAGACCCTTTACTTTTATCTATAGACCTGTCCCTCATAAATTGACTACATACACTTCAAACAAGCTTAAATTATTTTCAATAGCTTTGCAAGCTATGGGTGATATTTGGACCACTCATTCCATCTAGAAATTGGTCCACCTGCTCAAACCATTTCTAGGCAAGATCTCTATGTGGGCCAAATATGGCCAATGGGTAGGCCTTATCAACAATAGAATCATACCTCTTATCATCCCTTCAGAGATTAAAGGCCCCCTTATCAAGGATTTAGGGATAATAGGTAACCCTACCAATCACAAGGAACCATAGTTACATCTAAACCATATGTAGCTCTTGACCCTAATGTACCAACAAGTTCAAAATCTATTCTTCCCATAGCACCTCAAAATAATTTGATTCATGACTCAAATTGGTCTCTCCAACCTCAATGATATCAAAGTCAAGGCTTATTGTCACAGAATATTATTATGCCACAAATGACACAAGAAGATTTTTCTCTTAAAGGAGGTTAGTATCAAGAGACAAATTTGGTACCCCAAGGAGAGGCTCAACAAGTTCAAGGGCAACCTAATTCCATTAATGTAAATTAGAAAATAGATTATTATGTTACATTCAATCATGGGGGTGAGACTAATAGAGTGGTTAAGTTATAGTTGTAACTAGAGCTAAAAGAAGAACCATTGAGGCTCAAGATGTGACTAATGCTCCAAGTACACCCAATGTTTTTTATAAAAGTACCAAAGATCAAATTTATACCCCTACAACATAAAAAAATCATAATGTAGAAGTTGGGAAGGCTCCCCAACTACCTCTAGTTCATGAACAACTAGTGGTTCAAAACGTGAAGTCAAAGGTTAGTGGAGCTTCACTTAGCATAGTGGATCATATGAAGAAGACCAATATTAGCATTAGAATTTGGGATTCCCTTGTCATTCTAGGATAAAAATACATGCTCATCTAAGGGCTTTCAGCTCTCAAGGTGTCCCCAGAACTAGTTGAGAAATAAGGTGTTATCCTAACCAATTCAGATCAAATAATGAAGCATCAAGTATAGTAGGTAAACAAAAAAGGCAAAAGGGGAAAAATTTGAGGTAAAGTCAAGTAAAACTCCTCCCTTCTACCTCTCCTTCATAGTTGGCAACTGTCTAGTTCAAAATTGTATGGTAGATAGTGCAATCAGTAGCACTGTCATGCCTAAGTAAATTACAGACAAGTTTGGTCCTATTTATGAACCAAATGCTAGAGGGGTATTACAACTATATGGCTCACCAACAAAGACAATGGACATAATTAAGTATTTAAAGTTGAGACTACATGTTTTCCCCAATGTTACCATTCATCTCTATATATTTGTGGTGAAGTTAAGACTACATGTTTGCCCCAATGTTACCATTCAGCTAGATGTAGTTGTGGTGGACTTGCCTCCCTAATTTGCCGTGTGTTTGTCAAGGAAATTCACCTCAAATATTAGAGGATATTTGTTAACTGATTAGAAATATTTGATGTTCAATAATAGGTATGGTACCAAGGTAACCATACAATTTATACCTATTTCACATTTCCATTTGGATCAATAAATGCCAAATGTGATGAACATCAATTCTCTCATCTCAGATAAGGTGATCGAAGATAGCGTAGAAGAAACTGAATCACCTTAGATGGGATTTCAGATTTTTTTCATGATGAGTGGGCCTATATCTCACATGAATATGATCTTCATAATCTAATTTAATAATAAGGACTTGGTGTTTATTGTTTGCATGAGAAAAATGCACCAATCCCAACCTTGATAAAGGATGATGAGCCTAGTGATTATATTTGGAAATTATACTTTGATGGGTCAAAGAATAATCATGGAACCAAGGCTAGAATGATGTTTATTTCTCTAGAAAATCAAAATTACTTCTCATCTATTAAGTTTCAATTTGGTTGTTAAAATAATGCTATAGAATATAAGGCACTTGTTCATCGTTTGCAATGGGCTAGGAAGATGAAGGTCAATGCCTTACAAATCTTTAGTGATAGTGAACTTCTAATTCAAAAAATGAGAGGGATTAATTTATGTAACAACCCATTTATTAAATCTTATAATCATAGGATATGGGACTTAAATAATTTCAAGCCTTCAACATTCAAGCAATACCAAGATATGACAACAAGTATGCAGACAGGTTGTCTACCATTGGGGCACAATTTAGTATCCCAACTGATGTAAGAAATTAAAAGGTATAGTCACAAATTAAGGTGGTGGTAAGTCCATCTATACTAGATAATAATGATAATTGGCAAGTGTTTAAAGATGATAATCAGATTGTTAGATTCTTGCAAGAAGAGGCTAGGTTTTCATATTGTGAAACTAAAAACAAATAAGTTGCCCAAAGGATTGGTCACACTTAAAAACATATTCAGTAGTGATGATGTGCTGAGGAAAGAGAATTCAACCTTTTCAACAAAGGAGGAACACTATGCTAATATAAAAGTTGCACCTAGTAAGAACCTAAAGTTGGGAAACGTATGCACTTATTTAGAGAAGGAAACTTTCATTAAGTTATGTTCAGGATTTATTGACGTATTTGCATGGAAATATAGTGATCTCAAGAGATTTTACCCAAGTCTAGCTCAACACACCATTGATCTAGAAGATGAAACTAAGCCAATAAGACAAAGATAAAGGCTTATTAATCATAATCTTGAGCCTTTGATGAGAGTTGAGCTTCATAAGCTCATTGAGTCGGCTATTATATTTTCAATCAAGCACTTAACTTGGGTGGCAAACCTTGTTCTAGTATAGAAAAGGAATGGTGAAATTAGACTATATGTTGACTTTCATGACTTGAATTAGGCCTCTTTTAAAGACCACTATCCACTTCCATCTATAGAACATATTTTATAGTTGGTTGTAGGTTCAAAAAGGTTCTCCTTGTTGGATGGCTATAGTGGTTACAACCAAATTTGGGTCAAAGAAGAAGACCAATTAAAGATAGCCTTCACCACAAAGTGGGAGATATTTACATATAGAAAGCTTCTTGTTTCTCTAAATTTTCACTAGTTTCATTTAAATAAGGAAGAAACTAATGTTAAGAGTTATGGGTTTGATGTTACTCGGATTTAGTGTGCACCGTATCCAAGCTTTATGGGAGCTCCTCTTTGGCTGTAGAGGAAACACCTACAATAAGAAAGAAATGTAAACAAGAAAATGTTAGAAGAGGATATGGTGGACTGCCAAGCTATGTGCTCAGTCTCAAAAGTGTGAAGCTCCTTGAGGGATGACAGTCCACTATTTAAAGGTAAAAGTGTTGTAAAGAAAGAAATGACAAATGACTTAAAGAAATGGAAAAGTAGAATGTTGTGTACCTATTCTCTACAGTTTGTATATCTCAAAATGCTATAGAAGGCTAGTTGAAGGTTCTGTCTAGTCTAAATGCGTTGTTTGGATAGGTTTATGGTTTATTGATTTAGAACACAATTGTCGACATCAATTGGTCTATCGAGGTTGGTAGGGTAAATGATGTCAGTGTCATTTTTGTTGCCGACGTCGGTCAGGGTTGTTGGCCTTAGATGGCTTTCAAGATATTCTCGTGGTGGACAAAGGAGTTTCTAGAAGTTTGAAGGTTTATGCAGGGTTGCGGGAAGGTGAATGAGCTCTGAGGAAGGGTATAGGTGGAGGATTCGTGTGTAAAGATGATGAGAACAAGGGGAAGGCCTTTCAACCCTTCCATGGAAGAAGTCGGGTCTCTTGATAGTATTTAGGAATATCAATGGAAACTAATTAACAATGTATTCTAAAACACTAAAATGAAAACCAGAATACTTAGCTTTATTTAGTGAAGACCCAGAGGTGTCAAAATAGTGATTCCCATTGTGGCTGATGTGATCAGTGTTGTGAGCCAATGAAGCCTACATAGATTGTTTCAATTTAGTAGGCTTGAGGACCTTGTACAATCTTTCAATCTAGTCCCTGGAATGATTTGTGCATAGCTTTGATAGCCAAGAGAATGATAGTCAAGTTTTGATGCTTGAAATCTCAGAGCATGCATGTGAATGTGCAAGAGGGTGGGGGGTAGCTCAATGTTAGAGCTTGGCTTATGTAACTAATGTCAGTGATACCACCGGCATCGATCGCAGGTTAACCGATGTCAGTGGAGAGAGAATAGGTAAAAGGGCTATTTTTAGCTCTTTGCCCATTTCTCCACCAACCAAGTGCCTTTTCCATTAGAGAACGGTCAAAACAAGGGCTTATGAGGCACGAGAGTTGGTTAGGGAGTTTAAGATGGGGTGAGAATCAGTCATGGGTAGTTAGGATTTAGAGGACCTAGTCTCAAGCTGACTCATAGGCTAAGAAACGGTCTTAGGGTGAGGTGTCCAAAGTGAGGTAATTAATTTAAAATAAATAGTTTTTTTAAATTAATAAGGTGTGCAAGTGTGGGCTAGGAGTGTTAACATTTAGAAAGGGACCAAGGGGGGGTTGATATGATATTGGTGTCTACATTTACCCATTTTTGTCTTGTGGTTTGTTCTGACGAACTGCAAGACAAAAATAGATGGAGGTTGCCCCATGTATGGGATGAGGTATTCCCCCTCAAAGCGGGAATCGATAGAAGGTAATCCAAAATTAGGTGCTGATTTGATAGGTAGTGGATGGATAAGATAAGGTTGGAGTGTAAACACTTTAATAGTTGAGATTGCACGTATACCACTTTACTTAATAGGCAAGTCAAATTGTCATAGGCAAGGTCGAGGAGGACTAAAATTGAACTAACTAGTCCCCAGCTTATTACTGGTAGCTGATTGGGTCAAAATGATCAAAGTTGAAGCTCTAATGGTCAAGGAAGACTAAAATCAAAGTAACTGGTCCTCAGCTTATTAGTGGTAGCTGATTAGGTTAGATCAATCAAAGCTAGAGCTCCAATGGGCATCGTGTTCCAAGTATTCAGGTTAGGAAGTGCTCCTAGAAAACATGAAAATGTCACAAATATTGGGGATCAACTTGGTCATGATCTGATAATAGGTGTGAGGGGCACGTAAAATTTGCAACTATTCATGAGGTAGCATACGCAATCAAAACAACCAAGGCAAAGTTGTCTCAAAAGTGGTCATGGTCTGAGGAGATAGTCGCAATCTCCAAGGTCATTTGTCGAGTCGAGTTGAGATATAAGTGATCTCAAATGTTGTTTGTTGTGGTTAGGGAGGTGTATGTGATCTCCAATGTGCCCCATGAGAAGTCTAAGGTGACTTTTACAGTGTCAGGGCTGGAAAGACTAAAAATGAGGTAGTTTAGGATAGGCGGTGAGCCTAGGGTTTAGATAGTTGGTCCATTAGGTAGACGAATGAATGAATGGCCGAGCTAACCTCAGAAAACCCCATGTCAACTAAGTGTTTCCTACATAGCCCCTATTTTAAGGGCCTCAGACCAATGTAGTTCTCCCAAAAGGGAAGAAGAGTCAAAGAGGTACATGTTTGAAATGATGAGTGTATGATGATGTTATAGCCTTTTCCATATTGTGTGATGGTGTATGATGTGACATAGGTTATGTGGTTTTTCATCCTTAGCAATCTTCCATATTGGTGATGGTGTAGCTAAAAATGAAATGAGTTTATTTATGCTTCATCAGGTTTCCATATTGGTGATGGTATATGCTTGACATAAATTGTGTTTGGTTGATAGTTTCCATGTGTATTGTTTTCCATAGAAACTAATGTGAATGAGGTATGATAATTTATATAACAAAAATTGGTATTTGAATTTAAATAAATCATGATGTTATGTTAGTGGTTAGAAAATGTTTTGGTTGTATTTTATCAGAAACATGTGATGTTATTTATGATAAAATTGAGTTGAGTGTTAGGTTCATAACTTCATAGTGAAAATTATGAGATGACAATATGCGAGCATATAATTTTAGGACATTGTGTCCTAAAAGATAAAATGGCATGTGATGAAGGTGTGTAAGAAGTGAAAGGTGTGTTGCTCTTTCATTGACAAGGACCATAATGGTAGTGTAGACAGGGTTTTTGAAAAAAAAATCCCCGTTCATGCATTACGTCGTTGACCATTGGTTTTTGTTAGAGAAGTACCCTAATCACTTGATGTTAAGTGAGCTCAAAGTCAATTGGGTATTTTGGGGTAATAAGTGTGATTATGTGATATGTGAGGATAGCGTCACCCTTTTTAGTAGGGATAAATTTGCCCCTTTTATAGGTGACCTTGAGAATGACTATAGGCAAGTCCATGACTTAATAGTTTGTCAGTCAATTTTTTTTTTGTAGACTGATCAATGCGGGAAGTCTACTTGGGGATGTTGATTTTTTTTGTGGTCATGTGAAGCTAATCAATGCGAGAAGCTTTTGAGAGGGTGTTGTTCTTGTATAAAAATTTGGGCATAGCCATCCTTCAAGGGAGTGGTCTACATTTTGCTTTGTATGTTTTGATTTCTTTGAATAGCTATCCTTCAAGGGAGCAGTCTATTAATTACAGCAATAATGTAGTTGTCCTTCGATGGAGCAGTCTACATTTATAGTTTATGACCTTTTTAATATTTTGTTAGGCATCCCAGTTTTATGTTGTTTTTTTTGTTAACTGAACTTTTAGTCATGGACTAGACCATAGAGGTTTAGGGGTTTCCCTTTTATTAGGACAAAGCATAAATGCTTAAAAAAGGGTTAACTAATTGTTGTAGGTAAAAGGGTTGAAAGGAATAGGAATGAGGATGACGGGGGTTATTCAAGGGATGAGCTCAAGTTAATCATCAAGTGAATGATTACTTGGTTAATAGTAGAATGGTCGCAGATGCAAGGCATTAAGGGGCTCAGGTTCTGGCCGGCCTTCGAGAGAAGATAGATGATAAGTGCCTAATCCATACTTGTGCATTATTATATAAGGTTTGAGCCAATTAGGAGCAAACTTACCTTGTTTTCTTCTTTCCATATTGGTCATGTGTTGGTTTTCTTTAAGGGTGAGATCTCTGATTTTGAAATCTCACTCTTTTAGATTTTTATTGTAGGCACGCTTGATGTGATCTTGGTAGATATGAAGATGATTAAGAGTGGCAAGATGAAGTTCATGAAGTAGGTTAGCATGTTGCTAACATTTGATACAATGCCAAACATAGTCACTACAATCTTGATTAAGAGTGGGTCAATAATAGCCTAGGCAGAGGATGGGCTTTGTAATCGAGTTACCACTAAAATGTCCTCCACAAATCCCATCATGGACTTGTTTGATGGCATGAGATGTCTGAGTGGTGGTTAGGCATTAGATAAGGAGGCCATTAAAACCTCATTTGTAGAGAAGACCCCCTAGCATGGTGTATCAAGCAGTACTCTTGATAAAATCCCTCTATCCATTGCTAGAGAGATTAGGAGGAATGATAGAATAAGTCAAGTAATCAACAAGTTGTTTATACCAAACATCATGTCAGTTAGAGAGGTTAGGAGGAATTGCCCCTAAATATGTTGGTTGAGATGTGCCCAAGATAGAAATCTTGGGCTTTGGTGGTAGAGAGGGCTTCGCAAATGGATATGTCCAAGGGGTAAAAACTTGCTCTTTTTCTTTATCCTTTAGGGTTTGGGACCTGGTGGCCACATTAATAGTGTTGATTTCAAATAAAGGGGAAGAAGGTGGTAGGGGGACATAATCTCGCATTGGGATCCTGATTCAAGAGAGGAGGTTTGGGAGGCATGGGATAGTGTCGGTAGTTTGTCAAAAAGGTGGTCAAGAGAATCCTTAATGAGAAGGGTGTCTTTTTTTAGGTGTTGGCAAATGAAAACCTTAAGAGTGTAGCAACTCTTAGTATCATGCCCAAGTGTGCAATGATATAATTAGATTTGAGTGTCATCAAACCAAGATGGTTTTGATCCGAGAGGTCAGTATGGCTTAATGGGCAGGAGAACGATGCTAGAAGACTACAAAAATCGGCATAACAGTGAAGCATAGGAATCCACTAATGGGTCTGCGCTCATTGTTATATTAGGGGTCGATAACTTCTATTTAGGAGTTGTAGGGGGAGTTTTGCATACCACCTTTTTGATTGGTGGTGTGGCCACATGCATAAATGGCACTTTCTTGATGAGAGGTGTTGAATTTATTTTAAGAAATATGTTTTTGATGGGTAGAGGGAGTAATGGAGGCAATTTGTATTTGTGAGGTGTTGGAATGGGGAGCACTCCTATTAAAGTGGAAGGATGTGGACCCAAGATAGAGGGCAATGGTGAAGGTGGGGGAGGAGTATCCCAATGTGGTTTAGCATTCTCCTTTAGTTTGGTGTGAGGACCACTACTGTGTAGGGTGAGGTTCAAATCTAACTTTACTTATGGCTGAGTGAGGTTTGATACAGGCCAAACACTGAGAGATTTAATTTGTTTCAGCATGGTGGATACTATGAGGGTTTGGACTTAGACATGGAAGGCTAAGCTTCTGATGATTTAGAATTGGAAGCCTGATCCTTGTCAAAGACTTTAGGGTAAATTATCATGGAAGGGTTAGTAGTATAAGGCAAAGCTGGATGTGTAGGATAAGGAGCCCTAAGTCACTCACATAATGCCTCATACTCTAGGTTCCTAGAATGGAGGAATCCTAAGTTTTCTACTAATCGAGAAAAGGGTTTAGATGATGTCATGCAAGGCCTTACAGTCGGTCCCTTGGAGGATTTGGGCAATTGAGAGAGTGGAAACATGTTGGATGTAGCAATCACGGGCCAAAGGTGAGAGAGAACCATCACCGGATCTTCCTCGACCAAAGTGGGTGAGGTGGCGAGTTCTTCTCTCGGTGGAGAAGGGATTGGAGAATTTGGCTCTTCAAGCGGATAGAGCATAGGGATGATCATGCCTTCCACGTGTGGTCCAGGAGAATGGAAAGTATGATCCTCCATTGGTAATAAGAAGGATAAGGGTGGGGCCACCAGCGTTGGTACCATCAAAGCATCCTCCAATATGGGAGAGGTTAAAGTAGACTCTCCTACATGTGGAAGGGGGTGGATGGAGGACTATCCTCCATCGGTAGAGGAAAAATAGGAGAGGAAGGCTCATCCAAAGGGCAAAGTAGAGGGATGATGGCCCCTTTTACATGAGGGTGTGGGGTATGAATAGTAAATTCTTCCAATGGTAGAAGAAGAGGGAGAGTGGGGGCAAGAGGAATAGGTAATATGGGATCCTCACGAGGTAAAAGAATGGGTAAAGGAGGTGTTTGATGTTATGGGGGTGATACAAGTGAAACAGGTTCATCCACGCGAGGAAGAGGGTGAGGTGAAGGGAGCTCTTCATTACATGGGGGTGATATGGGTAAAATAGGCACTTCTACTCATGGTGGAGAAATGGGTTAACCAACCTCTTTATATTGTGGGAGAGGTTGGATAGGAATGAAAGGAAAGACTATGTTGACCGTGCATATGTTGCATTCTTGAGGGTCATCGATCATGGTCTGAACATTATTCTGACTTGGGGGATGGTTAGGAAATGGTCACCTAAAGACATCCATGTTTTGGTTGGCCGATGCATTAGGGTTATCCAAAACAAGGTCCCCTTTGTCTAACATGTCTTGAACAATGTTTTTGAGGGTTTTGCAATTATCCGTGTCATGACCCTTGACACGATGATAGTTATAAAAGTCATTTTCCCTGTACCATGCAGGGATGGCTCGTGAGGGATCAAATTGGATAGGTGGTCAAATTTGAGGGAGGTTGAGGACTCCCTACTTCACTAATTTATCTAGTACAGAAGCATATGATTCTCCTATTAGAGTGTATCATCACTGTTCATACCATTGTTGGAATTGTCTAGTGATGCTTTGTGAAGTGGAGGGCTCAGACTGGTTGGTTATGGTAGAAGATGGTGCCTTAAGGACCATAGCATTTGATAATCCCTTGGACTTGGAGTGGGAAGAAGAAGATTTGGAAGAAGGGTCATTGGATTTTGCATTGGTATTTTTGCTATGCAATTTGACCCTGTCTTCTTTGATTGTGCAGAGTTCAAGCTTTCGAGCCATAGTGAAAGCTTCATCGAATGTGCAGAAAGTTTAAACCTACAGAGTGGATGAGATGTGCTTGGCACATGCTCTTGAAAAGAGCTCAATGAGCTCAGGTTGAGGTAGTGAGAAGGAGAGTTGGTTGATCAAACCTCTCCAACGGGCGATGAAGTCTGCTATTGATTCATCCTCAAATTGTCTAATGGAATAAAGCTCTGTGATGGAGACCTTCTTGGTAATATTTATTGAGAAATGATTGAGGAATAGCTGAGCGAGTTGAATGAATGTGAAGAGAGAATGACTGGTAATGGAGCTATACTAGTCAAGGGCAGCACCAGAAAGTGACATAGGGAAGGTGCGGAGTAATAACGCATCATCATGCACTATGAGGTAGCAAGAGTGTCTAAATGCTTGCAAATGTTATTATGGGTCCTCTTTACTCTAAAAGTGAGAAAATTTTGGGAGTTCCCACTGGCTAGGGTATGGTCGAATAGGAACTAAAGGGTGGATAGGTTCGTTTTAGATTTGTTCATATGAAAGAACACTCCTCGAACCTAAAACAGATGTCTCAAGGTTGGACATCTTATCCATCAACATTTTAATTAGATGGGTAGATGGATTGGCATGAGGGGCACCTCCTAAGTTACAGGGTACCTAGAAGGCATTGGGAGGGGTGTATGACATACTTGGTTGCATTTGTGTAGGTGCAACATACTAATAGTTCATTATAGGGGCTGATGTTGAGGCCACAAGGGCTTGTGCTGTGAAGTTGGAGGGCACAACTTGACTAAATGCCACCAAGGGTGGTTGAATGGTGGTGACACTAGTTAAAGGATAAGTGGTCACTCTCATGTTTATAGGCACAAGAGTGGATGGGATAGAGACAATCAAGTTTTGGAAAGGTGTTGAACTTGGTTGAATTATTTGTAGTTGAAGGGGTACGAAAACCCCAATGGAGGTAAGGCAAGAAAGGATAGAAGGGGAGGCCAAATTTTAAACATTGGCCATGGTTGGGTTACTGGTTGAGGTAGTGGCCTGAGTGACCATAGGTTGGGTAGTGAATGTTGTTGATATCATTGTTGCTTCAACCAAAGAAGTTGGCATCCCATAAATAGGGTTACCCAAAGGATCTCACATTTGGCTTCTAGCGAGATAATGTTGGAGAGCCTTGATGTTGTGGTCAAGGAATCTCTCAAACTCTTGATCCCCTTTGGGAACAATAGGAGGTTGAATAGGGGTAGGTTGGATAGGAGTATGCTTGGTGTCTAAAGTATACTCCATTAGATGACTAGGCACGAAGGGAGAAGGTGGGAGTGGCTGTTGACTCACGTGGTCAACAAAGAGTTTGGCTTGACTACGTGTCAAGACCATCCAAGGCAAAATGGGTTTACGTTCCAAAAACTATGTGTTTTAGTTTTAGAAAACTAGAATTTGTGTTAAACAGCAAGAAATTTGGGTTTTGAGCTTGTTGTTTGGAAAAAAAATAATAATTGATAGTGACTGATGTCAGTTGTTTAACCGATATCGGTTATAAAATGTTGCCGACATCAGTCAATTAACCAATGTCAGTGAAGGTTTGGTTTTTGATGTCAGTGGAGAAACCGATGTCAGTTTTTGTGTAATTCTAAAAACACAAAAGATTGATAGTTTTTGGAAGAAGAAGATATTCTGAGTTGTTTTGGACTTTAGAATGGTATGACCTTACCAGCTCAAACACTCAGATAAAACTAGTAGAATAGATGATTAGGCAAGCAACCTCTAAAACATTAGATTCCTAAGAATGAGTTTTAAAGTCGTGGTGGCTTATGCCTTAAGAAAATGTGTTGGGAGTTGGGCTTCTAGAACAGGTCCTAGAGAGGAAGTATATGGCTAGTTTCAAGTTGTGTTATGGTGCTCAAAGATATCTGTGTTAGGGTCAGTATGTGGCCTGGTGCTAGGGCTTGCTCCCTTCACTTCACGAACCCAGAGCTGAGCTAGGCTGCTTAGCCAAAATATACCTTCCCTGTAGTTTATACTCTACCAGAGAACAAAGTGGGTCCTCCTCTTGGTGATGAAATCCAAGTAGGATCGCTGGGTGGGGTAAGGTATCCGCTAGGTGATGAAATCCTAGATGGGCCTTGTCTCATGTAAGTTTATATGTTTGATTTGAAGTGCTTGTGGTTTGGTTGTGTCACATTTGTGCACTATGATTCATTCATAATGCTTTAATTACTAAGTGGGCTAAGTGTGCATCCAAGCAAGAATGAAATGCAGTAGTTTTTAACCCAAATTGAAATATGTTATTCAAATGCAAACAAATGGAGAAGAGGTAAAGAGTATGAGTTTTTCACTACTCTATGATGCATGCAAAAAGTAACAAGAAGAAAAAGAGATGTTCTTTTTAACCTCTGGTAATGATTTCCTTTCAAAACAAAAAGATAGAAGAGGGGATGCAAGAAGAGAATATTTTTCTAATGCATCTATATGAAAGTTTTATTTTTTAAAAGAAGAAGAATGAACCCAAGGAAAACTCCAAGGGTCCCACCGAGCGTGCCAGAATGTTTCTCTAAATTTTCACTAATTGCATTTAAATAAGGAAGAAACTAATGTTAAGAGTTGTGGGTTTGATGTTACCTGGATTTAGTGCACACCATATCCAAGCTTTGTGGGAGCTCCTCTTTGGCTATGGAGGAAACACCTACAGTAAGAAAGACACTTAAATAAGAAAATGTTAGACGAGGGTATGGTGGATTGCCAAGCTACGCGCTTGGTCCCGGAAGCATGAAACTCCTTGAGGGATGATAGTCCAATGTTTAAAGATAAAAGTGTTGGAAAGAAATGACAAATGACTTAAAGAAATAGAAAAGTAAAATGTTGTGTACCTATTCTCTGTAGTCTGTATACCTTAGAATACTAAAGAAGGCTGGTTAAAGGTTCTATTTGGTCTAGATGCACTGTTTGGATAGGTTTCTAGTTTGTTGATTCAGAACACAGTCACCGATGTCGGTTGGTCTGCCGAGGTCAGTAGGGTAAATGATGTCGGTGTTAGTTTTGTTGCCGACGTCGGTTGGGGTTGTTGGCCTTGGATGGCTTTTAGGATATTCTCATGGTGGATAGATGAGTTTCTAGAAGTTTGAAGGTTTGTGCACAGTTGCAGGAAGGTGAATGAGCTCTGAGGAAGGGTATAGGTGGAGGATTGGTGTGTAAAGAGGATGAGAACAAGGGGAAGGCCTTTCAACCCTTCCATGGAAGAAGTCAAGTCTCTTGACAGTATTTATGAATATCAATGGAAACTAATTAACAATGTATTTTAAAACACTAAAATGAAAACCAAAATACTTAGCTTTATTAAGTGAAGACCCAGAGGTGTCAGAATAGTGATTCCTGTTGTGGCTGATGTGACTGGTGTTGTGAGCCAATGAAGCATACATGGATTGCTTCAATTTAATAGGCTTGAGGACCTTGTACAATATTTCAATCCAGTCCCTGGAATGATTTGTGTAGAGCTTCGGTAGCTGGGAGAATGATAGTCAAGTTCTGATGCTTGAAATTTTAGAGTGTGCATGTGAATGTGCGAGAGGGTAGGGGGCAGCTCAATGTTATAGCTTGGCTTATGTAACCAACGTCGGTGATACTGCCAGCGTCGGCCATGGGTTGACCGATGTCGGTGGAGAGAGAATAGGTAAAAGGGCTATTTTTAGCTCTTTTCCCATTTCTCAACCTGCCAAGTGCCTTTTCCATTAGAGAATGGTCAAAACAAGGGCTTATGAGGCATGAGAGTTGGTTAGGGATTTTAAGATGGGGTGAGAATCAGTCATGGGTAGTTAGGATTTAGAGGACCTAGTCTCAGGGTGACTCATAGGCTAAGAAACAGTCTTAGGGTGAGGTGTCTAGGTGAGGTGTCCAAGGTGAGGTAATTAATTTAAAATAAATAGTTTTTTTAAATTAATAAGGTGTGCAAGTGTGGGTTAGGAGTGTTAACATTTAGAAAGAGACCAAGGGGGGTTGACACAATATTGGTGTCTACACTTCCCTTTGGTGTATCCAATACTAAATAAACCTTTTAGAGATCCATAGATATGGTATTTTAGGGCCTTCTTAACAAGTCTGTGTTGGTTTATTTGGATGATATAAAAAAAAATTTAAAGAATACAAGTGAGCACATGGTTCACCTTAAGCAAGTGTTTGAAACGTGTAGGCAATTTAGGGTGTCCCTAAATCCCAAAAAGTGTGTCTTCTCATTTCATGAAGGTAATTTTCTTGTACATATAGTTTCAAAACATGGTTTAATAATAGATCCTAAAAGGATAGCTTCAATTCTTGCACTTTCCTTGCCCAAGCATAAAAGAGCCTTGAAAATTTTCTTAGGAGAGATTAATTTTATTAGAAGATACATCTCAGATTTTTCCACTTTAGTAAAGCCACTTACTATCATGTTAAAGAATAATTAGAGCTTCAGTTGGTACAAATAAGGAGTAAGGATTTTTAAGGGAATTTAGAAAGCCATGGTTAGTTCTCCTATACTCATGAACTCATATTTCTCAAAGGAATTTATTTTGTACACCTATGTTAACATTGACACCATTTCAGGTATTCTTATGTAGCATAATCATGAGGCATTAAAGTAGCCAATAGCCTTTTTTAGTCAAGGCTTGGAGGATTATGAAATAAGGCACCTTTTTATTGAAAAATGTGTACTTTATATTATAAGGTCCCTCAAGAATTTAATATACATATTGTATAACAATAAGATACACCTAATGGTTGTACATCCAAGTGTGAAGGATTTTCTCTTGAACAAGGACATAAATGAGAAAAGAGATGATTGGATAACAATGGTAATGGTGTATGATGTGGAGATCAAAGTCACAACGTTGTTTAGAGGCAAGGGACTTTATGAGCATCTTGCCCAAGACCTACAAGAGGCCAATGAGGTGGTTATGATGTCAATTGATGAATAAGTTGTAGCTGATCATACGTCACCATCTAAATGGTACTATGATTTGGTAAAGTATCTTCAAGATGGTCTTTATCCCTTTCATCTAACTGCTTCAAAAACAAGATATTTTAGATTCTAATCTATTCCATTTCTTCTTGTTGATGGTGTTTTGTTCAAGAAAGATATCAATGGAATGTTGTTAAGATGTATTGAATGACATCAAAAGGAAAGGGTGCTTGCAGAGTTCCATGATGGACATGGTGGATGACATTACTTAGTAAATACTACATCCTACAAGGTCATGAGAGGTGGGTATTATTGGCCAAGCTTATTTGGTGATTGCCATGCATGGGTTAGGAAATGCAAATAATGTGTTATGTTTGTAAGAAAGGTGAAGATTGCAGCCTTACCTATCCAACCAATTGAAATGTATCATCCCTTTGTCCAATGGGGATTGGACTTTATTGGTATCATTAACCCCCCTTCAAACTCAATTCATAAATGGATACTAAATGCCACATATTACTTTACTAGATGGATAGATGTAATGGCATTGAAGGAGGCAAACGAGACCAATGTTCTAGATTTATATGAAGGTCTGCTCACTAGGTTTAGAGTCCCTTCAACCATTATTTTTGATAATGTTATGGCTTTTATGGAGTCTAAAATCAACCAATGGATAGTTCAACATAGTGTCTTTCTTAGCACTTCATAAAACTATTATCCCTAAGGTAATGTCCTTACTAAGTTAGCTAATAAAAACTTATTGAATATCCTAAGGAGGACAATTAAAGATAATAAAAGGTCATGGAATCTAAAATTGAAGTCAACTTTATGGGCTGATGGGGTCACCTATAAGAATTCAATAGCCAACTCCCCATACAAGATGGTATACAGTAAGGAAGCAAAAATGCTTGTTTCTCTTGAATTTCTTGCACTAGAACTAATGCATCAACTTGAGTTGTTGGAGAATGAACCTATAAAAATTAGATATACTGAGCTTATTGAGTTAGAAGAGATAAGACATCAATCCATGCGAGCCATGGAAATTCATCAAGCAAAGGTAAAGAGAGCCTTTGACAAAGGATCTTCTTCAGGAAGCTTTAAATAAGGAGATTTGGTTATGAATTGGGATGAGGATAGAGCTAAGATAGGAAGGCATACAAAGTTTGACTCTCTTTGGAGTGGTCCATACACAATCTCCAACTGTAAATCCCATAATGCCTTGCAACTTGCAAGGATGGATGGTGAAGAGCTTCCTATCCCAGTCAATGGGATACACTTGAAACATTTTTATTAAGGAATCTAAGTTCCCTATACATAATTGTTTTTCTTTCCTCTAAGTGTTGTCCTAGCACATTAGTTTGTTTGCTTTTGCTTTGTTTAGTTAGCTTCCCTATTTTGCTTGTTTTTTCCATTATTTTGGTAGAATTCATTATCTCTATAACTTAAAAAGGTTGTTCATAGCCATGAATCATATGAGTCCAAAATTGATGCATATGGTTTGGTTCTCAAGCATAGTAGGCATGCTTCCAAGCAGAGTCACTAGAATGTTGTCAACTTTTATCCCATGGGTCAAATTATCACCCCATCATTTGAAACTTAGCATATCATGTCAGTTTTCCTTATGAGTTAAGGTTGGTCTTAAGAGTCCCTTGAGATAATTTATTTTGTGATCTAATGATTCCTTACAAGTTTGGTGCCTTGTTTCAATCTCTATTTGTAGGTATAAGCCTTTAAATATGATCAAAAGATAGCTTACACAAGCCTAGAACAACTCAACCATCATAGGATGTCATGCAAAAATGAATGAGTCAATCTAGTTACACATTTTATAAGTTCAGTTAAAAAAACCTCCCAAGGTCAAAAGGTTGCATGGACATGATGTCCATGCCTAGATCATCCTCTGTAAAATTCATATCTTGATGAGCCTGTTGTCTCAACATATAAGGTTTCAAAGTTAATACTGTAGAATAAAATGGGCATGAGGACATCAAGTTTAAGCTTCATGAACTAGTTTTTCAAATTTAAATGTCCAAGATCAATGGTTGGCATTCAATCAGATCAAATCCAATGGTGAGCAAAGATCTAATAGATGTTATTGGGTCTAAGTAAATTAATGGGATGCATTTGACCATAGATTCTAAATCAATGATGAGCATCAATTCAAAATTTTAGCACAAACTCATCGATGATAAGTGTCAATATCTTAGGTGCTTGAATATAAATCTAACAATGTGCATTAACTAACAAGACTAGGGGGCCCAAATAGATTGATCATGAGCATGAAAGTTGTGTTGGGTGAATATTTTGTCATCAAACAACAGATGGAAAAATTGGTATATCAACCATAGTACAAGGAGATTTATACGGCAAAAATTGTGGGTTTACCACATCATAGTGAGATAAATAGCTCCTCTCATCAAGGGGAGGTTCCCTATAAACTACTTATATATTAGTATGAACTGAAAATAGACTCAAGGGTGAGAATACACCATTCATCTCTCTTTTTTTAGAGATCATGTTTACAAGGAAAAAGAGAAATCCTGGTTGATGACTGAAAGCATTTCTCTTCTTTCAGAAATGATGTTCAGTAAATGGCAGAAAATCTTCTCAAATAGTAACTAGATCCATGAGAAACCCATGAAAGCACAAAGTCTTTCATTGCTCCCCTTACTAATTTGAAACATAAGTAACAGTAGAGTGAAGTGCAGCTCAAAGTCTTCACCTAAAACTATAATAGAATATAAGATCACAAAGGATAAAAGCAGTTCAAAGCCTTTCTAATATCCTTCCCGCTAAAATATGGAAAACATGAACTAAAGGTAATTATAGCATCTCAAAGTCTTCATAATTAACTTTATAATGTCTTTAGATAATTTCCACACACACTTTTCTTATTTAATCAAATAGATGAGAGATTATTAGGAAAAATAACATAAGAATGATCTCCTAAATAGCACAAATTATTCCAACACAAAGTCTGAAAATAACCTGCTTCTCATTCATTCAAGAAAATATGATTTACAATCTGAGATCAAAGTCTTAGGAAGCATCTCAATTTGGTAGAGTTTTTTCTCTCAATTATCCAAAGATCTATATCCTTACAAAAGAGGCTCCCTCTATATATATAGGTAAAATCCTTCAAAATTGAGAAAAGACTTAAATATTAAAACCTAGTCAAAGATGAGTCTCCATTGACTTTGGGACTTTTCTGGATTTTTACATGTAATTACACATAACAAAAGTACATGTGAAAATGTCCCAAGTCAATTACAAAGTGCATGAGAATAATGTAGAAGAAATCATAGAAGAACAATTTAATTTTTATCGCCAGCCTTCTTTAGATGAGCATCGTACATGGTGATAGCTGCCTGTATCCTAATACTATCTAGCACAATAGTATTTTTGAAGACCACCTTAGCCCTGACTATGGAATCTCTCACTATTGTGATTGATTTTGCATGACTAGTTAACCTGGTTCTCAGATTGTCCAGAGTCAACTAATTATCTAAGATATTGTCCACAGAAGCCATTGAGAACGCTTTCTCTTCGAATTCCTTTCGGATCATACCTTCAAACTCCTAAATCATTTCTTCTATTGAAATTAATTGGTTGTCTTGAGAGGTAAGTCTATAAGGCAACTCTTCTAATTTGTGCAACAGACTGATATCACTTTGTTCACTAGCATCCTTGGAAGATTCAAGGTTGTGGATTAACTCCTTAAGCACCTAGATCCTATATATCAGTGATTCTTTAGTTTCAATATAAGAATCTCTGTCAACAATGACACTGATTGATACTAAGGTATGTATTTTCATCTCCATCTCTGTCCATTTGCTAAGATATTTATCTGTGCTTTCAACCTCCTGAGAAATGACATTGATAAGATCATCTAATTTTGTTCTCACTTTCCTCATTTTATCTATCTTCTCAGACAACTCTGTGAACAATGAAATCCCCTGTGCATGCATTTTATCCAGATAGTCTTCAAGTACCTTTCCCTTTAGATAAGTCTTTTCTACTTTTTGAATCATGGGATCATCTATAGAGAAAGCCTTTGGAGTTACCACTTCTGGAGGAAAAGTGAATCTCCTTAAATCTCCTTATCACTGCGATCAATTGTTCCACCATTGCCTTATAGTGATCCTTCATTTCTCTTTCCCTATCAAATTTCTAAACCATAATATCCATCATGGATTGAAAAATACTCTTAGCACCCTTGTGAGTTATCTTCCCTAACTCAACTCGAGAGATAGAGTAGCTACTCATATAAAAAATTTCAAGAGTCACATCCTGTGGAGGTTTAGCTATTTCTAAAAATTTGTTCCCCTTATCTCCAATCATCTTTGAAAGGATATTTGGCTTCTTGGGGGTCTTAGCTTTCATCGGCACCATTTTATCAAAGTCAAAGTCATCTAGAGAGATGGCTTGTTTTTTCCTTTTAGGTATAAAAGTTGATAGCCAAGGTGGGAGAGCAAAAGCACTTAAATTAGCAACAGTCCTTGTAGTTGGCATCACTGGGGTAGCACCTATGCTACTTGTGGAAATAATGGGTGTATAATCAGTTAAAACCACACTTGCTATCGAATGGTTGAAGGTAGAACTATCACCGATGTTAAAAGATAGAGATGACAAACTGGGGATGGATCCTGATGAATGAATAATATCTCTAGAAGCACTTTGAGGATCGCAAAAAATAATTTAGAAGGAGAGGCAGCTCCAAAAGAGGGAATATTGATTGAATAAATAAGTGGAGTTACACCAGGTGAGTGGGGTGAAGAAGAAATTCTTGCATTTAGTTGTGCACCCTCCCACAGAGATAGAGTTTCCATTCCCTGTTGACCTGCAAGCCTATCATCTATTTCCATCTTCCATGTTGCTGGTTCTTTGGTACTTTGCTTCTCAACCTCCATATCTATTGTCTCCAGCTCTTTCTCTGCAACTTTTGATTTCTTCATCACAAAAATGATCCTAGGCTTATGGGGCCTAGATGGAGAAGGAACATCACTTTTATTCTTCATCTGGTTTTCTGCCCTTCTCCTTGTCTCTTCTTGAAATTTGGCCTCTGATCCCGTGATGAAATATTTCAAGGTGATCCCATTATTTGTTAACCAATCATTGGTGTTTTCCAATATTGGTTCGAATCTCATCCTTAAGGAGGTCAACTCTTTTTAAGACCATTGGATCGGGGGAAGAGGAGCATTGGCAACTTATTCAGCATGATATATATTATTGACCAGATCTCCTACATCTACTAGATTTGTAGGGATATCAATGAGCCCTAGATATTCTATTTGTTCAAGAGATAGTCTACTGTAGTCCATCTTTTTGATATCTTTCACTGTCCTCAAATCGATCCAAATGTCTTCGATCATAGGTTCATAGAACTAGGTCTTCCTCTTGATCATGTCCACACCTCTATAGTCAAAATTGGGTCTCCTTTTGAAATGCTTTATGGTTACAAGTTGCATTTTGGTCTCCATTGCCCTAGCTTTTGTAGCGGTCAACACTGAGTACCTACTAATTTCAATGGGGAACTTGAAACTGGGTTTCTTGAGTTCCATCTACTTATTGTGTACGATAATAATTTTCCTACATAGCTCCATCAGGACCAATTTATCTAAGGGAAATCTTGGGAGCATATAGGGATAACCTTGGAAAAAGCCAACCCATAGATAACAAAAAGAAGGGAACTACAAGAACATACAGCCGAAGTCATTCACAATGGTCCAAGCTTCATCTGACACTCTTTTTTGTTCTAATTGGGGATCGAAGAGACACAAAAATACTGCAAATAAAGCATCATTTACCCTCCTAAAATGATGGATTTAACCCTTCAATGTTAGCTAAGGATAATATTTATATACTGGGGTCATTTTCCTGTCTCCCTTTGATGTTAAGCCTGGAAAGGTTCTCATTGAAGCTACAATGTATACCAGGTGTGAAGTCATGTAAAATTTTGAGGTAGTAGACACCTTTGTCAATTGCTCATGTAGAGCATTGCTAATTTGTTCCCCCCAAAAAATGACTTGTTTGCCCTAAAGGATTATCTTAACGAAGGGATACATCCATTCATGAAACTAAGAGGAAGAAGGTAAACCTCGTACTCTACTGAGAAGAGTAATCAAGTCACCAACCTCTTCAATAAAATTGCTCCTTGGAAAGTTTCATGGCCATCTAGACAAGTTTGCTCTAACAGTTTTTAGCCATCTATTGTTGATCACCTTTTTTGGTTTCTCAGGATCTTTATCATATTCCTTTTGTGCTTCAACGAAGTCAATCTTCAACACTTCAGTAAAAGGAGGGCACATGAACACTTTGTCAATGAACTCAGGGTCTAGTCAAATTACTATGTTGCCACTAGCATCTACCACAGCCCTGGTATCTTTGTTGTAGAATTGGGCACACTGGAGAACAAACTCTATGTGATGAGCTGCCATAGGAAAAGAGGAGACTAGATGAATATTGCTCTCAATTATCCTCTTCATTTCAGAGCTAGGATTGTTTGCTTTGGTTCTCTCTATGAACTCAGCCATATCTACGTGCCCAATCTCTGTATCCCTAATGTCATCAACATTAGAAGTAACTGAGGTGATTGGAAAAACACCTTGATACTAGTACTTCATTGTCTTCAACTTCTTTGGAGAAACCTTAGTCATCAAGATGAGCCTTTGTCAAAAATATATTGATGAAGAAAGATCTTAAAGAGAAACTATGATAAGAATCATGATCAAGTAATTAGGGGAAATATTGGCAATCTAGAAAAATTACACGTTGGATGATCATGACCAGAGAAATGCACTTAAAAGGGATAAGGTGCAAGCAGGTCAAGAAGTGAAAGGGAATTGGGCTCAAAAAATAGGAAAATTAAAATTTCCCAGAGTTAGTAAAAATGGAGGGAAGGCATGCATGGGCAGCAAAAATTGTTGCCCTTGCATGTTGAGGACTGTCATTTGTGCATAGGTGGCAAAAATTTCTCCCTGTGTATATTGAGGAAGGAAGGATGCATCGATGGTAATTTTCACCACTGATGCATGTGAAAAGAAAGTTGTTATGCATAGGTGGAAAAAATTGTTGCCCATGTACATAGTTGGATGGCCAAATGTGCATTGATGGCAAATTTCACCGCTGATACATGCAGTTGGAAGTTTTTCATGTAAGGGTGGCAAAAATCACCACCCTTGCACGGGTTGGCAAGGGGTCCATAAGGGTGGAAAATTTCACCACCTTTACACATGGTTAGACTGACACATGTAAGGGTGGTGAAATTTGTCACCATTATGTGGGATAAATGGCCGACGGGTGGAAAAAAAAGGGGGAAGAGAGTTCTCCCTACTTAGATCACCTCTTCAGGGGGAAAAAGGAGGAAGGGAAGACAAAAACCTAAGAAAACCTAGACCTAGAAGGAAAAGAGGAAAACCAACATGAAAAAAGATAAGGAAAACAAAAACAAAATAAAAACCAAAACCCTACCTGGAAAAAATGCAAAACAGTGCTTGAATCCATGAAAACATGCTTCCACTAGCTCACACGATCATCCAAATACAAGAAGGAGGAGGAAAAAAAGAGGAATGAAACAAAAATAATAAAATAGGGATTAAATGGGGAAAAAATTGACCCCAACCACTCGGTATGCATGGCCATTAATGCCATGCATGAAAACTGAGATCATGTAGGGGCAGGAAATTTTGCCACCTCTGCATGAGAGATTAAAAAAAAGGAATGCAGGGGCAACAAACTTTGTCGCTCCTACATGAAACGAACCAAAAAATGCAAGGGCAAAAAAAATTTTTGCTCCTAAATGAAGGATGCAAGGGCGGCAAAAATTGCTTCCTTTGCATGAGAAAATTAAAACCACACGTAGTGGCGGCAAAAATTTCTGCCCCTGCATGCAAACTCAAGAAAACACCTAACTTGAAAATACAAAAATTTTGTCACCTAATCGCATCAAGATCGTAATGATTTTCACATTTTTTAGGAAATCATAATAAGGGAACATCATGAAATTTTAATGATGCCAGTTGACAAAAATGAGATCAAGAAAAACTTGCCTCGAAATATGAACTTAGAGTGAAAAACATGAAACAGACAAGTTTCATAGGGGTTGTTCCAAAAATGAGTGTAGCTGATTTTGGGAACAACAAGCTGACAAGGTAGATCCAATGGTGAGTGATAAGTCAACAAGTTAGCAGATCTCAAAGATAAATAAGAATTTTCTAAGTGTCATGAGTAGATTAAGTTGGTAGAAGATCTATGTCTCATATTTAATTATATAGAGACAAATCAATGGTGTGCATATAATATGACAAAGTAGATCTAATGGTGCATAAAAAAGTTGACCAATCATCAAGATTAAAATTCAAGGATTAAGTAAATCAAATATTGATGACTTTCAATAACCAAATAAGATCAAGATCAGTGGTCAAGATTAAAGGTCAAAAGCCAGCTCAAACCAATGTAAATATCTCAACCAACTGCATGATTATGACCCTTTTCTCCATTCTTGCATGCCAAAAATGAACCAGTGAGGAGAAATTAATGCCATAATAAGATCAAAATGGATTGGTTGAGTTTTTTAACTACATGAATGCTAGAAGGAGATTGAAAAAGATTGAGCAAATTGTTGTAATAACTTCGACACTAGAATTCTACTTTAAAATGACTTGATTCCACCATGGTAATCATAAGGAGCATCATGAAGGCCAAAAATGGATTGAAAAGGATGGATATAGTTGTCATGGTCATTTTCTAGAAGTATCCTTAGCATGATGATCCTTTATAACTAAATTAACATTGAATGATCAAAAATATTGATCATCATGACCCCTTATCCATCATTCTATGCATTGATCCCCATCTCTTTCATCCCTTTTATTTATACAAGCTTATAAGCTTTAATATGGATCCCTCTCTTTGGCTTGACTATAATCTACTAAAATTTGTAGTACAACACCTATATGATGCAATAAAGAATGAACTCTTTCATTTCACAAGTTGAGTTGAAGTGTGTTTCATGAGTTCATTAATGTGGTCAAGTGAATTTATGTGTTCCTTACCTCTATCTAGGTTCCCTCACCTTCATTCATTATTTTGGTAGTTCTCATAGGTCACTCTAAGTGCATACATAGTTTGTTGGTTAGCTTGGAAGTGGATAACTGCCCTCCCATGCTAGGTTGATAGCTAGTCAATGCCCTTTTGTGAAACACTTATATGAGGGTTGATCAAAGAGAAAGTGAAGTGATCTTATGTAATATTTAAATTTTCCTATATTGTGTCTTGTGTAGGTGTGAGGATCAAGCATTTGGTGCATCACCTCATTTTTATATGCTTTCATATATTATTGTCAATTTCTTTCCCCCTTTTTCAAGTAAGAGCTAGTTTAGGCTTAGTATATGTGATAGATCCAAGAGTAAGTTGGCCTTATATAAAGGTATGACCCAATTTTAGGTAACCCATAACCTAGGTTCAGTACCATGTTAGACTAAGATTGATCAAGAGGACCTGAACAATCCCCTTTCTCAGCTAGGGTGCAATCTAGACCACCAACAGGAACAAAGGGGGTTCAGGACATAAAAGGACCAAGCATAAGATTTTTAGACTAAGGTTTGGTCATGTTGATAAATATGACTAAACCTTAGGATAATAATTAAACTAAGTCCATAGCACAAATAATTATTTCCATTTAAATTATTTCCATACAAATTTTCAAATAAAAAGACCTGCATAAATTTGAATGCAAATTTAAAAGGATTAGGGTAAAGAATTAGACTAAGGGTTTCTAGATGTTCAAACATGAATAAAATTAGACATTTAAGAACAAATGATTTAATAAAAGGTCCAATTTTTCATTTGGAGTATGAAACCTTGAACATTATCCACACACTTGGGTCTTCATTAAACATGTATCTTGAAAAACACATGAAGCAACCATTAACAAAGTTAGGCAAAATAAAACAAGAATCAAATATATACATGCTATTCAATATGAATGAGAGCTACGTGTGGATGATCTTCAAATAAAGTATTCTGATCATGTGGCATTTTCAATTCAAAGCACAAATTTTTAAAATTTTGAAACAAGGGTCCCCATTTTTAGAAATGGATGTATGTTGACCTCAACAAATAACAATTTCTTGAGGAAACATAACAATATGTTAGAATTTAAAGACTTTGGTTTAGACTAAATACTAGGCTACTTATTCTACATGATCAAGTACCATAGTTAAGATAAGGCCACAATTAAGATAAGTCTCACATATGTAAAATTAGGATCAAACATCAAAACATAGCCATGATATGTGTGTGTTTTGATTCCACTTATTGATTGCCATGGGGTTTAGAGAACAACTTTTAGATTCATGACCTTAACTAATAACATTGACTTATAGCATATTTGGATGTGCATTAAGGATCATGATTTAGCTTAGGGAAGGCTTTTGCATTGCTCTACTACCAACTAGGCATTCATAGTGCTGACAGAGATGCCTTTGGTTCTACTTTAGGCCTTGCTCCACTACCAACTAGGCATTCATATCCCTATTGGAGGTTACTAAAATCACATTTGCTTAGAAAGTTCTTGAATTTTGTAATAAGGCTCTTGTTTTTATATTTTTCAAATCATTTTGACTTTCTAGCAAAGGTTGGGAACTAGGTTATCTAGGTTTTGGGATTTGGCCAAATGTTTGGTCTTCAAACAATCATCCTAGGTTGTAAACTTTGTCCTAGGCAATGATGTTCATTAAGTGTGAATATGATTATGTTCCAATAATTTAATTTTTCATCTTTCATGTGCAATCCTTCTTACAATAAAGCTGAGATCAAAAAATGGCTTAGAATCTCAAGGAAAAATTATCCTACCTATTAGTCTTTACTAGTTTCTCCAAACTATAACATCAAGCTCATATTTAAACAATCCATGGTCAACTAATGCTAAGAAGTTAGACCTGCATTCTTAACTAGTGAAATTATTGAGAAATTAGGAGTGTTGTTATGAGGACTTATTGAAATCAAGGATCAAAGAAAAGAAAGCAAACACACCAAACACAAAGCAAATAAAAAGTAGAGGAAATAAGCAAACAAATACATACAAACACTGTGCACAAGGAACAAGAAAAAATAGAAAATAAACTAGTCTATAACCTACCTACATTACCTCTAACTAGTCTTACAGTTCATTCCATGAATAATTTAGGTGGGACAGTATATAAATAGTGTTTTAGGTATTGCTCATTGGTTATAAATATGAACTCTGCTCTTTGTAAGTATTTTAGTTTGAATGTGTTATCTCCCAGGGTCTCAGCAATCTAATATAGGCCAACCTGCAAAGGTGTGAACTTCTCATGTTTTCCTTTTGTTTATGATGCCTTATCTCAAATAAGAACTAAATTTTCTTGTTTAAACACCTTTATCTTTGAACACTTTTAAAACCACCTCTTAGCTGTGGTTTGGTGTCTATTGAAATTAGTAAAATCTTCCTCTCATGCATCTTCCATTTGTATGATGTCCAGTAAAATTGAATTTGTAAATTCTTGATCCTCCTCCATGTACTCTTTCATGAACGTGTATGTTGGTAGCTTGAGTATCATGGGTAATATAGGTTCTTAGCCATATAAAAATAAGAATGGTGATGCCTTAGGAGCTTTCTTGACTCTAGTTCTATCTACTCAAAGGGAATACTTGAGTAATTTGTGCCATGTTCTTGGTTTATCAGTTGTAGACTTCTTTATAACTTTCATCAAGTTCTTATTTATTGATTCTAACACACCATTACCTTGAGGATAATGGTTTGATGAGAACTTAAGGAAAATGTTGTTATCATATGGCCACTCAGTCATCTTAATGAATACAAAAGTAGATCCATTATCATAAACTAGAGATACTGATGTCCCAAACCTTGTGCATATATTCTCTTCTAAAACTTTGATCACCTCTTAAGTCCTACACTACTTGGTTTCCACTGCTTTAGTCCATCTTATGCATTAGTCAATAGCATTCAGAACATACTTTTGACCATATAAGGAATTAGGGTTAATGATCCCCACAAATTCTAATCCCCATTGAGAAAAAGGCTTATCAATGATGATTGTCTTCAATGACATGGTTACCTTGGGATCTTTAGTGTTAAAGACTTGACATGAATGCTATTCTCTCACATACTTGTGAGCATCCTTGAAGATAGTAGGCTAGTAGTAACCATCCTTAAGGATCTTGTGGGTTGCTTTCCTTCTAGATGGATGTCCACTTCTAAGTTTTTCAGGGAAAGTGCTCAAGATCTTAGTTGCCTCTTCTTTGGAGACACATCTTAGGTAAATGCCTTCAAAGTTATTTATGTATAATACTCCATTTTTTATTAGGAAATGTGTTACTTTGAGCCTCAAAGATCTCTTTTTCTCTCTACTTAACCCTATAGGGTAGTAGCCATTGATTAGAAAATAAACAATAGGATCATACCAATCATTGGGTTGGAAACTTTGTTGCTCAACCTACATGATATTTATCTTGGGATTAATATTGCCAATCAACTAAATTAAACTTTAGAATCTTACCAATTATGCAATCTTCATCTCTAGATCATACTCTTGGAGACCATATATCCACTTACCTCTTCTCTCTCCAAGTTCACATTGGCTCAACATAATTTAGTGGCAGGGTTTGGCAAGATTGCATGCACTTTAGTCCTAACAATATAGTATCTAAACTTATTTACTACCTTAACTAAATCATATGCTTGTTTTTCAATCAAATAATAGTTCAACTCAGTATTTTTTAAATTGGTGTCCATAAATGTAATAGCATGGTCACATTTATCTATCTTTTAAGTTAGAACAGTAGCTATAGTATGATCAAAAGCAAAGGAATAAAGATAAAAGTCTTTTGTAAAGTCTCGACTTATCAGCACAAGAGATTGTCTAATTATTTATTTTATGTCCTTGAAATTTTTTCTTGTCTCTTCATTCCATGTGATCTTGGCATCTTTATTCAACATTTCATTCAAAGGTCTCACTATTTTTGCAAAACCAGAAATAAACTTCCTCATAAAGTTGATCTTCCCAAAGAAAGATTTCATTTTTTCCTTGTTATTAGGGAGCCCTATCTTGGATATATCATACACTATATTAAGGTCTATATAAATCACCTCCTTAGTTATAAAATGTCCAAATAATTTACCATTAGTAACATATAAAATAGTTTTCTTTGGATTGAGAGAAATTACATACCTTCTACATCTTTCAAATACCTACTACAAGTGCATGATGTGGTCCTCCCTATTTTTTGAAAAGATAGTTAAATCATCCATGTAAATGATAATTAAATTACCTATCAACCCTATTGTAGATTTGTTGTTTATGTCATGGAAGTGTCTATGTGAGTGGATGAAGTGTCTTGATAGTCTAACTGTTAATGACAAAGTGTTCATTTTACCTGTCCTATTATGCTTGAATTAGGCTTGGTTGATCTTAAGTTTTGGCAGGATTAGGGATGGGTCTAAAGTATTTATAATGTGTGAGGTGTCCTAAAAAATTCCAATTATGATTGGAGATCTTGTGTAAGTGCATGGTATTCATGTAGTTCTTCATTATGTTCATCTTAGCATAGTTGGTTCTGTGATAGAAAAATCTGAGTAGGAAATTTGTTGACATCATCATTGCCATGTATGGATGATTCAGGGGGAGGTAGTCATATTTTTTTTAGTATTATTCCTAAGTTATTTTGGTTCAAATTTTAGTTCATGAGGTTTATCATAGCTAAATACATGCAAGTATAATGTTAGCCTCTCAAACAGAAGTTCACTAAGTTTCTATACTTAGCCAAATCATCACTACGCGTCATGCAAACATGTATGATCCATCAAGTTTGTGAATTTATTTTAGGTATTTATAAATTTAATACTGGGTCAATTTTTTCATGGTTATTTTGTCTATAGTGCTAATAATATACCCTAAATATTTGGAGTCCTAAAGTGTTTTCTATCTCAAGATATAAATCTTCAAAGTTACACTTGCAAACTATGATGGGCTAGAGACCGTCAAGATAAACTACATTGAAGTCTAAATTCATATAGCTAGTAGATATAATAGTGCATGTTAAATTTAAAATATTAATCTAATAGTGTGTGTAAAATTCAATATGTCAAATAATGAACGTGCTAGTGACATGTGTCATATTCACAGAGCTTGGATAGAAGATTAACAGTTTGAGGGTGTTCATACTATCAAAATATCAATGGTGTGAGTTGAAGTCAAATATTCAAATGTGAAAAAGGCACGTGAGTGTGCCAAGTGTTGTAATCATGGGAGTTCTAATCAAAATATGATAGTGAGTGCTTTAAGTAAAGACTTGGTTAATCCATAGAGATCGACAGCGCACATTTGGTCAATATTACAAAAAAGCATGATATGAGGTCAACATGTTCAATGTTTAAACTTTGGATATTGGATCACTATGAGTTAAATTTTGAACTAATTTTGAATAAGATAAACAGTGTGAGTTGAAGGTTTTCATCAAGATGGAGGCCTAATTGGCTAGTAGCTTTGTGAAGAAAGTATGTTTCATAGGTTGAGATAGGTGATGAAAATAAGTGTGCTTAAGGGGGAATATGAGAATGATCTAGATATGAAGTTTCAAGTATTGAAAGTATGTATACTAAAATTTGTGGGCTCTGCAAGTTCCAGGTAGGTCTACAAGGAGTCTAGACAAGACTAGTGTGAAGATTTGATGTTTTTTCTTAGTTTCTCTAAAATATCAAAGTATGAGTATTTATATGTAAGATTCTAGGTTGGTTTATAGCATGTTTCCTATTTGGTGAGTGGCATGAAGTTTTGTTGGTGGTTCTTGAGGTGGCTTAAGAGAAAAGGCTAGTAAGCTTGTGTGGTGGTTCTTCATGATGTGTGGATATCTGAAGATGCTCAAGAGGTGTGATGTCTTATATATCTAAATGGGAGTCACTCTCATATATTTTTTGGTGAGTTCCATTAGATTTTAGTGTTTTTGTGTGTTGTTTCTTAATTGGTTGCAGTGCTTGGTTGAAGAGAGTGTTGCATGTAGTAAGAGGAAGTTTTCAAGGAAAATAAGAGATAGGCTCAAGGTAAGGGGAGTTTGTATCATCTTTATAAGGTGGTCCTATCCTATTGGTGGTATTTTTAGGTCCTGGAGATAAGTTTGTGCCCACTTTATCATTGTGTCAAAGGGGGAGAAGGTTCCTATTTTGAGAGTACATGAAGAGAGAAAAAGAAGGTGAGTTTTCGATGGGTGTTTACATTAGTAACAAAGGGGGATATTATTGGAGAGTTTTTAGTGATGTCATGGAGGTTTCCAAGTTAGTGGATGAAGTGTCTTGATAGTCTAAGTGTCAATGACAAAATCTACAGTGTGTTTGTCCTAATATGCTTGAATTAGGCTTGGTTGATATTTAGTTTTCACATGATTAGGGATGGGTCTAAAGTATTTATCATTGTTAGGGGTCCTATCATAGGTCAAATATGAATATATATCTTATGTAAGTGTATGGCATTCATCTATTTCTTCATTATGTTCATCTTGGCATAGTTGGTTCTATGATAGAAAACTCTGAGCAGGTAGTTTGTTGATGTCATCATTGCCACATGTGGATGAGTTAGGGGGAGTTAGTCATATGGTTGTGACCATATTAGTCTTAATTTATTGTGGTTCAAATTTTAGGTCATGAGGTTGAGTGTAGATAAATATATTTGAGTGCAAAGTTGGCCTCTTAGATAGAATTTTACTAAGTTTATATTCTTAGCCAAATAGTCATTGCATGTCATGTAGACATGTATGATCCAAAAAGTTTGTTTGTTTATTGTAGGTAATTAAAAATTAAATAGTGAGAAAAAAAATTCATTATGATGTTTTCTAGAGTGCCAATAATGTATCCTAAATATTTGGAGTCTTGAAGTATTTTCTAGCTCGAGATATAAATCTTCAAAGTTGTACTTGAAGACTATGATGGGCCAGAGACCATCAAGATAAAATACATTGAAGTCTAAATTCATCTACTTAGTATATATAATAGTTCATATTAATCTCATATATTGATCTGATGGTACATATAAAATTCAATATGTCAAAGAATGAACACACTATTGACATATGTCACATTCACAAAGCTTGGACAGAAGATCAATAGTTCACAAGGATTCACACTATCAAAAGATCGATGGTATGAGTCAAAGTTAAAGATTCAAATGTGTAAAATGGACATGAGTGTACCAAGTTTCATAATTATGGGATTTATAATCAATATCTAAAGGTGAACACTATAAGATAAATACTAAGTTAATCCACAGAGATCGGTGGTGCGTATTTAGTCAATATTACAAAAAAGCCATGAGATGAGTTCAACATGTTCGAGGTCTAAAATTTGGATAGTGGAGAAGTATGAGTTAAAGTTTGAGCTAATTCCAAAGAATATCAAAGGTGAAATTTAAGTGAGCTAAGCAAAGAGAATGATATGTGTTCTAAGTTACCGAGGTTTAATTGTGACCTTTTGGATTTAAATATTTGAATTTAATGAAGGAAAGACCAGTGCTTGGTTTCTTAGCCATAACTTTCAATATATGTATAATTTGATGTTGTAGTAAAAATAAAAGTTGTATAAGACTTCAAGGTGCATATATAATATTCATTTTAGGTCTAAATTTTTGTACACTCAAATTTATTGAGCTCCAAAGTTGACTATGTGTTCATGTATGCTCTACAAGTAACCCGAGAAGGGTAATAGAGTTGTTATTGATGGTATTTCAATGTTTCTAGATGAGATAACTATCAGAGAGTGTTTTAGACTCCATGACAATCATATGTGTGGATTATGAAGGTTTGATCAATAATATTGAGTATGATCAAAGGCTTATAAGGTGACTGTGTGTTCGTTCATGGTGGTTGTGTGCACAGAATATTGTTTGAGTGAATTGAGCTTTAGTAGAAGGGTGTTGTGATGGATTTTATCACTTAAGGTGGACCTATATATTATGTGGTATGGGTTCATGTATTTTAAATTCTTTTATGCTCTTAGTTTGCCTAGAGAAGTGTCAAAGAGGTGAATGGGTATTCATAGGAGCTAAAAGGTGACTTAGGCCTATTTGAAAGAGGGTTGTGCTTAAAGGTGACCCATGTTACATGCCTTAATGGTGAAGGCATGTGTTGTGGTCAATAAGGAAGGTTGTGATCATAATAATCATGAAGATTATTTAAAAGGTGAAACCAAATGTGATCATTCTAAGCTTATTGAATTGATGTGAGAGACCTAAGAGAAGAGGTGTATGTGAGAGTTCAAGAGCAAAGGAAAGAAAAAAGGGTGTGTGCCTAGTGGATGGGTTGTAGAGAAGATAGGTTTATGATGATGTGTATGACCTATAGGTTATATTTTTGATGTCAAATATAGTGCTCTTGTAGGTTTGAAAATTAAGGATGAGTGAAGGATATATGATGTTTGTGTGAGTTTGGTGGTTGATTTGAGAGGTAGATCAGAGTGTGGACTATGTAGTGTGTAGAGTTGAAGAGAGATGATATACATTATATCTCCATTAGATTGGTAGGTAATCAATGATTAAGAGATGTTCATTTCATAGGTGTTGGGAGGTTACTCAACATCTAGGTCAAAAGGACTTGACCAACAAATGATCAGAAGGACTTGATCATCCTAGAGGTAGGTGTTCCTTATGAAATAGGTATTTCATTAAATCCACCAACAGGTGGTCAAAATAACTTGAACATCCTAGGGGAAGGTTCTCCTTGTGAAATAGGTGTTTCACTAAATTATGGTCAGAAGGACTTGACCAATCTCATGTTTATGATCATCTTATAGGACAAGTAGTCCATGTGTTTGCAAGCTTGAGAGTGGGTTTTATTCGCCAAGAGGGTTTTCCACATAGATCTTGTGTTGTGTGTGTGATCTTAAATTATTAATTATTCATTGTTATAAACATCTCAAATGATTCATGAATGGTTGTATTGAATGCTTAAGTGTTTAAAGGATTTGGAAATTGAATTGGATTGTTTTCCACCACTGATTCACCCCCACTTAGTGCTTTGTAACTTTAACAAGCTCATAAAAAGCATAGTCCATTTCCCTTTAGAAATTTTCACCTACATTTATTAGTCTAAAGGTCATCCTTTTGTAGGCAAAAGTCTTCCACTTAGTAGTAAATGTAGTTTTTAATCTTTTTTTTTCAAAATCAGTTGGTTGTATCCTAAAAAACCATCAAGAAAGGACATCATTGTATAACCACTAACAATTTGAATAGCCTGATCAAGAGAAATAAAAGGATAGTTATCTTTTTTAGATGCTCTATTCAAATTTCTAAAGTCTATTCACAATCTAATTTCCCCATTCTTCTTCCTAAATGGTAATAATTTAACTACCCAAGTGGAGTGCCTAATGGGAAACACTATCTTTGCATCTAGCAATTTCTTGACTTCTTTGTATATCAAAGGTTCTAGGATAGGGTTGATAGATCTTTATTTTTTAAGAAAGGCTTGTAGGCTTTTTTTAGTGGTATGGTATGAGTTATGACTCTAGGATCAATGGTATTTAAGTCCTCATATGAACATGCTATAGCATATTTATACTTGGTCAATAGCTCTTTAGCTTTCCTTAACTCTTGATTAGTGGTGGTTGTACCAATATTCACTAGCTAGGGTTAACCTTATGTTCGTAGGTCAATTGGTTTGTAATCTTTCCCATTTAACTTAGGAACCTTGACATTTCTAGCTAGGTTATCTATGTCAAATAATCTTTCTAGGGCAATCATGCCTTTGGGAATTTTATTGTCACTTAGCTACACAATTATGTCATCAATATTGCATTTGTCAAGAGCATTTTCATTAATTTCATCAATGATATGAGCCTCAAATACTCCTAAACTATTATTGAAGTCTAAAATCTATTAGTCATCACTGAATACCTACAAATGGTTGATATTATTAGGGACTAAGGGATAGGGAATCAATTCAATAGTAAGGATTTTTATCTTGGAGCATTGATTGGGCATAAGGTTGGTTGTAGTTAAGGCTAGCTTATCAGCAAGCTTATTTTCTTCCCTAGGAATTGAGATAATGTTAAAATCATCAAAACACTTTATCAAGTCCCAAACTCTAAACTTATATTTCTTAAGGTATGATATTTTATACCAGCACTTACTTCTCACTTGATTAAATACTAGTTTTGAGTCACCATAAACTAGCATCTCTTTGACTTTGTGTTTGATGGCAAATTTTAGACCTAATATTAGATCCTCATATTCTACCAAATTATTAGTGCATGGAAATTAAAGTTTTCAATGGGATTGATTAACACCACTCATACTCTAGAACCTAATTTATATCTAGCACCATCAAAGTATAACTTTCATAATCCAGGCATAGCATGAGAAGGTTTAGAGTCACATACCTTTAGGTTGTCAAGAGTGTAAACTCCTAACTCATAATTGGCCATGTTGACCCTTTCATTCATTGCATTTTACTCAGTGATCATATGTTTAATTTTGGGATCTCTTTCAATTTTAATCTAATTTGGCACTCCATTCCATGGAAGCCACATGTGGGAACAATTAGTAGACATGTAACCATTCAAGGATTTGGTAAAATATTTTTTTATTAGCATTTCATAAGCATCAGGTATATCCACCACATGTATGTCTATAAACTATTGTATCCTTGGATTAGCTTCAAGCTGCATGTGGACATTCAACAATTTTCCAATTAATTTCACCCTAGATTTATCTAGTTGAGTAACAACCCTATTAGATTTAATTTGAGTCAAACTAGTTGCTCACAAATACCTTTAAGAATGATGTTAGTAGAAGCACATGAATCTAGCAATTAATTATATAAATTCTTATGGAAGATTCTGACTATAATTAAGAAAGGTGAAACATCTACCTTGTTCTTTTACATAGCAACATTAGCATTTTTAGCCTTCGCTGAGTTACCAAGCTTCGTAGATAAATTTGCAAGTAATAAATCTCTTTATTCAGTGATTTGAGTCAGTTCGTGCAAGATGATGTTAGCCTCAATCTTATTTATGTCCTCAACTATATTGTACCCACCTCTATTAGAAGTACTAGATGAAGCAACATTAATTTTAGAATCACTTCCCTTTTGAGTCTTAGGGATGTTGTGAGTTTTAGGATCAAGAGGAGTGTTGAAGTTATTTGGTGGAGTGGATGTGTTCGATGGCTGATTTTGCTCCCTATTCCTTAGAGTATAGATCTTCTTCAAATACTACTAAAAGGCATGCACCTCTTCAAGAGTGTGTATAGGCTCATTCTCTTCTTGGAATGGGAAGTCAAATTTTTCCACCATCAAGGTTGTATTTGCATATTTGGATGAGTTGGAAGATCCAAATGTACCTACAAAATTATCTCTGTTGGTTCCACCTTCAGTTGTATTTAACTCATCCTAAAACACTTCAAAACATTACAAAATTTGATGCAGTCCAACTCACCATGATTTAAATTATTTTTAACCTTGTAACATTTAGTTAGTGTAACATCACAAATATTAATCTTAGGGTTATTATTCTTACCTGATGATGACTCATTATTGTTATTGTTATTACAATTTTTACCATTGTGAAACTACTTGTTGGGTTTGTTGAACCTTTGATAAGAGTAATTCCTATTAGAGTTCTCCATAGTATTGCCTACTTGATTTTGAAATTATAGGAAGTCAGTTCTTAGATTTTGAACCATTTTAAGTATGGATTCATTTTCATTATTTAGGGCCTCATAATTATGAACTTGAGTGTTACTAGTGTTAATGGTTGGCACCAAATCTCTTTGATCTTGTGGATGAGATCCACTTGTAGCATTGTTCAAGAATCCTAGGATTTGTTCAAGATGAGCATGACTTAAAGGTAGTTAGTTTAGAATTGGAAGTTGATTTAGGGTAGGTATATTTTGATTAGCATTGGGAATGACATTTAGAATGGACAAATTTTGATTAATATTGGGAATATTGTATACCATTTGGCCCTGGGGTTGCATCTGGTCATTAATGATCATAGCTTTAGCATAAGCTAAGGCTAATGTGTTAATGATCTGAGCATATATTTTAAGAAACATAGAAGTCATGGGATCCAAGGTATCCTTGTATATCTCCAAGGCTAAAGCCTTATCAATCTATAAAGAGCCATGGTTTTGCTAAACATCTTCTAGAATCTAGCTGTTTCTACTCATTTTTGCTATTTACATTCAGAAGAAGAAGAAAAACTAAAGATAAATGGTCAAGGGTTTGTACATACCCAGATTAAGTTGTGCACCATATCCAGACATTGTAGGAGCTCCTCTTTGGCTATGGAGGAAAACACCTGTAGAGAGAAAGAAACTCAAACAAGGAGAATGTTAGAGAGGTATATGGTGGACTGCCAAGCAATATGCTCAGTCCCAAAAGCGTTAAAGCTACCTCAAGGGATGATAGTCCACTATTTGACAAAAAGAATGTTTGTATGAAAAGAAATAGTGAAAGACTAAGAAAGAGAAAGTAGATAATGCATACCTATTCTCTACAGTTGGTCTGTCATAGTCGTCGACGTCGATAGTCCTACCGGCATCAGTTGGTCAATATGCTGATGTCAATTATGTTACCAATGTCAGTCAGGGTTGTGGTCAATGTCAGTCAGGGAAATGGGCCTTGGACAGGTTTTAGGATTATGTTTGTGGTTGATAAAGGAGTCTGGAAGGAGCTTGGAAGTTTTAAGGTTTTGTGCAAGTTTGCAGGTCAGTGAATAGGGTTTGAGAAGGGGCAAAGGTTGAGGATAGGTAAGAGAAGAGGGTAAGGATATGGGGAAGGCCTCTCAGCCTCTCCAGGAAGAAAGTCAGGTCTGGTTGATAGTATATAGAAATAGTAAATAGAAACTAATTACTAATGTATCTAAATTACTGAAATGAAACAAAAGAATACTTAGCTCTGCTTGGTGGAGAACTAGAGGTGTAGAACGCTTGTTCCCATTATGTATGATGTCAAAGATCTCATGCAATGTTTTCAATCCAATGTTTGGAGTTATTTTTGTAGAGTTTTTGTAGCCTGGAGAGCGTTGGTCAAAATCTGATGCTTGGTCTCAGAGTGTGTGCATCCGAGAGAGAGAGAGAGATTTGATTTGGGGAGGAAGAGTTTAAGAGGTTAGATTCTAGATCCTGGGCTCAAGGTTAGAACTCAATTTAAGAAACTGATGTTGATGATCCTATTGGTGTTGACCGACAGTTGACTGATGTTAGAGGCCAGAGAACAAGTAAAAGGTCTATTTTTAGCCCTTCGCCCGTTCTCCATCTGCCAAGTGCCTTTGCTATTGGAGAACGGTCGAAGGACGAGGTTATTAGGCATGAGTGTTGGTTAGGCAATTGCAATAGAGTGAGAATAGGTCTTGGGTGACTCATAGGGTGAGAAATGGTCTAAGGGCGAGGTGTCCAAAGTGAGGTGTCCAAGGTGAGGTGTCTAGGGTGATGTCTAGGTGATGTCATTAATTCAAATAAGTAGTTTATTTTAAATTAATGAAGTGTTTAAGTGTTTAGGAGGGGACCAAGGGGGAGTCAACACAATTTTGGTGTCTACATTTGCCCCTTTTTATCTTGTTGGTTTTTCTTGATGAACTGTAAGACAAAAATAGGAGTACTTTGCCCCAGTTATGGTGATGAGGCATTCCCCCTCAAAGTGGGAATCGAGAGAGGGTAACCTGATATCGAGTGCCAATTTGATAGGAAATGGATGAGTATGGTGAATTTGGAGTGTGAACATTGTAATAGTTGAGATTGCATGTATACCACTTCATGTGATAGGTAGGTCAAATTGTCGAAGGCAAGGTTAAGGAGTGCTAAAATTGAAGTAACTAGGCCCCAACTTTTAGTCATAGCTAATTGGGTTATTCAATCAAAGCTATAGCTCTAATGGTCATCGTGTTCTAAGTATCCTAGACTTGAGAAGAGCTCCTGGAAAACACAAAAATGTCACAAGTACTGGGGATCAACTTGGGCGTGATCTGATACTTGTGAGGGTTGTAATGTGAGGTGCGAATAATTTGCTAACTATTCATGAGGTAGCATATATGCAATCAAAACAACCAAGGCAAAGTTGTCTTGAAAGTGGTCTTGGTCTGAGGAGATAGTCGCGATATCCAAGGTTGTTGGTCGAGTTGGGTTGAGATATAAGTGATCTCAAGAGTTGTGTGTTGTGGTCAGGGAGATGTGTGTGATCTCCAATGTGCCCCATGAGAAGTCAAAGGTGACTTCTACAATGTCAGGGCTAGTGGTTTGGTCATGAGTGTGGGTTGGTTAAGTCATGATTAAAGGTTAAATGGTTTGTCCATCGAGTAGATGAACAAACAAATGGTCGTTACTAACCTCAAAAGACTGAGTGTTGCCTACATAGCCCCTGTGTTAAGGGCCTCAAGCCAATGTAGTTCTCACTAAAAGGGAGGAAGAGGGTAGGTTATGGATTGGTTTTGACTTGGTTAGGTTATGGTTAAGGGTGATAAAGTTGGTCCATCAGGTAGATGAATGAACAAATAGCTAAGCTAACCTCAGAAGACCCCATGTCAATTGAGTGTTGCCTAGATAGCCCCTATTTTAAGGGCCTCAGGCCAATGTAGTTCTCCCCAAAAGGGAAGATGAAGTCAAAGAGGTTTTTGGTTGGTTTGGTTATGTTTTGAAATGATGAGTGTATGATGATGCTACAGCCTTTTCCATATTATGTGATGGTGTATTCTGTAACATTGGTTATATGGTTTTTCATCCCTAGCAATTTTCCATATTAGTGATGGTGTATGCTAAAAATGAAATGAGTATGATGATGTTACAGCCTTTTCCATATTATGTGATGGTGTATTTTGTAACATTGGTTATATGGTGTTTCATCCCTAGCAATGTTCCATATTAGTGATGGTGTTATGCTAAAAATGAAATGAGTATGGTTGATAGTTTCCATGTGTATTGTTGTCCATAGAAACTAGTGTGAATGGGCTATGTCATGTTAGTGGTCTGAAAATGTTTGGTTTGGTTTGGTTGGTTTTGGTTAGATAATGGTCTAGTTATGTGTGACCAAGATGTATAAGAAGTGAAAGGCGCGTTGCTCTTTCATTGACAAGGACATAATGATAGTATAGATAGGGTTTGTGCAAACAAGAGCCCTGTTCATGCATTACGTTGTTGACCATTGATTTGTGTTAGAGAAGTACTCGAATCACTTGACATTAAGTGAGCTCAAAATCCCTTGAGTATGTTGGGGTAATAGGTGGTGATTATGTGATATGTGAGGGTAGCGTAACCCTTTTGAGCAGGGATAACTTTGCCCCTTTTATAGATGACCCTGAAAATGACTACAGACAAGTCCATGACTTTATAGTTTGTCAGTCTTTTTTTTTTTGGGTAGACTAATCAATGCGGGAAGTCTACTTGGGGATGTTGTTTTGATTTATGGTCATATGGTGTTGTTTGTAGAAAAATTTGGGCATAGCCATCCTTCAAGGGAGTGGTCTATAGTTTGCTTTATATGTTTGGAGGTCTTTGAATAGCTGTCCTTCAAGGGAGCAGTCTAGTAATTACAGCAATTATGCATCTGTCCTTCGAGGGAGCAGTCTACATTGATAGTTTATGACCTGGTAATATGCATCCCAATTTTATTTTATTTTTACTGGACTTCTAGTCATGGACTAGACTATAGAGGTTTTAAAGGTTCCCTTTTTATTAGGACAAAGCATTCATGCTTGACAAAAGGGTTAACTAATGTTTGTAGGAAAAAGGGTTGAAAGGAGTAGGAATGATGATGATGGGAGGTTGCTCAAGGGATGAGCTCAAGTTAAACATCAAGTGAATGATTACTTGATTAACAATAGAATGGTCGAAGATGTAAGGCATTAAGGGGCTCAGGTTCTGGCTAGCCTTCGAAAGAAGACAGACGATAAGTACCTGATCCATGCTTGTGTGTTATGATATAAGGTCTGAGCCAATTAGGAGCAAATTTTCCCCATTTGGTCATGTGTTGGTTTTCTTTAAGGATGAGATCTCTGATTTTGAAATCTCGCTCTTTTAGATTTTTGTTGTAGGCATGTGTTGGTCGATGTTGGACGTGAAGTCGATTGGTATGTTGTTGGCGTTTGGTACAACATCGAACATAGTCATTGCAGTCTTGGTTAAGAGTGGGCCAATAATAGCCTAGGTGGAGGATGTGCTTGGCAAGCGAGTTACCGCTGAAATGTCCCCCACAAATCCCATCATGGACTTGTTTGATGACATGAAATGTTTCAGTGGTAGTTAAGCATTGGATAAGGAGGCCATCGAGACCTCGTTTGTAGAGAAGTCCCCCTAGCATGGTGTATTGAGCTATACTTTTGATAAAAGTCTGTCATCCATTGCTAGAGAGGTTAGGAGGCATGATAGAATATGTTAGGTAGTCAACAAGTCACTTATACCAAATGTCATGTAGACTAGAGAGGTTAGGAGAAATTTCCCCTAGAGATGTTGGTCGAGATGAGCCCAAGATAGAAATCTTGGGTTTTGGTGATTGAGAAGGCTTGATGAATGGACATGTCGAAGGTGTAGAAGCCTGGTCTTTTCCTTTATCCTATAGGTTTTATGACCTAGTGGCCACATCAATGGTGTTGATTTTGAATAAAGTAGGGGAAAGTGGTTGAGGGACTATAGTCTTGTGTTGGAATTTCAATTTAGGTGAAGATGTTTGTGAGGCATGAGATGGTGTCGGTGGTTTGTTGAAAGGGTGGTTAGGAGAATCCTCCATGTGAGGGGTGTCTTTTTTCAGGTGTTGGCGAATGACAACCTTAAGGGCACAACAATGCTCAGTATCATGTCCAGGTGTGTGATGATACCAGTAGATTTTTGTGTCATCAAACCAAGATGGTTTTGGTTCGAGAGGTTGATATGGTTTAATGGGCAGGAGAGTAATGCTAGAGGACTACAATAATTGGCATAACATCAAAGCATAAGACCCCCTTAATGGGTCTGTGCTCCTTGTTGTAGTAGACATTGACAACTTCTATTTAAGAGTTGTTGAGGGCATTTTTCGTGTCCTCTTTTTGGTTGGTGGTGTGGCCACAAGTGTAAATGGCACTTGCTTGGTGAGAGGCATTGAATGTTTTAAAGGAAGTATGTGTTTGATAGGTGAAGAGAGTAATGGATGCAATTTGCCTCTGTAAGGTGTTGAAATAGGGAGCACTCCTTTTAAAGTGGAAGGATGTGGACCCAAAATAGATGGTAATGGTGAAGGTGGAGGAGTTTTCCAACGTGGTTTAGTAGCCTTCTTTAGTTTAGTGCAAGGACTACTATTGTGAGGAGTGAGGTTCAAATCTACCTTCACCAGATCTTCTTCGACCAAAGTGGGTGAGGTGGCAAGTTCCTCTCTCGGCAGAGAAGGGATTAGCGAATGTGGCTCTTTGAGAGGATAGAGCACAAGGATGATCATGGTTTCAATGTGTGGTCTAAGAGCGGGGAAAGTATGATCCTCCATTGATGATAAGAAGGATGAGGGTGAGGCTACCGGTGTTGGTGCCATCAAAACATCCTCCAATATGGGAGAGGTCAAAGTAGTCTCTCCTACATGTGAAAGAGGGGTGGATGAAGGACAAATAGGAGAAGAAGGCTCTTTTACCCGTGGTGGATAAATAGGAGAAGAATTCTCTTCTACCTATGGTGGACAAATAGGAGAAGAAGGCTCTTCTACCTGTGGTGGACAAATAGGAGAAGAAGGCTCATCTACTTATGGTGGAGAAATAAGTTGATTAACCTCTTCAAACTGTGGGAGAGGTTGGTTAAAAACCATGTCGATCGTGCGTATATTATGCTCGTGAAGGTCATCGGCTATGGTTTGAATGTTATTCTGACTAGGAGGATGGTTAGGAAATGGTTGTCTAGAGACATCCATGTTTTGGTTGGCGGGTGTAGTAGGGTTATCCAAAACAAGATCCCCCTTGTCTAGCATGTCTTGGACAATGTTTTTGAAGGTTTTACAATTGTCTATGTCATGGCCTTTGACACGGTGATAGTTACAAAAGTCATTTTCCCTATACCATGTAGGGATGGCTTTTGAGGGGTCAAATTGGGGTGGTTAGATTTGAGGGAGATTGAGGACCCCGTGCTTGACTAGTTTATCCAACACGAAAGCATATGACTCTTTTATTAGAGTGTATTGATGCTATATGTATCGTTGTTAGAATTGTCTTGTGATATATTATGATGTAGAAGGCTGAGATTGGTTGGTTGTGGTAGAGGATGATGACCTAAGTACCATAGAATTTTCCAATCCCTTAGACTTGGAGTGGGAAGAAGAATATTTGGAAGAGAGGTCATTAGACTTTGCGTTAGTATTTGTGCTACACAATTTGACCTTGTCTTCCTCGACTACGCAGAGTTCAAGCTTTTAGGCCATGGTGAAAGCTTCATCAAATGTGCAGAATGTTTAAACCCATAAAGTGGATGAGATGTGCTTAGCACATGCTCTTGAAAAGAGCTCTGAGCTCAGTTTGAGGTAATGAAAAGGAGAGTTGGTTGATTAAACCTCTCCAACAGGCAACGACGTTAGCTATTGACTTGTCGTCAAATTGTTTAATAGAATAGAGGTCTGTAATAGAGACCTTCTTAGTGATGTTGATTAAAAAGTGGTCAAGAAATAGTTGGGTGAGTTGAGTGAAGGAAAAGAGAGAGTGACTGGGAATAGAGCTATACCAGTCAAGGGTGGCACCGGAAAGTGACATGGGAAATGTGTGAAGTAGTAACGCATCATCATGTGCTATAAGGTAGCAAGCGTGTCTAAATGCTCATAGATGTTGTTGTGGGTCCTCTTTACTCTAAAATCAAGTAAATTTGGGGATTTCCCACTGGCTAGGGTATGGTCTAATAGGCACTGAAGGGTGAATGAGTTCATTGCATATTTGTTCATATGACAGAACATTGCTTAAACCAGAAATAGATGTCTCAAGGTAAGACATCTTGTCCATCAGCATCTTAATTAGATCAGTTGATGAATTGGTAGGCGGGGCACCCCCTAGGTTATAGGGTACTTGGAAGGCATTGGGAGGGGTGTATGATGTACTCGGTTGTGTTTGTGTAGGTGCAACATATTGGTAATTTGTCATAGGGACTGATGTTGAGGCCAAGGGGGCTTGTGCCATGAAGTTGGAGGGTACAACTTGACTAGGTGCCACCAAGGGTGGTTGAGTGGTGGTGACACTAGTTATAGGATAGGTAGTCACTCTTGTATTTATGGTTGAAAGAGTGGGTGGGGTAGAGACAATCAAGTTTTGAAAATGCGTAGAACTTGGTTGAATTGTTTATGGTTGAAGGGGTACAGAAACCCCAATGGAGGTAGGTCCAAAAATAGAAGGGGAGGCCAAATCTTGAACATTGGCCATGGTTGGGTTATTGGTTGAAGTAGTGGCTTGAGTGACCATTGGTTGAGTGATGGAGGCTATTGGCATTATTGTCATTTCAACAAAGGAAGTTGGCATCCCAAAAATAGGATTACCTGAAGAGTCTCACATTTGGCTTCTCACAAGATAGTGTTGGAGAGCCTTGACATTAAGGTCAAGGAATCTCTCAAAGTCTTGATCCCCTTTGGGAACAATAGGAGGTTGAGTTGGGGTTGGTTGGAAAGGAGTACGCTCAGTGTCTGAAGTATACTCCATTAGAGGACTTGTTATGAAGGGTGAAGGTGGAAGTGGTTGTTGCCTCGCATGGTCAACAAGAGATTTAGCTTGACTTCATGTCAAAACCATTTAAGGCAAATTGGATTCAGGTTCTAAAAACTATGTGTTTCAATTTTAGAAACCCAGAAGTTGTGTTTAACAGCAAAAAATTTAGGTTTTAAGCTTGCTATTTTGGAAAGATTTGATGACAATGACCGATGTCGGTGGAAAAATCGATGTCGGTGAAGATATGTTACCGACATCAGTGGTAAAACTGAGGTCAGTGAAGATAAGTGACTGACATCAGTGGAAAAATTGATGGCAGTAAAGATAAGTGACCGATATTAGTGGAAAAACCAAGGTTGGTTACTATGCTTTTCTAGAAACTCAGAAAACAGACAGTTTTTGGAATAAAGAGAAATTTTGAGTTGTTTTTGGACCTCAAAATGTGACCTTATCAGCTCAAAAAACTAGATAAGAATAGAAAAATAGATGACAGCAAGCAACCTCTAAACGTTAAATTCTTAAGAATAATTTTAGAGTCGTGGTGGCTTATGCCTTAGAAGAATATGTTTGGGAAGTGAGCTTTTAGAACGCGTCCTAAAAGAGGAAGTCTAAGGTTGGTTTTGGGTTATGCTTTGGTGCTCAAAAATCTATGTTAGGTTCTGTACATGGCCTGGTGCTAGGGGCTTGCTCCCTTCACTTCATGAACCCAGAGCTGAGCTGGGCCACTTAGCCAATATATACTTTGCCTATAGTTTATACTCTGCCAGAGAACAGAGTGGGTTCTCCTCTTGGTGGTGAAATCCAAGTAAGATTGCCAGGAAGGGTAAGGTATCTGCTAGGTGATGAAATCCTAGACGGGCCTTGTGTCAGGTAAGTTTAGATGTTTGATTGTGAATGTGGTCTGGTCGTGTAACATATGTGCACTATGATTTATTCATAATGCATTTTTAATTACTAGGTGAGCTAAATATGCATTCAAGTAGGAATAAAATGCAATAATTTTTAACCCAAATTGAAATGTGTTGTTCAAATGCAAATAAGTGGAGAAGAGGTTAAGAGTATGAATTTTCACTACTCTAAAATGCAGGGAAGAGGTGACAAGAAGAAAAAGAAAGAGGTTCTTTTTAACTTGTGTTAATGGTGTCTTTTCAAGATAAAAAGAAAGAGGAAGAAGATGCAAGAAGAGAGCATCTATATGAAAGTTTGCTTTTTAGAAGAAAATGAACCCAAGGAAAACTCCAGGGTCCCACCGAGCATGCCAAAATGTTTCTACTCGTTCTTGCTATTTACATTCAAAAGAAGAAGAAAAACTAAAGATAAATGGTCAGGGGTTTGTACATATCTGAATTAAGTTGTGCACCATATCAAGACATTGTAGGAGCTCCTATTTGGCTATGGAGGAAGACACCTGTAGAGAGATAGAAACTCAAACAAGGAGAATGTTAGAGAGATATATGGTGGACTGCCAAGTGATATGCTCAGTCTTGGAAGCGTAAAAGCTACCTCAAGGGATGACAGTCCACTATTTGACAAAAAGAATGTTTGTATGAAAAGAAACAGTGAAAGACTAAGAAAGAGAAAGTAGAAAATGCGTACATGTTCTTTGCAGTCAGTCTGTCACAGTCACCGATATCGATAGTCCTGTCGATGTCAGTTGGTCAATATGTTGACATCGATTATGTTACCGATGTCAGTCAGGGTTGTGGTCAATGTTGGTCAGGGCAATGGGCCTTGGATGGGTTTCAAGATTATGTCTGTGGTCCATAAAGGAGTTTGAAAGGAGTTTGGAAGTTTTAAGGTTTTGTGCAGGGTTGCAGGTTAGTGAATAGGGTTTGAGAAGGGGCAAAGGTCGGGGATAGGTAAGAGAAGAGGGTAAGGATATGGGGAAGGCCTCTCAGCCTCTCCAAGAAGAAAGTTGGGTCTGGTTGATAGTATTTAGAAATAGTAAATAGAAACTAATTACTAATGTATCTAAATTACTGAAATGAAATAGAAGAATACTTAGCTCTGCTTGGTGGAAAACTAAAGGTGTAGAACGCTTGTTTCTGTTATGGTTGATGTCAAAGATCTCATGCAATGTTTTCAATCCAATGTCTGGAGTTATTTCTATAGAGTTTATGTAGCTTGGAGAGCATTGGTCAAAATTTGATGCTTGGTCTCAGAGTGTGCGTGTCTGGGAGAGAGAGAGAGAGAGAGATTTGGGGAGGAAGAGTCTAAGAGGTTAGATTCCAGATCCTAAACTCAAGGTTAGAACTCAATTTAATAAATTGATGTTGGTGATCCCACTGGCATCGGCCGACAGTTGATCGATGTCGGTGGCCAGAGAATGGGTAAAAGGTCTATTTTTAGCCCTTCGCCTGTTCTCCATCTGCCAAGTGCATTTGCCATTGGAGAACAATCAAAGGACGGGGTTATTTTGCACGAGTGTTGGTTACGTGGTTGGAATAGAGTGAGAATAGGTCTTGGGTGACTCATAGGGTGAGAAATGGTCTAAGGGCAAGGTGTCCAAAGTGAGGTGTCTAAGGTGAGGTGTCTAGGGTGATGTCTAGGTGATGTCATTAATTCAAAATAAGCAGTTTATTTTAAATTAATGAAGTGTTTAATTGTTTAGGAGGTGACCAAGGGGGAGTCGACACAATTTTGGTGTCTACACTAGCATTGAAGACTTTTATGGGCTCATATGAATCTCTTTTGACTATGGTAAACTATTAATAAAAGACACATGGACTAATGACTTTGTCAAATTGATCAATGAAATAGTCATTAAAATTATTCTAGCTAGCTATGTAATTCTCAAGAAGGTTAAGGAACCATTCATATGTAGCATCTTTGAAAGTAAATGGGAAAAACCTACATGCTACATCTTCATGAATAACATTTAAAAGCTTTAAAGCATCTTTGAAACTCTTAATGTGTTATTTAGCGATTAAAATACCATTGGGACTAAAAGTAATATTTTTTAAGATTATGAAGATGGTCATGTACCACACCTGATACATTGATTGAAGAACCATCTAGCCAAGCCATACCTATATTGGTAACACCCTAAATTGGTGAAGTTTGTTAAGACTTTGAAAGTATATGCTTACCTTTATCTATCATATCTCTCTTATGAACTTCTAATGAAATAAGGGAAAACCTTATCTCTGAACATGACCTAATTCTTATCCTTAGCAATTCCAGCTTGAGAACTTTGAACCCTATTTGAAATATGATGTGTAAGTAATATCTTTATAAATAAAAATGATCAAAATTTCACATTAAGTGAATTTTTCATAGATATGTAAAAATGATGGTAAAGTACATGAATTGTTAACTAAGATATGTCCAAATATGTAAATATGAATGATCTTTACATGTTTGAGCAAAATAAACTCAAACTTATAACAAATCTATCAATCTTTAAATAAAATAGCTATTACTAACCTCAAACTCATTGAATCCATAAATCTCAAGCTATCTTTACCACAATTTATCATGAATCCTCAAAGAACATCTATCTTTGTCTAAATAAGCACAAAGCTGGGTCTGAAACCATAAAGATAAATGATATTTACACAATCGAGTCAAAATGAACACAAATATGAAAATAATACACTAATATTTGAATAAAATTAACTAAAATGAGCAAAGATTTTTTAAATTTAAAAAGATCTAACTAAGGCCCTCCTTCTAACACCAGTGAAAGTCATCCTTTTTTTATGCCTGAAAGTGTATCACAGGTGGTTCAGAGTGTTTAAGAAACACTTCTTATTTTTGGACTCAAAGATTCTATTGCATGAGATTCTTGTTGTGATAATCCTACTATATTTGGTGGAATAGAAGCAAAATAAATGAACTATTTCACAAATTTATAATGTTTGGTTATTGGGAGCAAATGTGGTCTAAAGTTGATCTATGGAATTGAAGATAGTTTGTGCTAATTAGAGTGAATTATGATCAAACCTAAGTCTAAATCTAAAATAACATGAATATATATAATTAAGTTAAAATAAATTAAATTGATCAAAGAAAGATAGGGCAGAGAAGAGACATATTTATATTATTGATCTTTAACACAAATATTATGACAAAGTTCAAATATCATCCAAATATGCACATTAAAACTAACATATAACTTGAAGTAGCATAAGCTCAAATCCTACTAAACATTAAGCCAAAATCTAAGGAAATGAAAGAATGTAGATAAAGACTTGATTCACTTTAAAGATTTACCCTGTAAATAAACAACATAATCACATTCATATGAAAGGCAAAGATAATGAAATGAACTTAAGAATCTTCAGATAACTTAGCATTAACACAAGTTAACTACTCTACATTTTAAAAAGTGCACATCAATAATCAATAATAACTAATCAAATCTAAATTTCAAATCAAACAATTGAGAGAGAAACCATGATAGTAATTCACACATAAATCTGGACAAACTTTGTAGAACTCCTTGATTATATTAATTGCTCAAAAGTTATAAATAGTTTTTGTCTCCAAAACTCTCTCTCCCTTTACAATGGATAATACATATTTATATATACAATTCATGAGGTATGCCAGTCAGTCATGTCAAAAATTACGGATAGTTATCCTTTTGTAATCATTCTAGAAGTTTTTAAAGACTCTAAATGACTAACCTATAGGAAGTGTGCTTTACAAATTGTGCATGCCTTTACAAAGAATAATATTCTCTTTTCAAAATATTATATAAGTAAATTTATAAATGGGAATATTCCTAAATCAACTAGCTTGACCCTTTTGCTAATGCATTCCCCTATTTCTATTGTAGGATCTTCATTTCTCTTTTATATTGCTCATCAATTAGCTTCAGATTAACTCTAGGCTCTATGAAGAGTTCATCTTCTTGGTCTATCAGGCCTTAGAGATCTTTATCAAACCTTTTTAATTATTCTTTTATGCTCCTAGCTTCTCCAATATCCTCCTCTATAGTAAAGATCATATCCATGATCCTACTATTATTTGCTCTAATCTTTCCTTGGCTCTTACTTCTCACTTCTTGCATGACCATGGTGGCTCTGAGATTAAACTCCCCATCAATGATGAGACCTATGGAACTAAGTTTGGATGGTTTAGTTATCATTATCCCAAGTATTTTTTTCATCCTATTTTATAACTACTTGTTCTCTTCATAAAGGCTTTCTAGGTCCCTAGACCACTTGCCCAAAACTTTGATTTTATTTATCAACAACCCCATGATTGTGTGCAAGTGAGCCAAGCTAATTGTTTTGAAATCAAGAATTTGATATTCTATTAGGATATTGATCAAATATTTTATTTTGTCCTTTGAGCTCTACCATTGATTAATTAGGCTCTTAGCTATTGCATCTTATTGGGTTAATACACTTTGTCTGGACTTTATTGACTTTAGAGAAATGAATATGTCAAATAAGGTCTTTTCAAACATTTTGACCATAGCATCTAGGACTGATAATACAACTATTTTTTTTAAATTCTCCTTCTATTGTTGCATGCCTTTGAGGGTAGTTTTTTAATTTTTCTACTTGTGCTTAGGCTAATTCAATTATGCTCTCCTCAAATATCTAGCTTTATTCAAGCCTATGCCCTATCACTAGAGTCAAACTAGTCAATGGCTCTACCTTTTGGAATGTGATATCCTCTCCACCAACCATGACTTTATTCTCTGTTACCCTTTACAATCCAATTTTTTTGGGTTAAACTTGACACCAACTAAGGATTGTGTTACCTTGGGAGTTAGGACTTCCGTTTGTGTTCCACTTGATTCTACTAGAGCAGCCAACCTTTTCTCATCCTTTTTTTATAGAGCCATAATCCATGGTTTAACCTCTTCATGAACAGGCATATTTATGGCTTGTATCATACCCCAAGGATGGTGCCTAGTGGGTACTTTCTACAATTTACCATAGTTGAACCATTCTGGGATGGTTGGACCATGAATCAAGTTTTCTTCACTAAAGAGATTGACTTCACTCAAAGGATGAGTGAAATTCACCTTGGGATTCTTGGTCCTTACTGGAATCATGACCATCTTAGATTTTTTTTTTTGGGTTTCCATAGGAATTAGATCCAATATTTCTTTCCCCTTTTCATCTTTTATTTCCTTCATTTGTGCCTCTTCCTCATTAGACTCATATTCACTGGATAACATTTCAAAATAATCTTCAACTATCTCCCCAGGGTCTAATGCTACCATGTGAATTTCCTCAATGGGTGATGCTTGTTCTTCTACCAAGGTTGAATAATATGTAATTTCATCAAAACTTTGCTCAATCTATGTTTCAATTTTAGGTTTTATTTATGGGGGTCTAATAGGTGAACTACTTATTAAATGATATTGTCTTGGCCCTAAATGCCATTTATCATCTCCTCCCTTTTGCTCCCTCAACATCATAGATTATGTATTCATGTTGTGTTTTCTCAATCTCCCTATAACCTTAGATAATGAATATGATTTTGTGTACATGGGGTTAAAAGGACTAGGATGGTGCTCATAAGGCACATTCAACATCCCTTTTGCTTTCAAGTTCTCCTGAACTCTCCCATAAGGGTCCCACTACCTTAGCTCATCAATTTATAAATTGAAAGACATACTTTGTTTAGAAGTAGCCTTAATATTATCCCATTGTGATAAGATAGTCTTACCAATGGTTATGGGGAGGGTGTGAAGTATTCCCTTCCTTTTGGTCTTGCAAATACCATCTATTCCATTACATATTTGATAAACTACTTCTTACTCTGCTAGTTTGATTGGTACGTGGATAGGAAGCCTGAGTGGGGTGCATTGTGTCCCTTCCATCTTGATGATGGTAAAACCTAGATATAGCCATATGTCCCCCATGGCTTCAACATTCTTCTTTATTATGGGGTTGACCCTCATCATTGGGATCCTTATAATGGCCTCACTAAGAGCTAGGTAAACATAGTCACATATGAATTGGATGTGATCCTTATACTTATAGATGTGCAACTTGGAGTAATACTATGAAATAGTTTGTGTCCCATCAGGTTGGCATTCCCTAAGGTTGGGAATTTTTTTTGTAGTAATAAGGGCAGCCATAAGGTATGACATCATGTAAAATTTATCCCTAGTCTTCTTTTTTATTGCAAAAAATTGTCTACTCAAAAGGGTGATGATTACCTCAACTAGATGAGGGTTAACATGTTTCTCAACCATGAAATAGACTAAGGGGACCCAAAGTTTATCTACATATTTAGTGGTTGGATTCTCACATAACTTGTTCATCATTGTCATGATAATTATAATCCCCAGTCTGAATTAGCTAATGGGGATGTTGTTATTGAAATCTAAAAATACTTGATTCTTAGAATATAGCCATAGGGAAAAAATGCTTTTTAAGTCATTTTATTTAGCCTAGTTGGTGATTATGGTTAGTTCTACTTGGGGTTTAGGCAATTTATATTAGTTACCAAAGGCTATGGTAGAAATGTAAGTAATATTCCTAAAACTACACTCATGAACAATCATGCCCTTATCTATTTTACCATCCTTAAAAATGGGATCATTGATATTGATACAGTGAAGTACCTCAAGCTTTGCTACTACATAATGTATACCAATCATTTGTATAGTAACTATGTTGGAGAAGAGTTTCTTTGTAGACACATTCTTCTCCTCCTCTCTTGTAATGGCTAGTTGTTCTTCAATGGTCTAGAAAAGCTTGGACCAATTATTGTATCCTATGTTTAGATCTATGGCATCAAATTGTGTGTCCTTGAAAATTATCCCTTCTACATCGTGGTCAAATAGAGCTCTACATCCTCCCTAAAAATACCTTTTTGAGCTACCATGGTTGTGAATTTTGTTAAATTACTCACTAGTAGATCATACTTCAACTCTAGATTGAATTATTCTTACATAGATAGAAATTCACCTCTCCTTAGTTTGTTTTCAGTTATCATAGGGTCAAATTAGGGCTCTTGTTTATGTTATGGAAGGTTTTTTATAGAGCTTTAATGGTGACAGCTATTCAAATTATGTGATCTTTGTGACTTAAATTTTTCTCGTATTTGCACATTTATACCTTTGCCATTCTAGGTCCAAAAAATATTTTGACTTGACATGTATGCTAACATAGAATCACCATGTCATTCTATTTATTAACTTTTTAAATTTTATCATTGCTTCTAGGACATGTGTCAATACATCATTGGGTCTAGATCTTTGAAAAGTCCACCTAGGCTCGTACTATTAGATCTACTTGCACAGATCAACTTGGTTCATTGATCTTGATTTGGGAGGTTGAATTCCATTGGCTGCTTTTCTATATTCCCCATGGTTATGACATTTTTCATTTCCACATTCATTCTGAGCTTCGTTGAAATGTCAAAATTGATCTCACACCATTGATCTCAATTGCATGTATTAATCATGTTCCATTAATCTTTTCATATTAGTTTTTATCCTTCACTCCATATACCATTAGATCTCTAGTAGGGTTCTAGTGATGGCCACACTTGTCACCCACTCTCTCATCTTGGAACTTCTTTGAAATTTTGACTTAAAATGCACTATCAATAAAAATGTGTACGCTCAGTCATGTATCATCAAAATTTAGGGATATGCTTGAGATTTAATCATCCATTGCAATTGTAATACTTGGCATCTATATGATTTCTCTTTGGGCCTTGACTTTTCAACCTTCACTATGCAGCATTGAATCATCTTTTACTAGTCACTCCACACTCCATCAAATCTCAATCTGAGGGGTTGATATACATCATTAGATCCTTTTTCTTGAGTGAACATGTATCATTGATTAAGGTGCTTGACTTATTGACTTCATCTCACATCATTGGATCAACTTCACTCGAGTAAATACACACCATCAATCTTTTGGATAATAAAATGAAATAAGTAAGGTTTGGTAAATATAGAGAACTTAGGCTAAAATTTTGGACTAAGGTTTTATTCATGTTGATAAACACGATAAAATTTTAAGCTGAGTTTTAAAGCATGATAAAGTGGTCCCATGGATAGTAAAAGACATGGCATAAATTTTTAGCCTAAGGTTTTTATTGTATTAATAAATTCAATTAAAACTTTAGGATAAGGCTTTAGGATAAGTTAAAATATAATGAAAGGGACCATGTGATTAGTTAACCCATAAGAACAAAGGGGGTTAAGGACATAAAGGGACCAAGCATAATATTTTTAGACTAAGGTTTGGTTGTGTTGATAAATATGACTCAACCTTAGGATAATAATTAAACTAAGTCCATGGCATAAATAATTAGTCCCGCATAAATATTCAAATAAAAAGACTTACGTATATTTGAATGTAAATTTAAAAGGCTTAGGCTAAAATAATTAGACTAAGGGTTTCTAGATGCTCAAACATGAATTCAAGTGGACATTTAAAAATAAATAACTTGATTTAAGGGTCAATTTGTCATTTCAAGTATGAAACCCTAAACATTATCCACACACTTGGGTCTTCATTAAACCTGCATCTTGAAAAACACATGAAGTAACCATTAGCAAAGTTCGGTAAAATAAAACAAGAATTAAATAGAGACATTCTAGTCAAGATGAATGAGAGATAGGTGGGATGATCTTCAAATAAAGCATTCTGATTAAGTGGAATTTTCAATTCAAAGCACAAATTTGCAAAATTTTGAAACAAGGGTACCCATTTTCAGAAATGGGGATATGTTGAGCTCAACATGTACATCACAAAATAAAACATCAACAATATCATGATTAAAATGTATAAATAAATTAAAGTGTGAAAACATAACTCACAACATATATAATGACTAAAATTTATATAAACAAGTGATAAATCTATAGAGCAAAGTGAGCAATAATAATCCATTAGTCACACAATAATTAGATCTAGGTCCAATTAACACTAAAACCTAGAGTTATAAAACAATAAAAATATAATCAATGTTTTGGGGATATAACATAAGAATCCTACATTAGCATTGATGTATTATATTTTAGAATGTGAAGACCTTATGGATCTATCAAAATATTAGATCAATGAAGGGTATCTTAATCACACATGTATAAAATTTTATTCACACATGGAATTAGATGACGATGAAATAAATGAGCTCAATGCAAGTACACACTTAGATCTTCCTAAATATTCATACTACCTAATATTTAATAATTAGTTTGGTTATATCAATGTATAATTTTTAAACATTAATCTTATCTGGTCTTCTAATTTTTGTGTTGAAATGTGTATAAATTTATTATCAAATTTAGTGAGATTTGAACCTAGGTGGAGATTGAAACAGCCAAGCCATTTTACCAACTCACCCACATCTCATTGGTTTTTATATCATGTTTTTATTGATCAAATAAATCTTGATTATTTTTACCCCACTTGTATGGTTTTGTTTTTAATCTTTTATTTGTTGGATATTTGTTGTCTACTTTGCATGTATTACACCCCTTATGTGTTGTATATCTATGAATAATAATTAGTGCACAACAAAATGGGAGAAGTTATTTCAAAATGGATACACACTTTGTTGATCCCATAAGTATTTTAACCTATATTAATAATATGGGCAATGTTATGACCCATAGTTTTATGAAGAACTAATATCGGTTTTACTCTTGGTGCATTATTTTCATACACATGGTATTTTAAGATTGCTTAGTTGGTTACCTATTAATGCAATTATATATACTCACACATGTATTAGGGGAGAATATAAGTGATAACCACATTATTGTATTTCAATATAATTAAGTTTACACAATAGTTAATGAGGTTATTGTGTTGGATTTTTTCTTGTAGGGGTTTCGTGGGTGAAATCTTGTGTACTGTGTAATATTGTGTGTGTGCAATTTATCCTATTCAATTTTAACATAAATATTTTTTAGTATTATGTATATTATATTAGTTTATCAGTCATTTTCTCTTCATTTGGTATTAGATTTAGGTTTTAGCTTTTTGTGAAGAGTTAATATTTCATTTACTTATGATAGACTATTTTTTGAGTGGGAGATTTGTGCATGGGAATATTTTTGTGAATGAGAATGATGGGAAGCACAAATATATAGATTGACAAATTAAATGGTCAAAATTTTAATTTGTTGAATCTCAAGATGGAATATCTATTTGTGTAAAGAGATCAATGGGTTGATGTAACAATAGTGCAACTTGTTAATATGAAGGTAGACAATTGTTAAAATATTGACATGAAGGCAAAGAGTTCAATGAGATTGTGTATGTCAAATTCCATTTTTCTAGATTTTTCAATGGAGAAAACTTATAAGGAACTATAAGAGAAGTTGGGGAGTTTGTATCAAATAAAATCTCTTGTGAATAAAAAAATTATTTGAAATAAGTTGTATTCATTGAGAATGAATGATGGTAATTTTGTAGCTGAACATTTGAATTCATCCAATACTATGATAATTTTATTACTTTCCATAAAAAATAAAATTAAGGAAGAAGAAAAGTGCATTACTTTAATTTTTTATTTGCTTGACTCTTGGGATACTTTAGTTATGGCAATAACTAGTACTACATCGACATTAAAATTTTATGATATATTAAGAGCCTTATTACTATAAAAAATGAGGTAGAATCCATGGAGTATTATCAAATAAAGGATGCCTTATTTTTGAGAGGTTATTCATAAGAGATAAATTAAAAAAAGGTCCATATAATCAAAATCTAGATGTAAATATAATATTATAGTAAAATATAAGATTAAATGTTGGAATTATGGTAAAATAAGGCATTTTAAGAAATATTATAGATATAAAAAGATTTAAAAGGGTAAGACATTTAATGATTACCAATTTAAAGAAACAAGGACTCCTAATGAAGACTCAAAGGATCTATTCGTAGAAGCATCAAGTTTGCATGCATGCCATGATTCGTGTTTGATTGACTTAGGTGCCTATTTTCATATGACTCCACATAGGGAGCGATTATGTGAATGTGAAAATATCAATGGAGATGATGTATTTTTGGGAGACAACTCTACCTATAGGATTGTTGGTTGAGGTAAATTCAAGTTAATTTTCCAAGATGAAAGGGTTAAAACCCTCCCTAATGTTCCTCACACTTAGGGTTTGGTTAGAAATATAATTTTTGTAAGCAAGAGGAATGACATGGGTGTGTAGGGCATATTTAACAAGTAAAGCTACAATATGGTTGGTGGATCCATGGTATTGACAAGAGTTTACACTAGAAATTTTTTTAAGCTTGAGGCAAATACTATCAGTGATGAGTGTAATAGATTAGTTGTTCTTGAGAATATAAATGGACTAGATTGAACTCTTACGCTACCTACAAGAAATACAATGATCTAGCATCAAAGTATGGGTCATATTGGAGAGAAACTTCTTTGAGCACTAAAAACTAAATAAATGGCTTAAGGTATTTCTGAAATTCTTTTGTAGTTTTTATTTTGTGAACACTATGTATATGGGAAGTAAACTTGAGTAAGGTTTACCAGTAGTGCTACTAGATAAAATGGTATTTTTCATTTAATACATAGATATGTGTTTTGACATGTGAAAAATATCTCTCTATGAAATTAATTTTAATATTTATCTTCAATAGATGATTACTCAATGAAAACTTGGGTTTACTATATTCATCATAAATGTGAGGTATTCAATATTTTCAAGGATTTTAAGGCTCTTGTTGAAAACTAAAAAATAAATAAGATAAAGGTATTATTAAGTGATAATGGTGGAGAAGGATTGTGGAATATAAAGGCAAAAGAGGACTCCATATACATGACAATAGAATGGATTTATTAAAATAATGAATAAGATTTTGATGGATACAGTGAGAAGTATGCTAAGTGTTACAATGTCAGAAAGGAATTTTTGGGGAGAAGCAATTATGACTACTTATTAGTTAATTAATATATAGGTCATATTGGTTATAGTCAATAAAATACCACAATAAGCATGGAATAGTAATAAAATCTCTTTCAAACATATTAAAGTATTTAGTTGTGATGCTTATATGTATATTCCAAAAGAAAACATGATTAAACTACATAGTAAATGTGTAAAATATATATTTATGCATATAGAACTAGTGTAAAAGGATATAATTTTTGGAACCCAAAAATGAAGAAGTTTATATAGAATCAAAATGTTAACTTTAGAGAAATTAAGGGGGTTCAAAAAAAGGAAGCACAACCAAAGGATGAACCTGAACAAATTCATGTTGAATGAGAAGAGGGAGAATTTGTGTCTGAATTTGAAGCAACTATAGAAGATGAACCAGAAAGGGGGTTTCAAGAAGAAGATTCAAATAAAGCAAATGAGGAGGAATCAAAAGATGCAGAATTATAAAACTCAAATTTTAGGAAGCATAATGGTAAAGTCCTCATGATTTTATTTTTGTATTTATTTTGTCAATTTTATTAGTTGCTAATGAAGACCCTAAAAGTAAAAAGGATGCACTTAGCTCAAATAAAAATAAGTATTTCAAGAAGGCTATGTAGGAAGGTATAGAATTATTATATAAAAACCATACATGTGAGTTGGTGAAATTACCTCCAAGTAAAAAATATTCTATATTCAAATAAGTATTCAAGAAGAAGCATAATGCATAAGGAAAAATGGAGAAGTATAAAGCTTACCTAGTAGAAAAGGGATTCTCTCAGAAGGAATTGATTTTGGTGAGATATTTTCTCATGTTTCTAATTTAAATTCAATTAGATTATTTTTAGCTATTATTGTTACTTTTAATCTTTAAATAGAAAAAATGGATGTAAAGATATATTTCTTACATGGTGATATTGAGGAAGAGATCTACATGATGCAACCAAATAATTTTTGTGTTGGTTGAAAAAGTGTCTTTATGGCTTGAATCAATCATAAGTGATGTGGAATCATAAATTTTACAAGTATGTGTTGGGACTTGGGCTCAAACAAAGTAAAATTGATCATTGTGTGTATTTTAAATATGAAGGTGAAATTTTTGTTATCATATTATTATATGTAGATGACATGTTTTTAATTGGTAACAATAAGTAAATAATTAATAAAATTAAGTCTTAGTTATCATATTTGTTTGATAGTAAGGATCTATGTGTTGTAAATAAAAAATTTGGCATGTAAATTAAAAAGATCATGAAAATAAAAAATTGTGGTTAAATCAAATAAAATATACATATATGATTCTTCAAAGGTTTAGGATGCAGGAAAGTAAACTTGTGAGTACTCATTTTCTGATTGGTCAAAAAATATTTGTTAAATAGTGTCCTAAGACACAAAAAGGAATAAACAACATATCTCGACTCCCATATGTTAGTGGTCTTATAAGTATGATGTATGTAATTATTTGTACCAGCCCTGATATTTCTCATGTAGTGGGAGTAGTGATCATATTTATGTCAAATATGGGCAAGGAACATTATATTGTGGTGAAAATGATCTTCATGTGTCTATATAAGACATCTAAATATGTAATATGATATTAAGCTAATCTTGGTGAAATAAAAACATTGAGTCTACATGTCTTTATGGATTCTGATTGGGATAGAGATTTGGACTTCCATAAATCCTTCAGTGCATATGTGCTCAATTTTTTCAAAGGAGTTATATAATTTATATGATAAAATGACAAGAAAGTTTTTATATATCCACCACAAAGGTTGATACATGGTTATTACTCATGTAAGCAAGGAAGTAGTTTGGCTTAATAGGTTGTGTTCCATTATTTGTTTCATTTAAAAGGTTGTAAGATAGATTATGATAATCAAAGTGCAATGTATCTAGAAAATAATGATAAGCATCACTCTCAAATGAAACACATTGATGTCTAATATATTTTTTGTTGGAAATGGTGGAGAATAAAAAACTGAAGGAAAAGGTGGACACGGATAAGAATATTGCTTATTGACTTACCAAGTCTATGAGTACTGAGAAGTTTTCTTGGTGAAAAATATCGATGGGCATGCCTACCCTTATCTAATAAAATTATGTAGCTATGGACTCCTATTCAAAGTATTCAACATGTAGGATCATGTTGGATAATTTTTGTATACTTTGCATATATTACACCCCTTAGGTATTGTATATCAAAGCATGACAATTAAGAGAATTTTTTAATAATAGATGGACATTTTAATTACCTCATAGGTATTATTACCTATAGTAATAATATGGATGGTTTTATGTCCCTTACTTTTATAATAAATGTTATGGGTTTTATTTTTGGTCCATGGTTTTGGTACCATTGGTAATTTAAGTGCTTATGGGGTTACCAATTCATTTACCTATATATACTCGCACATGCAGTAAGGGTAGAGAAGAAATGAGAAGCATGTTATTATATTACAAGTTAGTTAAATTAATACAATATTAGAGGAGGTTATTGTTCTTGAATTTTTCTCGTAAGGGTTTCTAAGGTGAAACTTTATGTACTTTGTAATATTGTGTGTGTGTAGTTTCTCATTTTTAATTTTGACATAAACATTCTATTAATATTGCTTTTCTTATTTTGGTTTATAAATCATTTTATCTTCATTATTGAGGCATTCAAAATTATTCATTGTTTAAAGAATAATTTTCCTCACATATCAAAATCATATTACTTCACCTATAGTATTTCACACCTATATTCAACAAATTTAAGTCATTGATATATAAATTTACAAAAAAAATCAATAAAAGCACTTTTTGCACATTTAGAATGAGTTTAACATAACTTACAACCAAAAATTCCCTTATAAATTTAAAAATTGATCCCCACTATTTTATAGTCATTATTTACTTCATACAATACACATAATAATTTGACCAACTACAAAACTTCCTAATGTAAGTTAAATAATAAAGTTGTGTTTGGTCCAAGTATGTAGCTCCATATAATGTGTTTTCCGATATGATAAACTTAGACAATAGGGGATGAGCATGATAAAAGCATTGAATCCATCATGTTTCAATTTACTTTCTTAGACAATGAAACTAATTTTTTTCCTTGCATCAACATAAATTATTTCAGTTAAGGAAACTTAAATCATAGTATTCCCCTTTATTTTCATCATTTACAAAACATTTTACAATGAGACAAGTTTTCATGTGTCATAATCTATGGTTTTATTTCTTGATAAAAGATCATCAATGAGATGTAAACTAGTAAGGGCTATATAATTTACACCCATTCATGACTATCCAAATTTCATAGGGGAAGGGACCCAATAGTTTTGTATGGACCCATTACAAAAAAAAAACTTTCATAGGAAAAAACTTTACAAATGTCTAAATAAAAAAGAGAACATACATATACACTAATTTTCACTTTGTTATAGTTTTAATATGTCATATTTCAGCATATTAAATAAAACTTACATGCACTTTTAACTGAAAAATGCATCAGGTATCATACCAATCAACCACTTGTAGATACTTAACTAAATATTTAAATCATTAATCTCCCTGCTGCCAAAAGGCTTGAATTCACCATCTCAATATGCCTAAATTCCTATCTCTTAGTCTGGTCCATATCATTTTGATGACCCAACTATTATGTACTACACAAAATTATTAAAACCTAATAAATATCCTTCACTATTAGTTGCATATCCATACCTATTTTTTAGCCTTATGGACACTACCAGCTACAAAGGGACACTACCATCGACGGTAGTGTCCAGATCCTTATCTAGTGTCTAGCTGTCAAAAGTCATCTAAATTTAAAACAATTAAAAACCTATGAGTTAGCCTATTTGTCTTATTGAACCCTACCATGAGATATTTTCAAATTTTGTGGTATAAATACAAGTCTAAGCCTTCTCATTCATCATCTAACAAATACCAATCAAACACCTACTAAAGCTAAATCAATCAACTACACAACCAATTTTTTTCCCTATTCATCCCTATTTTCAAATCAATCATAGGAGAAACCATATTACATGTTTTAATCTTTCAAATAATATCCTATGAGCGATATTTTAAAATTATAAGCTATATCACTACATGCATCATCATATATTATATTGTATCCTTGTGCACACACTTTCCTACACATAGGGGATAACTACATAAGTTTGACTCTCTCATTTGAGTATTTTTTATGTAGGAAGTACCCATTGACAAAGGGTTATTTTGGGTTAGCTTGACACCATGATCCCACTAAACCATTTTTATCAAATTCATTCCAAGGGTGAAGAAAGGTAAAGAAAAAGGGTTTGATCAATTAGTGAAGAGTGATAGCCTATATCCTAGACTTAAATACATCAATATAAAGATGACAAAAAACTTAGAGTAGTGAACTTAATCACATTTAAATCCATTTGTTATTATATATTAGACACCTGTATCATAGTCAGACACTAGCATCAATGATAGTGTTTATATGTGATAGTAGTGTCTACGGCTATATAAGTGCAATTTATAAAATCTAACAACTGGTTCAAAATATTTATCCTACATATTTTACAAATGTTTCTAGTCTAGACTTGCTTGTGCATAGTAAACTAGCTAAGTACCATTGTTTCTTATTTATTGTAATATCTTTCAATAGTTATACTTTACTTTTTTATCAATCTTATTTATATAAACTCATAATATTATTTATCTGAGTTTTCTATTAATTAACCTACTATAGATTAGTTTATCACCCTTATGCTTGAAGTATTTCTATATTCTTAACCCTATACCCCACCAACATATTAAAAATCTAGATTTGAACATTTGGTGAACCCTTCCTCTATATTTGGACCAAGACCTAAATTCTACTAGGGTTTCTCCTTCCAAAAAAAAATATTTTCAAATTATTACATTCATTTTTTCTAGGTTTGATTTTTATATAGGCATTTTATAGGTGATTTTTTTTCTCTTTGTTTTCATAAAATTTGTTCTCTTTCTCTTGGGTGTGTTTGGAAAATTTAAAATGGGTAAAAATAATTTGTTCCTTCTCTTAACCCTAAAAAGGGTGATATCAACTTTCCCTTTAACCAGGTCTATGCCATCATTACTCCAAAGGGTAAGGTAGGCCATCCTATTGTACTTATATTTATTCAAACCCCTCCACCTCTCACATATCCTTTAAATGATGTGTTTATACATATTCAATTTGAAGTACCTAAGGTTTGTGATTTTGAAGCCCTAAAATGTCAAATAATCCTTATGAGAAAGTTAATATAAGAGTTACAAAAGTATATTACATACATGTAAAATCCAAAATATGCTACTGTAAATCATGTGTTTGCATCTTCATCTAGAAATATTGTGCCCAACAAGGTTTCATATCAAAATAAGAAGTTGAAATAAAATTAATCTACCATTAGTGATTCATAAAATGAACAAAACATTAATAAGAGTCCAAGTGAAATCCTAAGAGAAATGGTTCAAAACAAAGTGATTCAACTACCTCCTCTACAACCTATAAGGAGATCCAAATACTATTATCCATATCATAGAATACATGGGCATCATATAGATTGTTGTTTTACCTTGAAGAATAAAATACAAAAGGTAAATGATAGATGTGATCATATCATTGATACATCAATCAATCAAAGCACTCATATTATGAGGACCTCTCGTAAAACACAAGTGAAAAAAGAACAAGTATGGGTACCAAAGGATAATTCAAAATAAACACAATTACAAATGTAAAACTTAGAGCAAGAATGGATTAAAAAGGTGAAATTAGAGAAATAAATTTTTCAAAAGACAAAGCTAGAGCAAAAAATGTTACAAAAATATCAAGATGAAAAAGAAAAATTATAAAAGACACCAAAATAAAATGAACAATTAAAAAAGTAAATGTTATAAAAAGAACAATGGGCACATCAAATGTTTAAAGTAATATTTATAATAAATGAAGTCAAAAATCAAGAGATACTTGACAAATATAAATTTGAAAATGTGGTTACAAAGGGGGAAACTACAAGCCCTTCCTCATATCAAAACCCTTTTATTGTCATTGCTCATATATATGGTAAACAATCTTTTAATGAACAGGTCAACAAACTATGTTTTGTTCCACTTGATAACTTACCACATAATTTATTCATACCTACATGACCTGGTACATATTGGTTTAATCCATCACTCACAAATTGGAAACCAAATACAGATAAGGGCAAACTAACTATGTCAAGTATAAACTCACCAAAAGGACATGATATGCTTTCTAATTCTACCATGCACATATAGCACATTTCGTTTTGGAAATGTTATTCATTTACCACTCCTCACATATTATCATATCCATATTGATATCATTGGATAGCTTGTAAAATTTTCAAACACACAAAAATTTTATATATATATATATATATATATATATATATATATATATATATATATATATTCAAAAAAATATTAAAAAATTCAAATAATTCAAAAAATACAAGAATATTTGGCATTCTCAAATTTTATTAGCTCCTTGCCATCTATGTTGTTTGATTTATGTTATTAAATAACATATCACTTCATTTATATATACACATATTTAAGTGTGGTATAGGCATATCTAGATACATGATTTATGCACTTCTAAATGTTGGACCTCTCCTCTACCCATATTATATAGTACATTGGGGAAATCATCTTTTTTTTATCATGATTAATATATATTACATGTCTTTTATGATCATTTCCACATTAATATGTTAGATCTTATATATTAATGCTTACACATTTATATATATATATATGCTCATATATTTCACAGTGCACTTGATATGTTATGCTACATAACATTTTTTACTAACACATATATGTAGGTACTAGTATAATATGCTTATGTTGGTTGTTTAAGATTAATATATTTTTCACTTATTTGAGTGTATTTCATTTCTTTTTATTTAATTACTTGTGGAACATTTTAATATGTTCCTTACTTGTTGGCCCTTGTGCTATTGTATGTTATTTGGACATTTTAATATGTCATTCTATGTGGATTAGATATTTAAATATGACATCCATTTTGATTGTGTGGTATTTGAACATGCCCCTTGTATGATGTCTCCTTGGACCATTCACTTATGTTACATTGATTATTTTTGTATGTGTCTTTGAATTTTTTTTGAACTTGTATTGTTACTCTCTAGACATTTCCATGATCTATATCATGCATCTTCATGACTTGATGTGATCACATACTACAAGCCTAAATGATATATATATAATTTAACATGTTATCTGTATATGATACATGATTAATACATATATTATGCATCTACCTTATCTTTTTGAGGTAAGGTACCTACCATATTCTATTTCCCTCACCTCAAAAGGTAGGCATGTCATAGAAGCATGACCTCCACATTCTCACAATTTCTAAATTTTAGTGTGGGAATGACATAAAAAATGTGACCTCCACACTTATACACTTACTAAATATCTCCAAACTTCAATGGGGGTATGTCATAAATACATGACGTCCACACTTACATAAACTCCAGTTTAATTCCATGATTCAAATATGCACTTGTGTTAGAATCCTATACATTACACCAATTTTGCATAAACTTAAAACATAGTTTTTCATATTTATGACACATATACTCCAAATAATATATATTAGAGGTGAATATTCCATTATATTACATCAAAAATTACCAATTATACTACTCACTAGAGTGCACCAATTACACCAAGATGAATTATTATCGAGTTTTTTTGTTGTACCAATTGGTTCATTTTATAGTTTGAAGTGATTAAATCATTAAACCTCACCATATTTATAGGTTAGAGTTATTAATTCATCCAATTTAACCAAATTTATAGAATGATTTGATTAAATCAGTCACCCTCACAATATAATATATACTCACACTTGAGTTGTACAATTGAGATATAATGATCTCAATGGTCATGACACAACTTATATTTGCACCAGATTGGGGGAATAATACCTTCTAATATCCCTCTTAAAATATCCAAGGTTTAGGTATGAATCTCTTCCAACTCCAATGCTTCATAATAAATCAACTTTACCAAGTTAAAGCATCAAGAGGCAACACGGTTGCATCAACACATGGGTGTACTCATTTCTTGCTCTCTCTCTTTTCAAGCATTTTAATTATTTCATATTATATGCACTAGCTTATATTGTAACATGTTCTTGGTTATATGCCATACACTATAAAAACACTCGAAGTGGGCTCAATCAAAGGCAAAGTGTGTTGTACACACCCAGGTATGCATTTCTTTCTTTTAAACTAGTAATTTCATCCTTATGCATTACAATATTAAATTGGGAGGGAATGTAGATACTAAAACTAAATATATATATAGCATCTCAATATTTTTCATTTGATAAATATTAATCAAGACTCTACCTTTCAGTTCTAGACCTCCTTGTTGCCAAAAGGCTTGCATTCTCCATCTCATTGTGCCTAAATGCTTATCTCTTAGTCTAATCTTTATAATTTTTTTGACCCAAGTTTCCTACACTGTATAAAAATCTTAAAACATGATAAAAAATATTCATTGTCAATTTTAGATCCATACCTATTTTTTAACCTTCTAAACACTACCAACCACATAGGGATACTACCATAAATGATAGTGTCTAGATCCTTATCTAGTGTTCAGTTGCTAAAATTCATCCAAATTTCAAATGATTTGAAACCTATGGGTCACCCTATTATTTTTGAACCCTACCATGAGATATTTTTAAATTGTGTGGTATAATTACAAGTATAATCCTTCTTATTCATCATCTAACAAATACCAAGAAAACACCTATTGAAGATAAATCAATCACGTACACAACCAAGCTATTCTATCATATTCATCCCTATTTTCATATCAATCATAATATTAGTCATATTATAGGGTTAAATCATTTAAAGAGTAGCCCATGAGCGATATTTTCTAAATTATAAGATAGATCACTAAATGTATTATCATATATTATATTGCACCTTTATGTACACACTTTCCCACACATAATAGAGAACTAAATAAGTTTGAGGCCCTTCTTGGAGTATTGGCTATTTAAGTAGTGTCCATGGACAAATGTATCTTTAGAGTTAGCTCAACACCTTGAACCCACTAACCCATTTTTATCAAATTCATTCCAAGGGTAAAGAAGGGTGCAGAGCTAGGGTTTGATCAATCAGTGAAAATGATAACTTGTCTCCATTATCAAAATATATCTATAAAAATGTGACATAAAACATAAAATAGTGATGTTATTCACATCCAAATCCAATCATTATTTTATATTGTACACCTGTATCACATTCAGACACTAGCACCGATGATAGTGTACACAGTCATAGAAGTGAAATTTCTAGAATCTGATGGCTGATCTAGATTATTGATCATGCATATTTTATACCTATTTCTAGTTTAGATCTACATACTCATAGTAAACTAGATAAATTCAATTATTTTTTATTTATTTCAATATCTTACAATAGTTATATGTTACTATTTTTAACAATCTCAATTATATAAATTCATAATATTGGTTATCTGAATTTTATATTAATTGGCCTATTATAGATTAGTTTATCACCCTTTTGCTTGAACTATTTATATATTCTTAATACTACACCCCTCAAACATATATAAAATTTTAGTGGTAAACACCACCTACATATATAGAAATGTAATCAACATTTAAACTGGTGATAAAATAAATATGAAACATTTTCCACAAAATAAATTTCATGCATGAAAACACCATGTCCCATTTTAATATAAAAGTATTCCCATTTATGCTTCTGACCTCTTAAAAAATTGATACAATGTTAGAAAAAAATTAAATTGTTATATGTATATTGTATTTTCATATCAAATTCATTTCTCTTAAACATAATATTACAATTGAAAGTAAGTATGTGTGTGTGTGTGTCCTAGACATAAATGTAGAGGCACTTGTAGATTTACATGGTTTTGTATAATAATTGTTAAATCAAAACATTAATATATTAATTTATTTTTCATAAATTTAATGCAGATGGATTGAATCCAATTTTCATCATTGATGATGATGCAACTGTTATTTATTAGACTTGCACCCCTGTGAAGGTAGTTTCAAGCCTTCATAGTCTCAAGTAACATGGAGATAATCCTAGGTTGTGGGTAGCCTAATATATGGATTGAATCTCTATATTTTAAGGTTTATCTCCCCTTGATGTATTGGTTAGGATCTCTACTCTACACTACCACCTTGCAAGGTAAAAGAGAAGAAGGTAAATTAAAAAGAAAACCTATCTAACTGAAGTGATACACCAAAATGTGTCCTCTAGTTGAATAATATGCACTAATAAGGCTGAATAATAACATGGACATAATTTTACTTTTCCATGCCAAATTTAAATTTCTATAACATCTTGTAGATAGGCAAACCATGAAATGACCATTTGCAAGCCTAGGCATTTTTATGTGCTTAAAGCATTCTTTGAGAAGTTTTTTAAGAAATTTGTAGGTTTTGATGACTAAAAATTACATAATGGGACCTTTAGTACTTTAATACAACTTAATCATTGAGATTTAAGTCATTTATTGCACTCTCAAGCCTTCACCATGGCTTTTGGGCTTACAAACTGACATTTCTCACCTGTTGAGCTAGTGGCCATATTTTAGGAGATGTGTAACTCTTTTATATAAATTTAGAACATTTTTAATTATCATTAAACCTATATCAAGTCCTTATAAATCTCCTTAGATTTTTTTTATGTCACTCCATAGTTTATACCCTCACAAACAAGCTAAAAACTACCTATTTTACCTTATACTATATGGTATTGTACCTTCACCTATGAAAAAATAATTGAATTTGTATATTAGGAGAGTTTTTAGATTCATTAGGTTCATTTTTAAATCAAACAATTTCATTTTAGGGCATTATAAGTCATATCTTTCCAATCGGGTCAGTTGAAGGGTTTTAGGAGGGTTTTAAGGGGTTTATGTTCTTAACGATAGTTCACAAAGGATAGGGGTCCTTTAAAAAAAATAATGCCAATAATTTGTGTCAAGGGGACCCCTCTAAAATCTCCTATGGTCTTGATTTACCATGCAAAATTTGTGCAAGATATGAACAAACAACTAACCTCTTTGAGCTCATTTTCAAGCAAAATAGGGTTCTATGTGTTCAAATTGATTAGTCATGCAGTTGTGAAGCATAAGGAAAAAAATAATGGAATTAATTTTAGTAATGTGACCCAAATAAACACATAAAATATCCTTAATTCAACATTCATCTTTTGAAAAAAATCATACCACCTACAAACTACTCACTCGGGTTAGTGACTATGCATGACAAAGCTAAGAAAGGTCATCTTGGATCTTAAGACCCAAAAAATCATTTTTAAATAAATTTAATCTAAAAAAAATTATCCATGATTAAATTTAATTATTCAATCATTATTTTATATAAGTTTTAAACTTTCAAATAGGTCTGAGACATTGAATTCCATCATGGAGGGTTTTGTGCAAATAGTGCTTGTTGACCCTAGAGGTATGTGAACTAAGTTTTTCTCTTCATCCTAACCAAAAATTGATGAAAAAACTTCATCATTATATCTAAACTTATTTTAAACTCTTATTCATTCAACTTAAAGATACCAACTTATTCTTTTCACATTTTGTTTTAGGGTAGCCCTGTAGGTTCTTAAAGGACTATGCTTCCTTGACTGTATAATGCCATGTAGACATGATCTTCTCCAACACCTCCCATGTAAATGTAACTCCTAAACACTCATTATCATCTCAATAAAATTCATTTATCCAACTCTCTTATCACTATTTCATGTGTGACTCTTTGAGATACCTCATCCATGTTTTTGACTAACTATATGCCATGACTATAGGTGTATATATTCACTACACTCTCACTTATTTGGAGAAATAGGTGCCAAATGAGGTTTTTTAGGTCTATTATATTGATTATTATATATTTAAAAGACACTAAATTCATCCATTATATCATAAACAATATATCTCACACACTAGCATACAAATCATGTGTCTTCACCTTTCTTAAATGTAGGTTTCTTTCAAGTCTTGTTTGTAGGTGAGATTTTTCAGTATTCCTTTGGCTTATATGTGGAACTATATGACTATTAAAATACCTTTAGTAGGCCTTATGACATGTATTAAATATTATTTATTATCATATTAATACATCTAAACCCTTCTCTACTTCCTTCACACAAGCATCTCATGCATCTAGTACACAGTTAGACTGTGTAATTACCTTGTCTTGACTGTAGTGTGAAAGTTGTGAGTGTTATTTGGGAAGTTTTTTATCTTAAAATAATTTTCATTAATTTATACCTAACTTCACAAGATTATATGAAAACTTAACCAATCATTATACTTTCAAACTCTCACTGAACTCTTTGATATTGTTGTCTTCATAACTCAGTTAGGTCCCTCCTTAAGCTGGTTGTAGGTGTAGATTTTGCCTTCTCTTCCTTTGATAACCTCCTTTTTGTCTATGTCAATTCATTCTTGTACCTTATAAAACATCATTCCATCTCATCCATATCATGTAACGTAAGTTAATATTCTCTTCTTGACTATCATAAGTTCACTATAAATGGACCTAACTGATTGAACCAATATGTATGGTTGTAGATGTCAATTTTGTGTTTATACAGACTGTAGGTTACAATAGGTCACTATTTTAGAGTTTTGGGCTTAAGTGAAAAATATGGAAAGCATATATCCTTGAACAAGTCTTGAACATATTAATATCACCACTATGACACCTTATGAAGAAATGACAATTCAACTTCCTCCTTTGACACACAGCCTTTCTCACATGACCACACACAGGCCACCTTTATTGGTTGTGACTGTAGCTTCAACATTAAAGTTTCCTTTATCTCTCTAATTAACCTCATTTTGTCTACTATATTCATTCTTTTACCAATCAAGTCATCCATATTAGCAATTTATTGACCTTGGAGATAAGTTCAACTTGTATAGAAAACTTTATTGTGCCTTGTAAAGTTATAGGTACATATTGGTGTTTGTATGGACTATAGGTGTCAAAATTCAATCTAATTACATCCATGATACAAAAATTCTATGATACAATTATTGATGTCAACCTGTTATCTCAATTATCCTTATATTCATGATGTTTACTTAAAAAATATAGCCTATTATGGATGAATGTTGTAGGTGGTCACTAACTCACTATATAGACTTTAGGTGAAAAGTGTCACGGTACTTGTTCTATGGTCAATATGATACCCAACCCATTGAATAAATTAAACCTACCTCCATCCACCTTAATAAGCATCCAAAAGGCTTGATAAACAAAGGAAATCAACATTTGATGTTACCTTAAAAAAATGCTAAAACACCTTAGTTTCTACTATACAGGGCTTAGAGGAGGTTTTCTTGCATGGTTTTGATGTACCTTGGTAGCCCTGTGAGAATCCTCATTCATTTAAGGGATATATATCACCTTGAACATTCATATTGACACTTCATAAACACATTTATAAAGGCACCAAGTCTCTTGGAGGTTTCTAAGATTGGTAACATAGTCATAAATAGTGATTTAGTGTTATTAAGGCATTAGACACTCTAAAGAGATCATTTGTTCTCATAGTGCCTTTGGTCATCTTGAATACTATGATGAGAATTATCAAACAACATCATGACCTCATATCACACTATAACGCTTGTTAAATCTTTATAGCACCTAAAATCTGCCATTATGTCTTTCAAGCCTACTTGTTAGGCCTACAAGAGAGTTTTTTGGGCTCAAGAAGCATATCTTAAGACCATCCATGGAATGTCCTCCTAAGGTGAATTATTTATTTTTCATATTTTATAATCCATTCAAGATCGTGATGACCTCAATAATATACATATTGACCAAATCTAGTCTATATACCAAAAGGTGCCTAGTCCAAGAACCCAATGGAAGGAGCAAGATCATGATTGAAGAGTGACCTAATGTCACAAGGACAAAACAAACCTCAAGTGGAGATCATATAACTTTTGCAAATATTTTGAAATACTTTAAGTAATATCAAAGTGTATTCTAATTGATCTTCAATAAATAGGTCTACAATAGCAAATGAAGGGTCTAAGCAGGTTTCATGGTGTCCAAAGCATTCAAAGAGCATGAACTAGGTTGTAAATACCTTGGAAAATCATTACAGATGTCAGAGATGGAGCACAAGATGGACTATGTAAGTTTAAATAACTAAACCATCACTAGGATGTCATCCAAAAAAGAATATACCATTTCATTTATGCATTTAATAAATACACCTCAATAACTCTCATGAGCCAAATAACTACATCATAATGAAGTCCTTTGTGCTAAGAACATGTTCTACAAATTTCATGTGCATGTGAATTTTCTACCTCAACATCTAAGTGTTCAAACATAGGCTTGAAAAATGTGATGTTCATGTAAGTGTCAAGTTTAAGATCCATAAAGTGACTATTTAAGTTTAAAATGCCCTTAAAATGTTTAAATTTAATCAAAATCTAATGGTCTACACAAGATCACATACTAACAACATTGATCTAACAATTTTCACTTAGGTCAAATAAGTCAAAAGGTCCCAAGGGTAAAATCCCTTAAAGAGATACAAGTTGGACATGATCTAATGATATAGGTTCATCAAGCTAAGATTCAATGGTGCATGTTCACTAACAAGAAGGTGGGTCTAAGTTAGATCAATGATTATCATTCAATCATACCATTGATCCAATGATGTGCACTCAACTGATAGGAAAGTGGTCCCAATGAGATCTATAATGTACATGAACTCATACATCTTGATCCAATGGTGTGCGATCAAGTTAACATGTTAAATGGATATTCATAGTAAGAAATCAATGGACTATATGCATTCATATAGTTTGATCTTATGGTGTATAGGAGGTCAAAAAGTTAAGATCTGACAAGCAGAATTTATGGCACCAATAAGAATAAAGATTGTTGGGCATAATGAAATGATCTGAGTTGGTAATCGATGACTAATGAAAAAAGAGAAAATCTAAAGAGCTTTCGTTAAAGGTTGATGAACTAGTTATTCAACCCAAGCAAATAAAATCTTAAGGACCCATGTCCCCATTAGAGCTCAATCAATAGTAGACATTGTCATTTAGGCAAGATGGTTAAAGACAAGGCTCTATCACTATTAAAGTTCAAACAAGACCTATGGTCAATAACTTGGAACTTATTGACTTTATTGCAGGGCCATTCCATTAACATGTTCATTGTTTTTTATATGGAGGATCCTCATGTACAATATCTCCTCAGCTCTCATAGGGTTTTAGAGGTGAAATATGTCTCTTTAGACCAAATACAAAGATTGAAGATGGACCAATGATTATGAAGCAAGGTCAAGAAATTTGTAGGTTTCCATGGATATTGTGACTATGTGAAAACCAATAATTGGATTGATTTTCACCTATAATGATCCTATGCTCAAAGTTAGACCAAGTACAGATTGAAAACATGATTATGGAGAGGTATCTTACCTATCACATGGTCACATTTTTGATAAGTAGGTATATATGGCCACCCAAAGCACATGTGGCATAATTATGTCAATTTCAAGACATGGTCCTCATCAGTAAATCAAATCGATAATGACATAGAGTTCAAATAAGAGGACCTAGTGTTGGATAAATAAAATGGGCATTAAATTCTTTTATAGAATTTGTTCCTTATTGATAAGGTCATGAGTTAGCATCCTTGAACTTGTGATAATACATCATAGTTCCCTTTCTCTCTTCTCTTTTTCTATATATGTTCCATTTTTACACATTATGGAACTCTTTGGAAATTTTAGATATAAATATCTAACATTTTTTAGAGAAATAGACTCTTATGTTCTGGCTTGCTTAGGCTATGCCAAAATTTGCACTGTAATACCTTTTGATGCAATAAAGACTAAATTCCACCATTTTGTAAGCTAGATCAAAGTGTGTTCTATTAATTCTCATATTGTAGTTAAGTGAATGTATTTTCCTCATCTATGTTTGAGTTTTCTCACCTTCATGAAGTGATTAATAGTTCTCACATGTCATTAAAAGTGCAATTTATAGTTTGTTGTTTAGCTTGAAAGTGGATAGTTGCCCTCTAATGGTAGTTTAATAATTGATTCACGCCTTATGAAATATTTATGTGAGAATAATCTTTTTTGGTCTTGAATGTGTCTCATAGTGTGTCTTGTTCAAATTATAAGTGTTCCAATTACTGGTGCATCACCCATTTTTACATGATTTCATATATTATTGTATCTCTCTATCTCTTTTCCAATCAAAGTGTTAGATTAGGACCAGTTTAGGTGATAGACCTAGAAGGAAGTCAACCTTATCTATAGATCTGATCCATTATTAGGATACCCATAGCCTAGGATCAATCCCATGTTAGACTAGATTTAAGTAGGAAGATCTAAACAATCCCCTTCTCAGCTAGGCTGAAAATCTATAACTCCCAATAGTTTTGAAGAGCTTCATATCCTAGTCAATGGGATACATCTAAAGCATTGCTATTGAGGAAGATAAAGTCCCCTATACATAGATAGTTGTTCTTATTTTCTTTAAGTGTTTTCTAACACATTAATTTGTTTCTATCTTATCCCAAATAAGTGCTTTGTTACATAGTTGTTTGATAGGCTAGTTGCATATGTTTTATTAGGTTAGTTTCCCTTTCAAGTTTGTTTCTTTCCCTATTTCTTGGAAATATTTATCTTTGCAAGTCAAGAGGATATATTTTAGTAATTAAAATGGTCTATATATCATGTAAATGATCCAAGAGTCATGAGATGGTCTGAGTTATCAAACATAGCAGGGATGTTGCCCAGCGAAATCGCCAAAAATGTTAACCAAATTTAGTATACATATCAAAATGTGCCTAGTCCAAGAATTCAGTGGAAGAAGTTGGATCTTAATTAAAGAGTGACCCATTGTTACAAGGAGCAAATAGACCTCAAGTGGAGATCATACATCTTTTGTAAATCTTTTGAAACACTTTAAGCAAGCTCAAAGTGTAATCTAATTGATCTTTAAGAAGTAGGTCTATAATAGTAAAGGAAGGGTCCAATAAGTTTTCATGGTATCTAAAGCATTTAAGGAACATGAACCAAGTTGCATAATCCTTAGAAGATCATCATAGACATCAAATATGGAGTACAAGATAGACTGTGCAAGTTTAAAGAACCAGACCGTCGCCAAGACATCATCCAAAAAAGAATGGACTAGTTAACTTGTGTATTTAATAAATTCACATTAAGAACTCTTATGATCCAAATAGTTATAGTACCATGAATTACCTTGTGATAAGAACATTCTCTACAAATTTCATGTCCATGTGAGCTTTCCACCTCAAGATCTAAGTGTTTAAACATAGGCTTGTAGAATGAGATGTTTGTGTAAGTGTCAAGTTTAAGATCCATAAAGTGACCATTTGAGTTCAAAAGGTCCTTAAATTTTTTTAAGTTAATAAAGATCTAATGGTCTGCATGAGATCACATACTAGCAATATCAATCTAATGGTTCATTCTTGGGTTAAACAAGTCAAAAGGTCCCTAAGTTAAAAGCCCTTAAAGAGCTATAAGTTGGACATGATCCAACAATGTAGGTTCATCAAGCTGAGATCCAATAATAAGCATTCACTAACAAGAAGGTAGGTCTAATCTAGATCAATGATCAACATTAAATAATATCATTTCTATAATGGTGTACACTCAATTGATAGTAAAGTAGGCCCAATGAGATCTATGATATACGTGAGCTCATACATCTTGATCCAATGGTACGTGAGCAAGTCAACATGTTAAAGGGATCTTCATAGCAAAAAATCAATAGACTACATACCTTCCTATAGTTTGATCTTATGATGTACAAGAGATCAAAAAGTCAAGATCTGAAAAGCAAAATCTATGGGATGAATAAGAATAAAGATAGTTGGGCATAATGAAATGGTTTGAGTTGGCAATCGATGACCAATAAATAAAGAGCAAATCCAAAGAGCTTCCATTAAAGGTCGATGAACTAGTTATTCAACCCAAGTGAAAAAAACCTTAAGGACCCATGTTTCCATTAGATCTCAATCAATAGTAGACATTGTAATATAGGTAAGATGCTTAAGGACAAGCCTCTGTTGTCATTAAATCTCAAATAGGACCTCTGGTCGATAAATTAGAACTTGTCGACTCTATTGCAAGGTCATTCCATTAACATGTTCATTATTTTTTAGATGGAGGATCCTCATGTATAGTAGATCTTTATATATCATAGGGTTCTAAAGGTGAAATAGGTCTCTTTAGACCAAATATAAAGATCGAATATGGACGAATGATTGTGAACTAAGGTCAAGTAATTTGCAGGTTTCCATGGATATTGTGACTGTGTAAAAACTAATAATTGGATTGGTTATCACATTTTTTATAATTAGGTACTTATGGCCACCCAAAACACATGTGGCATAATTCTATCAATTCCAAGACATGTTCTTTGTCAGGAAATCAGATCAATGATGACATAGAGTTCCAAAAAGAGGACATAGTAGTTGGATAAAGACAATGGCCATTCAATTATTTTATAGAATTTATTCCTTATTGATAAGGTCATGAGTTAGCATCCTCAAACTTGTGCTAATACATCACAGTTCCCTCTCTCTCTTCCCTTTTTCTATATATGTTTCATTTTTTTCCACATTGTGGAACTCTAGAAATTTTAGAAAGAAATCTCTGATAATTTTTAGAGAAATAGACTCTTATGCTTTGGCTTGCTTAGGCTATGCCAAAATTTTCACTGTAACACCTTTTGATGCAATAAAGACTGAATTCCACCATTTTGCAAGCTAGATTAAAGTGTGTTCTATTAATTCATGTATTGTAGTTAAGTGAATGTATTTTCCTTGTCTACGTTTATGTTTTCTCACCTTCATGAAGTACTTGATAGTTCTCATAGTTTATTATATGTCTAATTTATAGTTTGTTGTTTATCTTAAAAGTGGATATTTGGCCTCTCATGCTAGTTTAATAACTGATTCATGCCTTATTGTGAAATATTTATGTGAGACAAGTCTTCTTTAGTCTTGAATGTGTCTCATAGTGTGTCTTATGTAAAGTATAAGTGTTCCAATTACTGGTGCATCACCCATTTTTACATGCTTTCATATATTATTATATTTCTCTATCTCTTTTCCAAGCATAGTGTTAGATAGGTCTAGTTTAGGTGATATACCCAAAAGGAATCTAGCCTTTTCTAGAGGTCTGATCCATTATTAAGATACCCATAGCCTAGGATTAGTCCCATGTTGGATTATATTTGAGTAGGAAGATCTGAACAATCCCCTTCATATCTAGGATGTAAATCTAGATCTCCAATAGTTTTGTCATGCCCGATGGGACCCAACTTCTTTGGCAAAATTAAATTTTAAATATTGAAAAGAAGAAATTGAAAAAAGGAGACATCTACCATCATCAAAATTTGAGTATCCTTCAATTCACAGAGTTCATAGAATCTTTTAGACATCATTTTCATGCCAAAGGTCACAATATCAAGTAAAGGTAATCCTTTTGAACACATTGAATTGCCTTCTTCTTATAAAAGAACAAGATTTAATAGGACAAATCCTTATACTTAGGAGATTCATTCATCTGCTAGTTATCTTATTAGTTTAGTCCAATCCATTGTCCTCATTACCCAAATCCCCTTTACCCAAATGGCTATTATAAATCAAGTGTTTGTTCTATTTAATAGGGGTAGTCCCTTGAATTTATCCCAATATGATGACATTATTGTGTCTACCTTAAAGAGTGTCCCTTTCTTCTCAAGAGAATGGGATAAAACTACTGTTATTGAGCATATCCAAGATGTTTCCAATCTATGTTTTATTCATAATATTACTCAAGATAATGTGGCTAACATATTTCTTGCTACTTCCTTCAAGGGAAAAGCATTACAATGGTATAAAAATCTTCCTTTGACCTCCATTACTACTTGGGATGAGTTAGGGGCAGCCTTCGTTAGGCAATTTGAAGACAAGTTTGATCATCTATCTTTGGTTAAATAATTAAGTGCCATACAAAGGTACCCCCATGATTTCATGTCTAATTCTAATCTTAGATTCCAAAAAACATGGACTAGGATCCTTGCATTGGTTAGACCATCTCCAGAGTATGCATTTATGTACTAACTTAAGGCCCTTAATTTTGATATAAGTGTCATGATATAGTCTATGGGTGGTAATACCTTGCCAAATGCCTATAAAATTATAATAAGATTAGAAAATAGCTTAATAAAATCTGGTAAACTTGATCCAAGGCCTCTAATTCCCATATTCCTATAATTGCAACATGTTTATCCTCCTTAAGTTCCCCAGATTCCATTTGTAGCTCCTATTCCATCTCCAAAAGTCTAAGTTATAGCCCCTCCTAAACAATCTAATGAGATTGATGATCTAAAAATCATGTTATAAGCTTTTATAAATGAGATTGTTTAACTCAAAATATATAAGTACCAAGGTAGACCTTATCAATAGCAAAACTAGATCACTTATCAGTCCTTTAATAACCAAAGACCTCCTTATCAAGGTTTCAAGGACAATAGGCAACCTTATCAAAATCAAGGAGTCATAACCCAAAGTAAGCCATATGCATCCCTTGATCCTAATGTACCTTCCAATTCAAAATCTATTGCTCCTCAAAATAACTTGATGCAAGATTTAAATTAGTAGCCTTTTAATCCAAATGACACTCAGAACCAAACCTTGGTATCATAAGATATTGATATGCCACAAATGACATAAGAAGAGTTATCTCTTTAAGGTGGCCAGTATCAAGACTTGAATATGGAATTCCAAAGAGAATACTAACAAGTTCTAGAGCATCTTGATTCCATCAATGTTAATTGACAATTGGATGGTCATATTTCATTCAACCAAGTTGGTGAAACTAGCAACATAAATGGTCAAGTTGTAGCTCTGAATAGAGCTAAAAGAAGAGTAGTTGAGGAAGCTCAAGATGTGATAAATACTTCTAGTTTTCCTAATTTTATTCCCAAAAGTGTCAAGGATCAAGTTGTTATTCCTATTTCATAGAAGATTCAAAATGCAGAGGCAGTGAAGGTTCCTTAAATGCCTCTAATTAGAGAATAACCAGTGGATCAAAATTTGTAGCCAAAGGCTAGTGGAGCATCATTTAGAATAATAGATCATATAAAGAAATAAAATTTTATAATTAGCATGTGGGATTCCCTTACTATTCTAGGGAAAAAGGACATGCTCATTCAAGATATTTCAGCTCTCAAAGTGTCTAAAGAATAAGTTGAGAAACAAGGTGTTGTTTTGGCTAATTCAAACTAGCCTACCAAGTAACTTGATCAGTAGATACATAACATGAAAAATGTAGAAAAAACCAATGTAAAATCATATAAAACTCATCCCTTTTATCTCTCTTTGATATTAGGTGAATGTTTAGTTCATAATTGTATGGTAGATAGTGGAGCTAGTAGCATTGTCATGCCCAAGCAAATTTCATACAAGCTTGATCTTGTCTATGAGCCAAATACCAAGGGCGTATTGCAATTGGATGGGTCACTAAAAAATATATTAGGAATAATAAAATATCTAAATTTTACATTACATGATTTCCCTAATGTTACCATTTATCAAGATTTAGTAGTAGTGGACTTACCTCCCTATTTTGCCATGTGTCTTTTAAGGGACTTTACTTCAAAGATTGGAGGATATTTTTCAAAATATTGGACATATTTGTTGTTTAGAACCAAGTATGGTACTAAGATGAAAATAAATTTTTAACCTATTGAAATATTCCATTTGGATCCATATATGCTAAGTATGGTGAACACTAATTATGTTATCTCAGATAAGATACTAAAAACTGATGAGGTGGAAACTAACTCACCTATGGATGGATTCCCAGATATATTCTTTGATGAATGCCTCTATTTTTCATGAGCATGATCCCTAAAATTTTATTTAAGAATAAGGACTTGGTTTCTATTGTCTTCATGAAAATGATGCACCAATTCTAGCATTAATGAAGGAGGATTACCCTAGTGATGGCATATTGAAACTATACTTTGATGGATCCAGGAACAAGCATGGCATTGGAGATGGAATGATGTTAATTTCTCTAGACAACCAAAGGTATTTCTCTTCTCTCAAATTTTATTTTGGTTTTTCCAATAATGTTACTCAATATGAATCACTAGTGCATGGTTTGCAATGGGCAAGAATGATCCATAAACTAAGTAAATAGTTTCTAACAATATATACTAAAACTCTCAATTTCCCATTTAATGACATATAAATTGGTTGCATAATGTTCTCAGAATAAATAGAATTAATTTGACAAACTTTGTAAATTTAGTCATGCATTTAAAACTCATGTTTTGTGTCTTTTATAATTTCTTGCAATTAATCTTAGTGTCTCATTAATTCATTTATGAACTGAATAAAAACAAGACATAGAAATTTGAAAGGAAAAGTGACACTAAAAGTGATAATAGAGTTCACCCATCATTTGAGCTATATCTCTGGGGATTGCTAAATTGAAACCTGATCCATTATAAATATGTAATTATACACTTATCAACTTAAATCAGAAATGGATTTAGAGAACCTGTGATGTTGAAACTAATTTTGAAGGTCCTAAAATTTGTCTCTTCAAAATACATTTCACCTCTTTATCTTTCTCCATACTTTCAAATAATTATTCTCTAATAAGAGTATCTATAAAAACTCTTAAAAAGGGACAATATTAAATAAGATTGCCTCTAGTTATCATAGACCCGCATCTCTCGATAGCAACCCTACAACTATATAGATATATCCTCCTTGGTTAAGGACCTTTAACATAGAGGCATTAACATACAGTCAGGTTTTCTCAATGTAATCAATACACAGATACATATCTTCCTTGGCTATCACTATACAAAATAAGAAATGATTTACCCCAAAATCAGGTGTGTATTACCTGTAATGCTATTAAATGAATCATCTTTGGCTCAAAGATAATTTTGCTAATATCTCCATCCAAGCCTAAGAGGATTTATAAAATAGATGAAGATATCATGTGTGTGTGTGTGTGTGTGTGTGTGTGTGTGTGTGTGTGTTTTGTGTGTGTGTGTTTTTGTGTGTGTGTGTGTGTGTACTTTCCATTATAAATTTCCACATTTATTTTCCTCCATGGCTAAAATTCATATAAATAGAGGAAACAACATAATTTAACTTATTTGAGACTATTTCCAAACTAAATAAATTATTTTTGTCCTTGCCTCCATTCCTTACAACATAGAGGCATTGTCTACATCAAGGTTTAGATCTACATGTATAGATAACCTACATCCAATACCATTTCCTTGTATCTTAGGAAAAAGGATGAGCACTTAACATCTCCTAACCATGTCAATAAGAAATCTCTTTATATGGCTCAAGTTTTTCAAGTAGAGGAATGCATTACACAAATATATTCCTTGCCAAAACCCAAGACTTGCCACCATAGGCATAACCAATGCCCTTCTAGGACTGGATATTCATTATCCTATTTCAAACATTTCCAATTGACCAGAGCATCAATTATACATTCATTAGTTCCATTGGTGCATTATCAATCAGAGAGTTATATCCCATAAAGACTCGATCTCCATCAATGCATCATTAAATATAGACTCGGTTTGTTGCATCCTCACAATACACGAATGAGACTTATCATATGATGCCCATACATCAAAACTATTCTATATTATAAATTCCTCCATTGATTTATTCTGTATTTGTTTTTAATACCAAACCATGCATCTTCCATACATGGCATCATCCAAATCCATAGCCTCATTTCATGAAAGCCATATAATAAACAAAAGTATCCTTCATGGGCCTGCCTTGGCTAACCAACCTCTTCATTTGTCTGGGCTCAACCATGGCATTCATACTCAATTTTTCAAAATAAGCTTTGCAAATAGGAGAATGTAATTACACTAGCTTAGCTTGCATCCCCGATCAACACAAAGTCCTATATGTATATTTACATACATCTAAAACTTCATATTACAAATGACAATAGTCTTTTATATCTCTATAGATGTTCCACAATTTTTCCAATAGGATAATAGTGAACCTTCATAGGCCTCAACCTTCAGTTTATAGACTCATGTGTTCATCTTCTCAAAAACTAAATGATCAATACATTTACATCTAGTTGTAGATTCCATCAAAAGGCATCTGCATTCTCCTCTAATCAGGCTTACCACATCCACATGGATGCACACGCATCTAAGTGGTTCCCCCATAAAAATAAGCTTCCTCCTTTGTAAATAAAACTCGACTTAGATCAGCCCAAGAAATGCTAACAATAATATTTTCCTATTTACGAATGGGATACTTATCCCATATTTATGAGATATAAGATTTTAAAAGGCTTTAAATAGCCTAGAGCTTATCGAGTCACTTATAACTTTAGCCCCATATCATGAACCTTTTAGTTGTGGTAATATTAAAGCTTGATTTAAATGATAAGTTTAGACTTCTAGTTGGCTTTGAGTTCGGTTTAAAAGATGTGGTTGTTGACCCCACATGTCAAGTTGGAACAATAAACTATTATGCCAATATATAACTTAGGTTACACTTTGAGTTGGGTTTCCATGTTGAGTTAGACTCACATCGAGTTGGAATCTAAGTTGGGTTGTCATGTTGAGTTGGACTTGAGTTGGTAATTTGAATTGGCATAGTTTTGATTTGGTTGTGATTTGTAGCAAGTAACTTAGAAAACATAATATGTGGAAAATAGAGGATGTGGTGGTAGGCCACGTGGTGGCTTGAGGACCTACCACATGGACCTTTACTGAACATTCCTCATCCTACAATGTGTCATAATCCAAAAGTACAAAAATAATATATGGTTCATTATAGTGTAAACATGAAATTAAAAACTCTATTACCATATATGGTGGCATAGACCCCCTCTATTATAAAAGCAAGCTCCACCAACTGTAGTCTCCATAGTCAGCATTTTGTAAACTAATGAGAATAGTGACTAATAATCCTTTGAATCAAACCTCCCCACAATGAGGCTTTTGGTCCCAAAAAGTACCAAGAATCCAAATAAAATTTCAACCTCTATATAGATTCTACCAAACTGACCTATTTACCCAAAACAGTCATTACACCTAGCAGATTATCTCAACCCCTACACTGCATGAAGGCTAAGGTATTCTCCTTGTTATCACACAAGGGAAATCACATTGTGTTGCATACACCTATAGGATTTACAAAAAAAATTCACACATGTATACTTACATTTTACAAATGTTTTCCATCTATGGGTCTTTTGAAAGTACACCTACATGATGTGACTAAAAAACATACATGTGTGTACAGAAAGTTTGTAATAGAAACATTGCCCATATTACTATGGGACTTAGACATATACAATGTCAAGTATAAAAATGTGCAATGAAATTATCTATCCTAAGATGACTAAAGTGCAATACCTGAAATCATAATCAAGGGAACTATAAACAAGATAGTAAATTATTATGTGCCTTAAATCTCTCCTTGTACTTATCAAACTCCAATGTCAACTTAGAGACTTTCCATAATAAGAGGTTCTTTACAAACTCACATATTTTTCAAGTAACTGTAAGTGAAATATCATATAAAGGTGAGGAGAAACCAAGAATTATAAACCTATCTCAAGGTTTTCTTCATCATCTGACTGCTCCCTGATTCTTACCTCCACATCTCATTCAAACTGAGTTAGTTTCTAAAATCTTATCATAATGGAAAACTGAAATAAGAAATAGCAATAACATTCTTCCACAACACCAAGATTATCAAATTCCTTCCTAAATAAAAGTAGTTAGGAAATCCCAAAATAGTGTTTAAAGAGTGACTAAGCATACTATTCCATACCATATACATGTTTATCAAAACTATCCAATTAAACCATATAATCCATAAGGGTTATTCCCTTTTCACAGTTTTAATCAAGTAAATAGTAGGTGATTTCATCCAATAAACTCTATCTTACTAAGAGTTAGATGATCCATATTTCAATTTCAAAAAGGATTTAAAAACAATTCCAAACAAAGACATATTTTACTTCCAAAGCAACCTTACATAAAGTATTCAATTAAAAATGTGCATAGTTACATTTGAGAATAAATTATGCCTCTAAAGAAGCTATGAAGTGCATCTGCTAAGTACTAGTTGACATAGTATTTTTGTTTAAACAACTCCCTATTTGCTTCTTAAAACTCTTAACAAAGATGTGAAAAATAAACCAACTTATCAACCAATTACAAACTCAAAACTCAAAGTGCAAAAACTAGTTTAATAATAAACAATGCCTTATTTTCCATTTCCATCCATATCTTACCATGGAAATAGTCTTTTCACTTGTTCCTATAACCAATGACATAGGCATCCATAATATAATTAGTAATCCAAAATATAAAGGCTACACAATTGGTTAATAAGGAGAAAAATATTGTGTCAATACCAATATGAAATTAGACCATAACCATACCTCAATCTACCCTTTGTGTAAGATTGATAATCAAACTACAACTAATTCCTCTTGGATGTGCATCACTCAAAATGCCTTGTATTTTATATGAATGCTTCCCAAGATAGAAATGTATATGATCTCATAAAACCATCTTACACCTAAAGTGACAAAGTGTTGTGTTATTCATCTGTGTTGATCCTACAAGGCTAGTAGTTTCAGAGCCTTCATTGTTAGAAGCTTGTCTTCCTCCAGAGAATTGTAACACCTTCTAATTTCCCTTGTCACTAGCCACCTGTATGGTCAACTCAAATAGAATAATCAAAATTAAAATATGATATTTAAAAACTCCAAATAAAAGTATATCTAGCAACTAAAGCTAATCCCTACATTCACCTGCTCTGATACCAAATTTAATCCATAAACTAGGTAAATAATTTCTAACGGATATTGAAACTCTTAATTTCCCATTTAATGGCATATAAATTGGTTGTAGAATGTTTTATAAATGAATATAAGTAATCTAAAAAACTATGTAAATTCGGTCCTACATTTAAAAATCCTATTTTATGTCTTTTATAATTTCTCACAATTAATCTTAGTGTCTCATTAATTCATTTTTAAAGTACATTAAAATGAAACATAGAATAATTTGAAAGGAAAAGTGACACCAGAAGTGATAATGGAGTTCACCCATCATTTGTGCTACATCTATAGGATTTCTTAACTACAACCTGATTAATTATAAATATGTAACTATACACTTATCAACTTACATCAGAAATGGATTCGGAGAACCTGTGATGCTGAAATTGATTATAAAGGTCCTATAATTTTCCTCTTCAAAATCCATAGCACCTCTTTATCTTTCTCCATACTTTTGAATAATTCTTCTCTAATAAGAGTATATGTAAAAACTTTATAAAAAGTCATAATATTAAATAGGAGTACCTATGGTTATCATAGACCTACATCTCTCGATAACAACCCTTCAACTATATAGATATATCCTCCTTGGCCAAGGTCATTTAACATAGAGGCATTAACATGCAGTTAGGTTTTCTTTGTATAATTAATACATAGAGACATATCTTCCTTGGCTATCACTAAATAAAAGAAGAAATGATTTACCCCAAACTCAGGTATGTGTATTACCTATAATGTCATTAAATGAACCATCCTTGACTCAAAGATAATTCTACTAATATCTTTGTCCAAGCCCAAGAGGCTTTATAAAATAGATGAAGATAGCATGTGTGTGTGTGTGTGTGTGTGTGTGTGTGTGTGTGTGTGTACTTTTCATTATAGATATCCACATTTATTTTCCTCCATGGCTGAAATCCATATAAATAGAAGAAACATCATAATTTACCTTATTTAGGTTTGTGTCCAAATGAAATAAATTATTTTTGTCCTTGCCTCCATTATTTACAACATAGAGGCATCATCTACATCAAGGTTCAGATCTACATGTATGGATAATCTGCATCCAATACCATTTCCTCATATCTTAGGAAAAGGATGAACACTTAACACCTCCTGACTATATCAATAAGAGATATCTTTATCTGGCTTAGGTGTTTTAAATATAATAATGCATTACACAAATATCCTCCTTGCCAAAACCCAAGATTTTCCATCATAGGCATAACCAATGACCTTTTAGAACTATATATTCACTCTCCCATTCCAGACATTTCCAATCGATTAGAGCATCAATTATATGGTCAATAGTTCCATTGGTACATTATCAATCAGAGACTCGTAGCCCATAAAGACTCAATCTCCATCAATGCATCATTAAATATAGACTCAATCTGTTGCATCCTCATAATACGTAGATGAAAATAATCATACGATGCCCATATATCAATACTAGTTTGCATTACAAATTCCTCCATTGATCTATTTTGTGTTTATTTTTAACACCTGACTATGAATCTTCCATTCACGACATCATCCAAATCCATAGCCTCCTTTCATGAAATCCATACAATAGCTGACCTCTTCATTTTCTTGGGCTCAACTGTAGCTTTCATACTTGGTTTTTCAAAATAGGCTTTACAAATAGGATAATGTAATTACACTAGCTCAACTTGCATCCCCTATCAACACAAAATCCCAGATGGATATTGACATTCATCTAAAACTCTATATTATAAATTAGAATAGTCTTTTATATCTGTACAACCATTCCATGGCTTTTCTAATAGGAGAAAATTAAACCCTCACAGGCCTCAACCTTTGTTCAATAGACTCACATGTTCATCTTCTCAAAAACCAAATGACCAGAACATCTCTATCTATCTATATATTCCACTGAAAGGCATCTACATTCTCTTCTAAATGGGCTTACCACATCCACATAGATGCACACACATCCAAGCGGTTCCCCCTAAAAATGAGCTTCCTCTTTTGAAAATAAAACTCAACCCAACTCAGCTCAACACCATACTAACAATAATATCCACCTATTTTCTAATGGGATAATAATCCCACATTTATTAGAGATAATTTTTTAAAAGGATTTAAATAGCCTAGAGCTTATCAATTCACTTTTGGCTTCAACCATGTATCATGAACCTTTTGTTTTGGGAATCTTGAAGCTCAGTTTAAATGCTAAGTTTGGACTTAGAGTTGGTTGTGAGTTTGGTTTAAATGATGTAGTTGTCAAACCCACATGCTAAGTTGGGATGATGAATTATTATGCCAACAAATAACTCAAGTTACACTTCAAGTTGGGTTGCTATGCTGAGTTGGATTCAAGTTAGGTTGGACTCTGAGTTGGGTTGTCATACTAAGTTAGACTCAAATTGGTAATTTAAATTGGCATGTTTGTGAGTTAGTTATGATTTGTAACAAGTAACTTAGAAAATATAGTATGTAGAAAATAGAGGATGTGGTGGCAATCCATGTGGTGGCCTGAGGACCCACCATGTGGACCTTTCCCAAACACTCCTCATCTTGCCACGTGTCACAATCTAAAAGCATCAAAATAATATATGGTTATTTATAGTGTAAATATAAAATTAAAAAAACTATTACCATATACGATAGTAGAGTCCCCCTCCATTATAAAAGTGGTTTTCACTAGCTATGATCTCCATATCCATCCTTTTATAAACTAATGAGAATGGTGACTAATAATCCTTTAAATCAAATAAAGATGAAGGTTTATAACTTACAAGTCTTTGGTGATAGTGAACTATTAGTTCACCAACTAAGAGGACTTAATATATGCAAGAACCCACTGTTTAGGTCCTATAAGCATAGAGTATGGGATTTACTAGAAAACTTTCAATATTTCAATATTCAAGCCATATCAAGAAATAAAAACAAGCATGTAAACAGGCTGGTTGTCATTGGGTCACAATTCAGTATCCTAGATGACATAAAAATTGAAAAGATTTAATCACACATCAAGGTAATTGTGAGACCTTATGTCCCAAGTAACTATTATAATTGTCAAGTATTTGAAAATGATATTTAGATTGTTAGATTCTTACAAGAGGAAGCTAAATTCTCCTCAAGAAACCAAGATAAACATTTGCAGTAGTATGGTGACCAGATTGTGCAATTAAAAACAAATAAGTTGCCTAAAGGGTTGGTCACCCTTGAAAACATATTTAGTAGAGATGATGAATTGAGAAAAGAAAATTTTGCTTTATCAACCAAGGAAGAACACTATACAAATGTGGACATCTTCAGAGAAGGAAAATTTTATTGAGTTATGTTCAAGTTTTGCATATGTCTTTACATGGTAGTATAGTCATCTTAAAATATTTGATCCAAGTTTAGTTCAACATACTATTGAGTTAGAAGATGAGACTAGGCCAATTAGACAAAGATAAAGACCTATTAACCCAAAGCTTGAACCTTTGATGAGAGTTGAGCTACATAATCTCATTGAGTCAGCTATAATATTTCCAATTAAGCACTCAACTTGGGTGGTGAATCTTGTTCCTTTATGAAAAAAAGTGGTGAAATTAGACTATGTGTTGACTTTCATGACTTGAACAAGGCTTCCCTTAAAGACCACCATCCATTGCCATCAATGGGGTAAATTTTACATTTATTCATAGGTTTGGAAAGGTTCTCCTTGTTGGATGGATACAGTGGTTATAATCAAATTTTGGTCAAAGAAGAAGACCAGTTCAAAACAACCTTCATGACAAAGTGGGGGACATTTGCATATATAAATATGCCATTTGGTTTATGTAGTGTTGGAGCAAATTTTTAGAAAGACATGGATATGGCATTCCAAGGTATCCTTAATAAGTTCTTACTTATTTATTTAAATGACATAATAGTATTCTCTAATAGTACAAATGAGCATATGATTTTCCTCAAACAAGTGTTTGAAAGATGCAATAAATTTGGATTGTTTTTTAATCCAAAAAAGTGTGTTTTCTCTAGTCGTGAATGTAGGCTTCTTGGACATGTAATTTCAAAAAATGGTACAAGCATAGCTCCTGATAGGATAGACTCAATTCTTGCACTTTCCTTGCCTAAGTACAAGAAATCCTTATAAGGATTTTTCATCAAGATAAATTTCATAAGGAGATAAATTTTAAATTTTAATACTTTAGCTAGGCCACTCACAGCCATGCTAAAGAAGGGTCAGAGTTTTAGTTGGTCCAAATAAGGAGCAAAAAGTTTTGAAGAGATAAATAAAACTATATCCAGTGTTGCTACAGTCTTAAACCCTGACTTCATAAAGGATGTATTCTTGTATACCTATGCTAACATTAACACAATTTTAGGTATTCTCATGCAGTATAATAAAGATACTTTAGATCAGCCTATAGCCTTTTTTAGTCAAGGCCTAGAAGAATATGAAACAAGGTATTATTTTGTTGAGAAACATATAATTTCAATCATAAGGTCTCTTAAAAAGTTTAGGTACTTGTCTAATAATAAGATACATCTTATGGTTGCACATCCAAGTGTCAAATATTTCCTCTTGAACAAAGATAAAAATGATAAAAAGGTTGGTTGGATAACCAAGGTCATGGAATATGATGTTGAGATCAAGGTCACAAAGTTGGTTAGAAGTAAAGGACTTTGTGAAAATCTATCCCAAGACCTACAAGAGACTAATGGGATGGTTATGGTGTCAAATAATGAATAAGTTGCAATTAATCACACCCCATCTTCTAGCTAGTTCTAAGATATGGTAAGATACTTATAGGATGGTGTTTATCCTTCTCATATGACCCCTTCAAAGAGGATATATTTTAGACTACAGTCAATTCATTTCCTTCTTGTTGATAATGTGTTGTTTAAAAAGGATATCAATGACATATTTTTAAAGTGCATATAGCCAGCTCAAACATTTAAAGTGCTTAATCAATTCCATGATGGCCATGGTGGAGGTCATTATTCAATAAGGATCACAACCCATAAGATAATGAGAGGTGGGTATTATTGGCCAAGTTTATTTTGTGATTGTCATACATGGGTTAGGAAATAAAAATAATGTGCCATATTTATTAGAAGGTGAAGCTTGCAGCCTTACCTTTCCAACTAATTTCAGTAAATCAACCCTTTTTCCAATGGAGATTGGACTTTATTGGTCGCATTAACCCTCCTTCAAGCTCAGGACACAAGTGGATCCTAACTACCACAAATTATTTTACTAAATGGATAGAGGCAATAGCATTAAAATAAGCCAATAAAACCAATGTTTTGGACTTCTGTGAAGGTTTACTTATCAAATTTAGGGTCCCTTCAATTATAATTTTTGACAATGTTATGGCTTTTTTAAGATCTAATATCAGCTAGTGGGTAGTTCAACATAGTGTTTTTTTCTCAGTACCTCATCAAATTATTATCCACAAAGCAATGGCTTTGCTGAGTCCATTAACAAGAATTTTTTGAAGATCATGAGGAGAATTATTGAATACAATCAAAGGTCAGAGCATCTCAAATTGAATTCAACTCTATGGGCTAATAGGATCACCTATAAGAGGTCAATTTCCAATTCTCCATACAAGCTAGTATATGGTAAGGAAACAAGAATGCATATTTATCTTGAATTCTCTACTTTGGAATTAATGCATCAACTTGGTAGAATGAGCAACTATAAATTAGATATGTTGAGCTCATGGATCTAGAAGAGATAAGGCATCAATCTATGTTGGTTATGGAGGCCCACCAAGTAATGATAAAGAAATCATTTGACAAACGAGATTCTTTAAGAAGTTTTCAATAAGGAGATTTGGTCCTCAAGTGGGATGAGGATAGAGCTAAGCCAAGAAGGCACATAAAATTTGACTCTCTTTGGATTGGTCTATATATAGTCTCTAGCTACAAATCCCATAATGCTTTCCAACTCACAAGGACGAATGGTGAAGAGATTCCTATCCCAGTCATTGGAATACATCTAAAACATTGCTATTGAGGAAGCTAAGGTCCCCTGTACATAGTTAGTTCTTATTTTCTCTAAGTATATTTCTAACACATTATTTTGTTTCTATCTTTTCCTAAATAAGTACTTTGTTGCACAATTGTTTGATAGGTTAGTTGCCTATGTTTTATTAGGTTAGTTTCCCTTTCAATTTTATTTCTTTCCCTATTTGTTAGAAAGATGTCTTTTAAAATCAAGAGTATATCTTACAATAATGCAAATGTTCCATATATCATGTAAATGATCCAAGAGTCATGAGATGGTCTGAGTTCTCAAGCATAGTAGGCATACTACCTAAGCAAGTCACCAAAGATGTTGACCAAATTTGGTCTACATACCAAAATGTGCCTAGTCTAATAATCAAGTGGAAGGAGTAGGATCTTGATTGAAGAGTGACCCAATGTCACAATGAGAAAATATACCTCAAGTGGAGATCATACATCTTTTAAAAATATTTTGAAACACTTTAATCAATCTCAAAGTGTGATCTAATTGATCTTCAAGAAATAGGTCTACAAGAGCAAATGAAGGGTCCAAATAAGTTTCATGGTGTCTAAATCATTCAAGGATCATGAACAAGGTTGAAAAAACCTTAGAATATCATCATATACATCAAAGATGGAGCACAATATGGACTGTGCAAGTTTAAATAACCAGATCATCACCAAGATGTCATCTAAAAAAGAATGGACTAGTTCACTTATGCATTTAATAAATGCACTGTAAGAACTAAAATGAGACAAATAGTTATAGCACCATGAATTCCCTTATGCCAATAATATTCTTTATAAATTTCATGTCCACATGAGCTTTATACCTCAAGATCTAAGTGTTCAAATATAGGCATATAGAATGAGACATTCACGCAAGTGTCAAGTTTAAAATCCATCAAGTGACTATTTGAGTTCAAAAGGTCCTTAAAAGGATTAAAGTTAATCAAGATTTAATGGTTCATGTGAGATCACATACTAAAAAAATTTATCTAATGGTTTTCACTTAGGTTAAATAAGTCAAAAGGTCCCTAGGTTAAAATCCCTTAAAGAGCTACAAGTTGGACATGATCTAATGATGCAAGTTCATCAAGTCAAGATTCAATAGTGCACATTCACTAAATTTAAGGTGGGTCTAATCTAGATTAATGATCATTGTTAAATCATACCATTGATCTAATGGCACATGCTCAACTGATAAGAAAGTGGGCCTAATGATATCTATGGTACATGTGAGCTCATACATCTTGATCCAACGGTGCATGAGCAAGTCAACATGTCAAAAGGCAATTATTGGTTTTCACTTATAATGAACTTGTATTCAAATTTATACCAAGTACAGATCAAAAATGTGATCATGGAGAGGTGTATCACCTATCACATGGTCACATTTTTGATAAGCATGTACCTATGGCCATTTAAAGCACATGTGGCATAATTATGTCAATTCCAAGACATGGTCCTCATTAGTAGATCAGATCGATGATGACATGGAGTTCCAAGAAGAAGACCTAGTGGTTGGATAAAGATAATGGGCATTAAATTATTTTACAAAATTTGTTCCTTATTGATAAGGTCATGAGTCAACATCCTCGAACTTGTGTTAATACATCACAGTTTCATCTCTCTCTTCCCTTTTTCTATATATGTTCCATTTTTTTCCATATTGTACAACTCTCTAAAAAAATCTAAATAAATAGACTCTTATTCTTTGGCTTGCTTAGGCTATGCTAAAATTTGCACTGTAACAACTTGTGATGTAATAAAGACTGAATTCTACCATTTTGCAAGCTAGATTGAAGTGTGTTCTATTAATTCATGTACTGTAATTAAATGAATGTATTGTCATTATCTATGTCTGAGTTTTCTCACCTTAATGAAGTGCTTGATAATTCTCATAGGTCATTATAAGTGAAATTTATAGTTTTTTGTTAGCTTGAAAGTGGATATCTACCCTCTCATGCTAGTTTAATTATTGATTCATGTCTTATTATGACATATTTATGTGAGATTGATCTTCTTTAGTCTTGAATGTGTCTCATAATGTGTCCTATGTAAAGTATAATTGTTCCAATTACTATTGCATCACCTATTTTTACATTTTTTCATATATTATTATATCTTTCTATCTCTTTTCCAAGCAAAGTGTTAGATTAGGTCTAGTTTAGGTGATAGACCCAGAAGGAACTTGGCCTTCTTTGAAGGTCTGATCCATTATTAGGATATCCACAGCCTAAGATCAGTCCCATGTTGGACTATATTTTATTAGGAAGATTTGAACAATCCCCTTATTAGCTAGGGTGAAAATCTATATCTCCAACAATACCCTCACACACTGAGAATCTCATTAGACCTATAATTATGCCTTGTGGAAGGACCAAATGACCGCCCAAGTTATCTCAAGAAAGACCTTATCAAGATGAAAGTACATAAAAAATTTATTGGATGAATTAGTTGTATGGTACCTGAAACATGATCTTGAAACCTTTGAATATGAATACATTTAACTGATATATCAAACATGCTTGAAAATTGCCAAATCTTAAGTTCAAGATAGTTAACTAGTTACCTATCAAAATACCCCTTGTCAAGGAAAATTAACTGATTAAAAAACCATTAAAAATTTCATACTTTACCTTAAAATTATTCCCCTATAACTATTTTTCTCTTTCAAGTTCTAAAGTGAAGAAACGGAGACAAACCTAGACCATGTTTAGATGACTAGGTCATAGGGACCCCCTTACACTCTTAGTGATTATTCATAAATATGGGGGGATGAATATGAAAACCAATGCCACTAAATTGAAGTTAATTATTGTCCCTATAATTTCCCAATATATTTTTATCTGACTCTCTCTTTCTCTCTAAAATTTATTGAGCAAAAATTGATGGCCCTCCTAGAACTGCCAAGGAGGTCAATATGAGAAATAAGTCGGTTTTCTTCATTATGACACCTAAAAATCCTTCCAAATTATTTATTTTAATTTTTCATTGACAAATAATATCTTTAATATGATTTAATATCAATTTCACCTTGAATAACTTTATGGATAGCCTCAAATAGGCCTTTTTAGCACTAAAATTACCAAAATCACTAGAGAAACCTAATCAAACTAATACAAAATGTATCTATCATACCTTTTCATGCCTAAAAAAGTACACCGTGACATTTAAATCAAAGTTTCAAGTGGTAGAGGTGATAATTTGACCTTTGAGGTCAAACTTATCAACATTTTTGTGACTCAACTGGGAAGCATGCCTACTATGCTTATGAACCAGAACATTGACATCTCTTTTAGACTCATAATATCACTTTTACATTATGAAATGATCATGATTAGACCTTGACCAATAACCACAAATATTGACTCAAGATAAGATATTTGCATTCATCCTCAAAGATAGGAAAATAAAAGACAACAAAGCAAAGAAATTAGGCTAATACATGTACTAGTTGAGCACTTACTGAAAAAAAAAACATAAGTAAACTATTGTGCTAAAAATAACTTGGAGGAAATTTAAATTGACTATAATGAACCTTCAAATAATCCTCCTCCAGGATCAAAAATAATTTTTTTTGGATCACCTAATTCATGAGGTATACAATGGTGTATGAAATCACATTTGATTGACCTCTTACTTGGTTGAGCCTTCTTGAATACCAACACATTTGACATGTATTGTAACATCATCAAATAGATATCTAATGAACACATAATTGTCTTGGACTTCAAACTCTACCTTCTATAGTTGTTTTTCTTTGGCAATGGTCTTCAAGATGGCCAGATATTGGTTTGTAAGTCTTATTGCATCATGAACTTCATATGACTGATTGGAATAGCATACCTGGACCTCATTATGACTATTTAAGGCTCTCAAATTATCCATCATTGTCTCTAAAAAAGATACTTTGTTTTTCTTTGATAAATTATGGCCAAAAGAGATCCTCACTATCTTCCAACAGTACATTAAGGTTTGCAAATGAGGTGAGAGGATGATAACCCATGTTGAGTACTTCAAACAAATCATCATCTAGTGGGGCTTCCTCTTGAAAAGGAAAATTTGAAATACTAACTCTATCAATATTTTTGATTGGTTTACCAAAATTTCCTCCTATTTCCTTACTCAACTCATAATCACCTGGGAGAAGCAAGTATCCTGATTTCAAAGCTTCAAACAAGTCTTCACTATGCTCTTGACTCACACAAGGGAGATCAAAGAAAGGATTTACTTTCTCTTATTCATGCTCAGTAACACCAAAAGGAATATCTTGAAACAATTCAACATATCCTTTATCTTCTATTGTAACTTCTTACTCAAGTTTGAAATTTAAATTGCCTTTGCTCTCACCAAGGGGAGTACCGATAAAGATTTCTTCTTTGTGCACACTTTCCTTATCTTCACCACATTCTCATTGAACTCAGTTAGAGCTATAACTTCTTCATTTATCCTCCATAGAATAGGATCCTATTCAATAAGGGATTTGGTGGGAGGGTAATAAATATGCTCATGAGTTTTCTTGAGAACCAAGGGAGTAATTTTTACACCTGAGGTCTTTAGGGTGGTGGACTCTTGTAGGAATACTTTAATATAAATTAATTTAAGCTATCCTATGAATGCTTCATCCTTGTCAACAACCATTTCAATCTTATTATAATCTTCTTAAGGTTCTATCTCATTTTCAACTTCATTTCTAGCCTCCTCAACTAGGACCTTTTTCTTGTCTTAAAATTCTTCTAACATCATCCTCAAAGATGGACTAACCTCAACTTCTTGAGGAATGAGAAATGAGGCTTGAATAGGCACAAGATCTTGTTTGGGATAAAATTTTGAAATTGGACTCTTCCTCTTGTCTCTCTCAAGACTTAACTACTTGGTTTCAAGGTAAAACCTTAAAACTATTAGGTTCACTTGGAGGTTGAATTGGATCTCTTAGAGGCTCCATTTGAGAATGGTCAAAGACTTCATGAGGATAAGGAGCATAACAATGTTGATATGGTAAATAAGAGGGTTATTGAAAAGTGATAGGAGGAGATTAATCCACAAAAATTTACATGGAATAAATGGGAATCATATCCCAAGAAGGCCTCCAAAATGAAGTAATCTTGTTTTCTTGAGGAAGGGTAGGTGTAGCTAGAAGGAAACTTGGAATACAAGAAGTTTGACTAGGGGTAGGAAGAGATGGTTGAGGTTGTTTGCATTATATCTCATGATTCTCCCATCTCACTAACCTGTATATCCACCATTGTATCATGGTTCTCATTTCATGCAACTCATAGGTCATGACATATTGATTTTCCTCTCCAAATTTTGACCACATAATTTTTAAAATCAGTATTGTTTTCTTCATCTTCTCTATGAGGTGAAAATTTATCACATCTAACTCTCTATCCCATACTCTCATCACCCCTTTAGACTTTAAGATATTCGACTTGAATTCCAACAAGTATATGGTAGTGAAAACATGATTTTGAGTTGGAAATGGTTTAGGAGGAGGTGAATATGAGTGTTACAAGTCTTGATAAGGTTTTTGATGCATATAGTTAGGGTCATATTAGAGCTTATATGAATAATGATACTGCTAGTAAGGTTTATCATAAGACTAATAAGGCTCATCATAGTGATGATAAGTCTCATCATAGTGATGATAAGGCTCATCATAGGACTAATAACACTCTTGGTAATTTTGATTAGGCCCATAATAAGGCTCATATATATCATGACAAAGCTGGTATGATTCATCATAGGGATGATAAGGAAGTATAGCATAGGAATTTTCCTCATACACAGCCATCAAACTTCATAAAGATAGTGAAATCAAAACACAACTTACTTGAACATGTGCCTGGGCTACTAGAACTAATTGATAGAACTTGAAGATGCCATTGATGTTTTGAATGCCTTCAAAGGTTTATTAGTAGAAGAACCACACCAATAAATCCTTCCACTATTTAGACTAGAGTCCCACCGGGCATGCCAAAAAAATTTATCTACTAGACTTGCACCTTTGTGAAGGTAGTTTCAAGCCTTCATAGTCTAAAGTAACATGGAGACAATCCTAGGTTGTGGATAACCTAATAAATGGATTGAATCTCTATATTATAAGGGCTAAATACCCTTTATGTATCAATTAGGATGTCTACTCTACACTACCAACTTACAAGGGAAAAGAGAAGAAGGTAAACTGAAAATAAAACCTATCTAACTGAGGTGATCCACCAAAATGTGTCATCCACTTGACTAATATGCACTAAGAAGGCTAAATAATAACATGGACCTGATTTCACTTCTCAAATGAGAGTCTTCAAGCATAAATATTTCACATAGAGGCTTGGCATGATACATGATATAAGGCAACTAATCAATAGGTCTCTCAAGGTCACTAAAGAAAACTTACACTTTTTATACATACAAGATAATTAAAACACATTATGCAACCTGTAAGGATGAACTAGCACCTGTAAATAGATAAAGAGGAGATGACAAAATGAAAGGAAGCATACAGTAGTCAAAATATTTGAAGAAGCCAAAATTTAGTCTTATTCATTCAAAAGAGGCAAGTACAAGTGTTTTTTTATCATGGCCTTGCCAAAACTTAGGTTAAGTATTATTTTCAAATTCTAAAAATAGGCTTACGTATAGAGAGAATGAGAAAGGAGAGAAAAAGACAAAGTAAAGACTAAAAACTAGGAGATGAAACATGCACTAGATCCTTTTCAAACTCCAACATAGCACTTCCATACTCTTCTCTTTTATTCCTTCTCAAAATTTTCATAGAGGTTGAGGTGATACATGTCTTAAAGTTTGAAGCAATTATTATTTATTCCTAGTTTTTGACCCATACAACATCCTAGATCTTTGCATGTGCATCCCTATATTTTTGGTCAAAAAGTTACATCCTTTAAAATAGGCCTTATAGGCTTACTCAAGTCTTGATTACTCTCTCCTTTTAAACCTTATACAATTATTTATTGGGTATCTCCATATTTCTTGGGTTGTTAGAAGGCTTCTTCAATTGCTTGGACTTTTACATCTTTGACTAGGTGTTAGAAGGTAGGAGGGTTTTCGTAGGAGTGTTTGAGACTTTTTCAAAATTTTAAACCTTCTTCCAATCAAATTTAACTTTTTAATACCTTTAAATTGGTGTGAAAACAATTATCAACCTCAATAAAGCCTTTGGAAATATCTCTATGCATCAATTTGGTGCTTTGAACACTTGATTCCTTAACATGAGTAAATAGGCATAGGAAAGATAAAAATGGGTTTTGCTTTGAACCAAGAAAATTTTCTCCATGGATGGATCCTCAACATTAATTCAGAATTGAAACAAGGCATTTGGAACCATCAAGTATCCCAAAAGATGCAATTTTTTTATTAATACATGTTTTTTCACTCATTCTTTGTGGCCCTAAAAACCTATAAATCTCCTTGTATAGAAGATTATAAGGATAACCTTTGGAAATTGGGCACATTTTTTAGTAATTTATATCCCCTTACAACTCCATACAAAATTTCATGAGCCAACTCCAAGTGGAAGTACTCCTTTTCTATCATTTATCTCTCCAGTTAAGGCTAATTAGACCTACAAAGAGAAATTTGGGCCAAATAACCATCCAAAGATGTGAAAATGGAAAAAAAAATTGATTCACTTTACTTGGCCTAATTCCCTTATCCATTCCAAATTTAAAGTTCTAGAACATCCTATAGATAGGTAAACCATGAAATGACCATTTGCAAGCCTAGGCATTTTTATGCGCTTGAGGTGATCTTTGAGAGGTTTTTCAAGAAATTTTTAGGTTTTGATGAATAAAAATGACCTATTGGTACATTTAATACCTTAATATAACTCACTCCTTGATATTAGAGTCATTTATTTCACTCTTAAGCCTTCAACATGGCTTTTGGGCTTGTAAAACTGAGTTTTTTCACCTGTTGAGCTAGTGGCCATCTTGCAGTAGATGTCTAACTATTTGAGATAAATTTAGAACCTATTGAATTATCATAAAACGTATATATATTCCCTATAATTATAATCAAATTTTTTTTATGTCACTCAATAGTCTATACCCTCATAAACAAGCTAAAAATTGCATATTTTTCCTTGTACCGTATGGTACTTTACCTACACCTATGAAAAAATAATTTAAATTTGAGATCAAGAGAGTTTTTATAGTTATTAGTGTCATTTTTAAATCAAACTATTTCATTTGAGGGCATTATAAGTCGTATCTTTCCAATCAGGCCAGTTGAAGGGTTTTATGAGGGTTTTAGGGGGTTTATGTTCTTAACAATAGTTCATAAATGACAAGGGTAATTTATAAAAACAAATTTATTCTATGGGACCCTATAAAATATCATAAGGTATTTATTTACCATGCAATAAATGAGAAACCAACTGACCTCTTTGAGCTCATTTTCAAGCGAAACAAGGTTCTTTGTGTTCTAACTTATTGTTCATGCAGTTATGGAGCCTAAGGACAAAACTAATGGCATGAATTTGATGGATAGGACCCCCATAAACACCTAAAGGAACATAAATTTATCATGCATCTTATACAAAAATTTATATCACTTGTAAACTGCTCACTCGTGTTGGTGACTATGCATGATAAAGTCGAGAAAGGTCATCTTGGGTCTTAAGACCCCAAAACTCATTTTTAAAGAAATTAAATATCTAAAAAAGTATCCATGATTCATTAAAATTATTCAATCATGATTTTATATAATATTTAACCTTCCAAATAAGTCTGAGACACTGAATTCCATCATGGAGGGTTTTTATGCAAATAGTGCTTGTTGACCCTAGAGGTCTATGAACTGAGTTTTTCTCTTCATCCTGACCAAAAATTGATGAAAATACTTCATCATGATATCTAAACTTATTTTAAATAGTTATTCATTCAACTTAAATATACCAACTTTTTTTTCACACTTTGTCATAGGGTAGGCCTATAGGTTCTTGAAGGACTGTGTTTCTTTGATTGTATTCTACCATGTAGACATGATCCTCTCCAACACCTAAAATTGAAATGGAAATTATAAACACTCATTATTATCTCATTAAACTTCATTTATCTAACTCTCTTATCACCATTTCATGTGTGACTCTTTGAGATACCTCATCCATGTTTTTGACTGACTATATGCCAAGATTGTAGGTGTATATATTCACTACACTCTCACTTATTTGGAGAAATAGGTGCCAAAATACCTTGTTTAGGTATGTGATACTGATTAGTATCTCTTTTAAATACACTAAAATCCTTCATCATCTCATAAACAATATATCTCACACACTAGCATACAAATCTCGTGTCTTCACCTTTTTTGATTATAGGTTTCTTTCAAGTATTGATTGTAGGTGAGGTTTTTCAGTGTTTCCCTTCACTTATATGTGTAACTATATGACTATATAAATACCATGATTAGGTATTATTACATGGATTAAATAGTATTTAGTATTATATTAGGACACCTAGACACTTCTCTACTTCCTTCACACAAGCCTCTCATGCATCTAGTACAAAGGCAGACTATGTAATTACCTTATCTTAATTGTAGGTATGAAAGTTGTGAGTGTTATTTGGGAATTTTTTTACCTTAAAATACTCTTCATGACTTTATACCTAACTTCACAAGATTATATTAAAACATTACTAATCATTATACTTTTAGACTCTCACTGAACTCTTTCATATTGTTATCTTCATAACTCAGTTAGGTCCTCCTTAAGTTGGTTGTAGGTGTAGATTTTGCCTTCACTTCCTTTGATAAAATCCTTTTGGTCTATGTCAATTCATTTTTTAATTTCTCAAATATCATTCCATCTCATTCAACCTAAGTTCATCTTCTCTTCTTGACTGTCATAAGTTCATTCCAAATGAACCTAACTGACTGAGCCAATATGTATGGTTTTAGGTGTCAATTTTGTGTTTATATAGACTGTAGGTTGAAATAAGTCACTATTTTGAAGTTTTGGGCTTAACTTAAAAATATGTAAATCATTAGCCTTTAATAGGTCTTTAATATACTTATATCACCACTATGACACCTCATGAAGAAATGACAATTCAACTTCCTCCTTTGACACATAGCCTTTCTCACGTGACCACACATAGGCCACCCTTATTGACCATGATTGTAGCTTCAACATTAAATTTTCCTATATTTATCCAATTAACCTCATTTTTTATACTATATTCATTATTGTACCAATCAATTCATCCATATTAGCAAGTTTTTGACCTTGGATACAAGTTTAACTTGTATAGAAAACTTGACTATGTCTTTTTAAGCTATAGGTGCATATTAGTGCTTGTACGGACTATAGGTGTCAAAATTCAATCCAATTACCTTAATGATGCCAAAATTATATGATATCAACTGATCTCATCTATAACTATTTATGTCAACCCGTTGTCTCAATGACCCTTATATTCATGATGTTTACTTGAAAAATATAGCCTATTATGGATGACTGTTATAGGTGGTCACGAGCTCATTGTACAGACTGTAGGTGAAAAGTGTCATGGTATTTTTTTATCCCCAATATGATACCAAAAACATTTAATAATTTCAACCAACCTACATCCACCTAAATAAGCATCCAAAAGGCTTGATAAACCAAGGAAATCAACATTTTATGTTACCTTAAAAAATGCTAAAACACCTTAGTTTCTACTAAACAGTGCTTAGAGGATGTTTTCTTGCATGTTTTGGATCTACCTTGGTAGCCTTTTGAGCATCCTCATTCATTAAATGGGCCTATATAAACTTTAAAAATCATATTAACACTTCATAAACACATTTAGAAAGGCACCAAGTCCCTTGGACGTCTCTAAGATTGGTAACACATTCATATACAATCTTTTAGTGTTATTAAGGCATTAGACATTCCAAAGAGATCATTTGTTCTCATAGTGCCATTATTAATTTTCAATAATATTATAATCATTATAAAATAACATCATGACCTCATATCACGCTATAACTGCTTGTTAACTCTTCATAGCTCCTAAAATCTGCCATTATGTCCTTCAAGCCTGCTCATTAGCCCTACAAGAGAGATTTTTGAACTCAAGGAGCATAGTATTAAGACCATCCATGGAATGTCCTCCCAAGGTGAACTTTTAATTTCTCATATTTTATAATTCCTTAAAAATCATTATAACCTCACTAATATACCATCACATACTGAGAATCTCATTAGACCTGCAATTATACCTTATGGAAGGACCAAATGACCACCCAAGCTATCTCAAGAAAGACATTTTAAAATGAAGGTACCTAAAAAAATTTATTGGGTGAAATATTTATATTTTACTTTAAACATGATCTTAAAACCTTTGAATATGGATAAATTTAACTGATATATCAAACAGGCTTGAAAACTACCAAATCTCAAGTTCAAGATAGTTAATTGGTTTCCTATAAAAATACCCATTATTAAGGAAAATTAGATGATTACACCATTAAAAATTTCATATTTTACCCTAAAATCATACCCCTATATCCATTTTCATCCATCGAGCTTTGAATTAAATAAATGGAGACAAACCTGGACCCTCCCTGGATGACTAGGTCATAGTGACCCCCTTACACTCTTAGCAATTATTCATAAATATGGGGTGATGAATATAAAAACCAATTATAATAAATTTAATTTAATTAGGTTCCCTTTTATTTACAAAAATATTTGAACCTAACTCTCTCTCTCTCCTGCCTATACTGAGCAAAGATTGATGTCCCTCCTAGAGCTGCTAAGGAGGTCGATATGGGAGATAAGTCAGTTTTATTCATTACAACAAATAAAAATCCTTCCAAAATACTTATTTTAATTTTTAATTGACAAATAATGTCTTAAATATTATTTAAGATTAATTTCACCTTGAATAATTGTACAGATAGCCTCAAAATAGGCCTTTTTGGCACTAAAACTAACAAAATTACTTGAGAAACCCGATGAAACTATTGCAAAATATATCTATTGTACCTTTTAATGCCTAAAAAATTACACCATGACATTAAAATCAAATTTTCAAGTGGTATGGGTGATAATTTGACCTGTGAGGTCAAACTTGTCAATAGTAACACAATTAGTAGTGTCAGGAGATTGGGTGGATATTTATTGATGCAATGTTAACCATTAATTCATGTGTTAGGAAGTCTATCAGAGTTTACATATAAATTTATGCATCTTAAAGAGATTAATAATTTTTTTAAAAATAATTAATGATAATTCTCTTTTCATTAATATTCATACATCAAGATGTTAACCTAGTGATGATAGCCTAGCAGTGAGTGAGTTGAGTGTTAGAAGTGGGAGGTCTCAGGGTCCATTCCCTAGGATGACCACTCTCTAGCATCATTACCACACTAAGATATGATGGGTTTTTCTTAAAAAGTATCCATAATGTAGTGGGATATCGACTCGATGTTCAATATAATGGGGGTCAACATGTGGCTTGAAACTTGTGTTTAATGTGATGAGGCAAGTCCATAATTCATGTCTAGGGATATTATTCACTATTGATTTGGGCATTTTGATTATAAAAATATTTTTAGTTTTGGGTCCTTTTTAAAAAAATTGATACTCAAAATTTTAAACTCGGTGATGATAGCCTAGTGGTGAGTGAGCTAAGTGTTAGAAGTGGGAGGTCTCAAGGTCCATTCCCTAGGATGACCACACTCTAGTGTCATTCCCACACTCAGCTACAATAGGTTATTCATGAAAAGTATCCATAATTAAATGGGTTACCAACTTGGTATTCAATGCAATGGGGGTCAACATGTGGCTTGAAACCAATGTTCAATATGATGAGATAAGTCCATAGTTCATGGCTAGGGACACTATTCACCATTGGTTTTAGCATTTTAGTTACAAAAATGTCTATGGTTTTGGGTCTATTTCAAAAATATTGATACCAAAAAAAAATTAACCTGATGATGATATCCTAGTGGTGAGTGAGCTAAGTGTTATAAGTGGGAGGTCTCAGGGCCCATTCCCTAGGATGACCACTCTCTAGCATCGTTCCCACACTAAACTATGGTGGGTTATTCATGAAAATTATCCATAATGCAATGGGTTTTTGACTTGGTGTTCAATGCGATGGGGTTTAGCACATGGCTTCAAACTTGTGTTCAATGTGAGAGACAAGTCCATAGTTCATGGCTAGGGATATTATTCACCATTGATTTGGGCACTCCAATTATAAAAATGTCTATAGTTATGGGTCCATTTCAAAAATATTGATACCCTAAAATTTTAACTCAATGATGATAGCCTAGCAGTAATTGAGTTGAATGTTAGAATGGGAGATCTCAGAGTCCATTCCCTAGGATGACCACTTTCTAGCATCATTCTCACACTAAGCTACGGTGGGTTATTCATGAAAAGTATTCACAATGTAATGAGATACTTACTCAGTGTTCAATGTGATAGGGATCAGCATGTGGCTTAAAACTTATGTTCAATATGATGAGTTAAGTCTACATTTCATGGCTAAGGATACTATTCACTATTGGTTTGGGCATTCTAGTTACAAAAATGATAATGGTTTTGGGTCCATTTCAAAAATCATGATACCCCAAAATTTAACCCGATGATGATAGCCTAGTGGTGAGTCAGTTGAGTTTTAGAAGTGGGAGGTCTCAGGGTCCATTCCCTGGGATGACCACTCTCTAGAATTGTTCCCACACTAAGCTATGATAGGTTATTCATGAAAAGTATCCACAATGCAATGGGCTACTGACTCGGTGTTCAATGCAATGGGGGTCAACATGTGGTTTGAAACTTGTGTTCAATGCAATGAGGCAAGTTCATAATCCATGGCTATGGATACTATTCACTATTAGTTTGGGCATTTTGGTTACAAAAATGTCTATGGTTCTAGATTCATTTATAAAATCTTGATACCCAAAAAAAATTAACTAGATGATGATAGCCTAGCAGTGAGTGAGTTGAGTGTTAGAAGTGGGAGGACTCAAGGTCCATTCCCTAGGATGACCACTCTCTAGCATCATTACCACACTAAGCTATGGTAAGTTATTCATGAAAAGTATCCACAATATTATGGGATATTGACTCAGTGTTCAATGTGATGGGGGTCAGCATGTGGCTTAAAACCTATGTTCAATACGATGAGGTAAGTCCATAGTTCATGGGTAGGGATACTATTCATCATGGGTTTAAGTATTATAATTACAAAAATTTCTATGGTTCTAGGTCCGTTTCAAAAATATTGATACCGAAAAAAATGTGTATACATAACATAGGTTCTAAATTTAGGTTTTGATATCATTGAAAGAAGCAATGAACTGTCTTAGGTAGGTGATGGAGATGGAGATTCTTCTCAGATAGGCAATGACAAAGGGGAAAGGGGTAGAAATAATAGAGGTGGTAGTAGGAACTGAAATGTAAGGGTGAAGAAGAATAAAATTGGAGGTTGCATGGAGCATTAGTGGTCAGGAGGGTGAAGTTAGTAGCATAGGTGCAACATTTAGGGCAAGTTGGGAGGAGAGGGGGCAGAGGTTAACAGAAGAACTGGAAGGGGAAGGTTGAAAAAGAAAGATAATTTTCATGCTTTTAAAGCTATTAAATAGAATGAAATAGATTTGGATCTTTAGGAATATTTTTTAGGGTTGAAGTAGAAGGGTTTGAACAGAGGTTTTTCTTATGGAGGTTTTGCCTCGGGGAAACAGGATTCAAAAGCTTCAATAGGGGTGGATAGGGTTTTCAAAACTTTAGTTTATCCCTCTTGCATCAATATTTTGAATCCCTTTCATTCCTATGGAGATTTTTGTAAATAGATTATTCTCAAGACTCAACGTGATTCATATCCTATTTTGATCCCCAAAAGTCTGATCTGGGTAGAAAAGCTCCCAAAAGAGGAAGCAGAAACTATGGGAGGTTCTAAGAGGATTTTAGAAGCTAAAAAATCTCAAAAAAGAGCTTCAAAAATGGCCTTTCTAGGTGATGTTCCCCTAATTTTTTCTAATACTCCTACATTATTGGAAATTTTAGATTCATAGTTTTCAAAGATTGATAAGGATAAGGGTAGCAAATTGCTGATAGGTAGGTGTGTAGGGAAATGGACATCTTGGGAAGTTCTTTTGTAATGGGCAGATGGAACCTGGCCCTCTATTCAAGCTCTATATTTAACAATAATATCAAATGGTTTCTTTTTGCTTTAATTTCTCTCTTTTGAAGAAAGAGAGTTTCTATGGTCGAATGGTCCCTGGTTTATAGGCAAACAAGGGGTGTTTTTATGCCCCTGAGCACCCTATTTTGATCCTAGTGCCTCAGTTTTTTGCAAGATTCAGTATGGATAAGGTTATATAATCTCACCTTAGCCTTACATGATCCTAGTCTTTTCAAGTAGCTCATTAGAAAATTGGGAGTCTTTGTGAAATTAGATAATTCTAGTGAGGCTAATCTGAGTTATGTTAGAGTGTGTGTATTGGTTGATCTATCCAAACCTCTATATCACTCTATTCAGATTTCATCCTCCCATGGTATGTAGACTCAATATATTAATTTTGAAGATATTTCCTTTAGATGCATCAAATGTAATCAAGGGGATCATAAGATTACTTCTTATTTAGAGAATGGCTTTAAAGGAACCCAAGCTTCGATCTTGAAGAAATGGGTAATAAAGGCAGGTTATCTGAATCATGATTTGGTTCTAAATATGCAGAAAATGAAAAAATCTATTTTTGTTGAGAATCCTTCTTCAACAGTCTTTCAAGAGGTTCAAGTTAATCTTTAGAATGGGGAGAAGCTAGTGGCAGTATATTTTTTGTTCAATTTGGAGATAGGACAACATTATTCTCCCAAGCTAGAAAGGAAGTGAATCGGGATAGCAGATTCAAAAAATTGTTCTCCTCTTGTGGAAAGTCCTCAGTAGAAGGAAGCTTTATCTTTAGAAGTAGATGAAGGATGGGAAGAAGACAAATAAGAGATGGTAAGTAGGGCATTATTGACTATAGCTCAAAGACCTTGTGATCTCATCTCTCTTAACTTTGGCAAAAAAGGTAAAAGAGGAAGGAAAATGGAAGCAGAAAGACTACAACTAGATGCTCACAATTCCATTAACAGATGCACTCAATGGACAATGGAATCATTACTCTCTAGTAGGATTAGATGAGTGTTGGCAGAAAAAGGTTGAGCCAGAGATGGATTTGAGGTGTTTTTAAGTTTTATTATTGATAGGTCTCCTTTTGTTGTTTCGCAATTCGGTAGATGTTATTTGAGTTAAGCTTTGCTTTTATGTTTGAATCTTCTCATTTTAGAATAGGTTCTCTGAGTTTTGAGTGTTTTTGATGAATCTCAGTATAAATTTTTTGGGATACTGGACCTCCCATTATGTTCCAGAACTGGTTTTAGCTTCGGTCAATAAAAGTTGATATCTAGCAAAAAAATATTCATATGTCAAGATGTTTTAAAAAAATAGTGGAAATTTCCCTGTGTTAGAAAGTATTTGTCATGATCATGCTTCTTGTGCTAAATTTTTTAAATTTCACAAATAATTTATAATTTTAATATTATATTTTTGAAGCAAATAGTGTGTCCCACTTTTTGGTACAAAGGGGACAACAACAAATAAAAATGTGAACATTTCTCAATTTATATAAGCAATAGTGACTTAACCGTATCAAATGTGAAAATGATGTAAACTAATAGAATGTTGCATTTTAAGTGTACATTATATATATATATATATATATATATATATATATATATATATATATATATATATATATATTAAAAATAAATAACTAAAAAATAGATTTTTGAATACCTAAATACATATTGTGTATGTTTCATATTCAAAATATTTTATAAGTGTTTGATTTCTCCTCCTAATTTTCTCAAAACATAATATTTTCTCAAAAAAATTTGGAAAGATCTAGAAACATGGACGTAGTGTAAGATTATTTTTTATTATTATTATGAAAATTTAATTTTTAATTAATGTTTTAAAGATCAAGGTGGATAATATTGACACTTATGATTTCACTTTGTGATATTTTTATATATAAATGTAAAAATGGACTAATTTTTGAACCATTGTAACAAGGACATTAAAGTCGAGTGCAATGACATTTTTCAAAAAAATAGGCCATGGTCTCTTATTTTTTCTAGTGCCCCAAACATATGGTACTTTATTTAATAAAAATGTATATTTTACTAAATAAATCAAAATAAATATTAAATATTATTAAAATTATATATGTATATATGTATATATGTATGTATGTATGTATGTATGTATATATGTATATATATATATATATATATATATATATGCATATATATATATATATATATGCATATATATATATATATGCATATATATATATATATATATATATAAAATTAGAAATCTCATAAATAGACCTATTTATATGTAGAGCCACGTGCTTTTATTTTATATTTTCACTCTAGTACATGGCATCTGAAGTGGTAATTTGAGGTCAATAATAGTTTTTCACTTGAATGGGTGAGGATTTGATGCCACATGGGGTTAGAACAAAGGAGGTTAGAACGAAGGAGGTTCAAACAAACCTCCTTTGTTCTAACCCCCTTCATTCTAATCCCCTCAAAATACATCATTTCACTAGCTACTTTATCGAAATTAATTATATGCAAGCATAAACATTTAAAACTCTTCGTTTGAACCCCCTTAAATCTAACCCCCTTTCTTCTAAGCCCATGTATAAAGTACACATGGAGGTTAGAACCAAGGGGGTTATAATGAGCCCCATTTTTAATTTTTGGATTTGGGTGCTAAGTGGGAATCACTTGGATTACATATTTATATTGGTGATATTTTTCATAATTACATAAGACTTATTATTTTCATAATTTATATGATTGAAATGTCAATAATTATTATTGAAGTAATTAAGAAAAAATTGATACAATATTAAAAATAATTTAAATGTTATAAATTAAAAAACATATCAAGTATTATGGTTAAATATCAAACTTTAATATAATTATTGACATCATTAAAAATATATGTGGAGATAAAATGATTTTATTAATGAAAAATATTGATATAGGATCTTAATGCTATAAATATTTATGTCTAGTAATTATTATCATCATCATTTTCATCATTGTCATTGTCATTATCATTACTGGACACTTATGTCACATGTATTTATTGTTCTCATTGCAACTCATTTCCTTAAAAAAAAGCAACATCAAATACTAAAATCAGTATTGAATTTTATTTATTTATTTATTTATTTATTATTATTATTATTATATATATATAATAATTAAAATATGGTGTAATATTTAAATGTATAAAAATAATTTACATGTCTATGTCAATAAAATATTATAAAATATAAATTAAGTCAAACGTAATAATTTTAAAAGTGAAGAAAAAATATTTTTAAAAAGCTATAATGTAAATATATTTACATGATATGATTATAGTTACCAATTAATTTTTTACTTAAATATCTTTTGTTATATATGAACAATTTTTATTATATTTTTCAAACCTTTGTTGAATGCCACTTATATGTGATCATCTAGGGATTCAATTTTAATTTTTTTTTTTAAATAAAAGAAAGAACATGACTTAGATCAAAGTGCACATATTAAAAAAATATATGATGAGCTCTTAATCAACAAATTATTAATTGAGATATTTATATAAGATATTATGATATATTTGTGTAGGTTATTATATTTGATGAAATGGACATTTTTTCATTTTGTTGCTTTTGATTACCATAAAATTTTTTCTATTCTCTTCATATTTATTTATCAAAATTTTCCACCCATTCTTTGCACAAATCAAACAGTGTGTGTGTGTGTGTGTGTGTGTGTGTGTGTGTGTGTAGTTTGATTTGTTCCTTTTGATCAGAGCTATGAACTAGATCTAAGATATTTGTTCCTTTTGACTAGAGCTATGAACTAGATCTAAGATACAACAGGGGACCTAGTCTATAAGAACTACCAAACCAACATAAACAACCACCACCAACTATTGAAATCATGAATTCACCGCAAATGACCACATATGACCTAAAAAAAAAATGAAATTTGAACCTAGGTAAGACCGAACATAACCAACCCATCTACATCTCTTCATCTATTTTTATAATTTTAAATATAATTTAAAAGAAGTAAATACATGTGTTAAAATTATTTTTTGATTGTTTTTAATTATTAAAAAAAAAATTAAAATTTGTAATTCCTTACATTATTTATATATATATATATATAGATTGGACTTGATTTTTTTAAACATTATATTATTTTTTCCTTCAAATTTCTAATTTATAGTATCTAATTTGATTAATTTATATATTTTTTTCTTTAGGATGAAGCCTTTATTTTGTAATTTTTTTACAATAATCCCAAAACTAAACTATTTTAAAATTGTAGAAGAACCTTCATAAAGTTAAAAGAATAGAAAAATGGATTAAAACAATTAATACATGATCATGTGATATAGTTTTACCAAGTTAAAACCTAAACCCAAATAACTTGTTGATGTTCCTAGAGGGTAAAATATATGTTCTATAGGGATTTTAAAAATAGCCATTTGATTGAATAAAAAATGTGAGATTTGAAAAATAAAGCTAGCCATTTTTATCTCCTCTAAAAGATATGACTAGGAATTTAGTCAATCGTGAGTAGTCGATATATATATATATATATATATATATATATATATATATATATATATATGGATGGTTTGATTTATTTCTTTTAATCAGAGCTATGAATTAGATCTAAGATATTTGTTCTTTTTGACTGGAGCTATGAACTAGATCTAAGACACAACAGGGGACTTTATTTATAGGAACATGTATGTATGTATGTATGTATGTATGTATGTGATCATCATCATTATCAAATAGGTAATATATTAATTTTTGATATTTATTCTTTCTTTTATGATTTTTTCCTTCCATGTTGATATGTATTATCCCTTTACTAATAATCGTTCTCAATTTTCTATTATATTCCTCCCTTAACTTATATTCATCCTCCATTTACTAATTTTTTCATACCATTGTTAATTTTGTTTTCTTCGTCTTTTGCATTTTGTATCTCTTTCAATTTTTGTTTCCATGCTTTCTATTTCCCTTTTATTTTTAAAAAAAATAAAATTATTGAAAATTTATTATTAATTATAATTAGACCTTCAAAATACCATAGAATATTCTATAAATCATAGTTTTTAAATATACAAATCAAAAAAAATCATTTTAATGCTACCACATACTTTTTGGGAAAGGATTTTTAAATTTATAGTTATATTTGACATAAATTATGTTAGGATTTGCATCAAGGTTTATGTTAGGGACCACACTCACATACCCAAGTCTTTCTACCTTGTTGAAATGATTATTGAACAATTAATTATTTCATTATAATAATTTTTCTTTAAAAAGTTGAAAAAAAGGAAAAATCAACCCAAAAAAAATCAAGTCAATGTAATTATTATAAAAAGGTAACATTAATATTGATATTTTTAATTGAAAGAATGTTGATAAAAAATATTATATAAATATTTTTATATCTTTTTTTGTTTGGTTCAATCAATTCAATGAAGTGATGGATAAATTGAAATGGATACATTTGAAAACAATCCATAAATAATTGAGTTGTATCATATATCGTATTTAAGTCTATTTCAATCAATCATAAAATGAAGTACATAATGTTAACTAATAGATTTAATGGAATGAACACATTTCATACTAACCCGTAAATAATTAAATCACGTTATGCATTTTTTTAAGTAAAGTTTAATCAATTGAAAGAATATGTACATAAGTTGATTTGACATATTATTGAATTGATCACACTTCAAACTAACCCCTAAAATATAAAAACTTTTTCTTAATAAAGAAAAAAAATACCAATTAAATTTATGAACAATGTTGAGGCAACATGTAGAGCTCCTTCATTTCTAGGAACTTATGAGTGTAGTCTCTAGAATATAGACCATAATCTTTATATCCCTTCACACATCTAGTGCTTTTGAAAGCCTCATACGAGCTATATTTGATCAACACAATTTTGAAGCTCCTATAATTCAACTCAATTATTTTTTGGATCAACCTAACACAATCACATTTTTTCTCAATATTTTCTGGAGCTTGCATAATTAGCATACTTAAACTTAATAGTAACTTCACAATTACAATCAACTTTCTTATTATCCACACTTTCTACACAAACATAATGTCTATAAATATACATCTTATTGTATGTCCTGCCATGATAATATAGTAGAAATAAAATAAGATAACAATTGTAATAAATGATTTATTAAAAAAACAATATAAATTTATCACAAAGAGTACTTACAGATTTTTCATTTTTTTTTGGTATCTCTTCTTCATCTATATTAGTCAAGTTTCCATTATCCTTTAAATATTGAACATATTCATGTAGCTAATTAATTACACACTCTTGCAACCAATGTTTATCTTATAAAGGCTTAGGTACAACTATTTTGTGCCCATAGATTCTCCTGAATAAACATATTTCTCCCATTGCATATTTTTTTCTACTTCATATGCTTCATGCCACTTGTTCATTGATTTTTTATTATGGATAATAAAGTGGTTATTATTTTGATCAGTAATCACTACACAGGGCATATAACATTATTCAGATGGCGAAAACAACTTTACATATATGATGCCTATGTATCTACTTATAAATAATAAAGTTTAAATGAGAAATATCTACACATACCAAGTCTATTATGTACACCATTTCCTAATAATGTTTTTCCCAAGTTATCAAATCCATGATCTTATTCCCGTATTTTTGGCACACTAGCAGATCCATTTTCTTTCTATAGGTATTAAGTGATATATAAGAAGGTTTGATGAATGTTATATCTCTTAGCCATTTGGAACCTATGGATGGGGGAATTATTTAACAAACCCCTTTAAAGTTTTCATGTAATTTTATGGGAAAAATATTTGTTTTGTGCTTATGACCATGGATAACTCTACATCATCCACTAAATGGATTAGAAAATATACGATTATGTTTATATAGTTTTTAAGGAGCTTCTTGTAAAATTGATATTAATTTCAATTATTTTCTTTCTCTCAATTTCATTATTGTCTTCATGTATCTCGTTCAAAGAGATCCATGTTAGAGTATCTTATTACTCATGCTTGTTAGCTTCTATCTAGGTCATTAGTTTTTACCTAGTTTTATCTTATGTGGGGATTTATCTCACATTGCCTAGTTTAGCTTGCATATTGGTTCTCCATGCCTATTTAATCAAGGGATCCACATTGTAATATACATGTTTTTTAATCTTTTGCATATCTTTTTTATGTGTAATAATTGATTTTATTTTTAATTGGTTTCTTCTTTGAGTATCTATTAAAGTATCAATGACTGTAGTAATGAGCTTTTTGAGAGATCTTGGTTGATGAGTTTTGATAACTCTTTCATGGTATCAGATCCACCCTCTAATAGTTATTACTCAGCTTACTTCAATGCATTATTTATCCTCACAATGTGTTTTGGATCTATAATTTGTTTTGGCCATTAACTATGTCGTATGGATCCTAGGTTTTATCCTTCAAAAGTCTTGATTTGCCTTTGTTATGTCTACTTTTTATGCTCTTGTGTCATCTTGTTAGCAACCACAATGGCTTTCATACATGCTTTATCAAATCCATTTTCAACCTCCTTAATCATAAGTTTATTTTTGCATGTAAGGTTTTGATGTAGTATCAAGGTGTATGAATTTATTCAAATCTAGTTTTTTCAAGGTTACTGGATGCATTGGATCTCCATGAGGATTTTCATTTGTGGTTTGAGAATTTGAAAGATTTGTGTTACATATATCTGCATTTAAGCATGAAGGATTTATATTCATTTGGTTTTATTTTTTGCCTTGTTTTGCATTAAATCTGATATGTTTAAATCAAGATCTCATCTTAGAATGCAAATATCCAAATGGCCAGCATGATTTTTTTCATCTCAAACCTGAACTAATGTAGATCAACCTTATCACTATACAGTTCATGTCAAGCGGTGATGATGAGACATTAGAGTTGCTTAAGTGTGTCACCTTCCTTTGTCACCATAATTTACACCACAAATAAGTTGAGGGAGAACTTGTTGTCTTTTATATAATAAGAAAAGAGGTGCCTTTATGCCACTCATCTATCCTCCTCTGGCCTTACCACTCCCCAATAATATGCCCTTTGCTTCTAATGAATCACACTTGAATGTAGTGGTAGTGGCTATGGTAGGGACTTCGGTGATGGCTAGAGGGAGAAGGTTGAACCCCACAAGTTTTGCTTTCTGGCTTGTTGAGTGGTGGGTATGGCTTCTATGTTCATATAATGTCTTTAAGCATAGATCTTCGATAGCGTGAAAGGTTAGAGAGGAGACAAGTATTAGTGATTATGCACTGAGGGTATTTGGAATGGGTACTAGTCCTAATGTTTGTGAAGATGTGGACATGATTTTTTTTTTAAATACTCATGTTTCGTACCTTTGTTTCTTGTTAGTGGTTTTAATGGTAGAGGCTCCAAAAATTCTTAGTCATTTTTTATAACACTTTCATGGGGAGGTTGATTTTGTGTTTCTATATCTTTCTCAACCATGGTTGGATCTCACCTCATCAGCAAAAGCATTAAAACCTTATGGAGTTTTCTATTCTCTTTCTCCTTGCATTGAACAAGTGCAACATACATGTGAAGTTTTGAACACTATGAATTTCATAGATGTTCGAACATTTGACATCCTCCTCCATACATATGAGGTTCTTTGGAAATAGTAATTCAATTCCTCTCCTCTCAAAAATAACTTGTTCATACATTATTTCTTTTACATGTATTTTTTCCTTAAAGAGGGAGTCCAAATCGCTTGCACATTTATAGGGGACATCGACAGATTATTTTTTGACTTCTTATGATTTGAGGAGATTCTTAGTTTTGTATTGGTTCCAACGAGTGATTAAAAGGCTAGGTCCACCTTAGTTGTAGTACTTTTTTTAAAAAAAATTAGTGAAAATTTTATTAAATAGGCCTCATTTATAAGAAATTGATTATTTAATAACTTTTTATCGATAGCTCAAAATTGAGCACCATCTTTTTCAAAAATTCATATTTTTTCATTTCCCATGCATTGGTTCTATTTACATTATAAACTACACTAAAATATAAAGTGCCATATTCTAGGGGGTCTTTTCGCATTGGTTGTGTTGCCTTTGTTCCAGATTATGGTGACATTTTATTGGTGATGCATTTGCTACATTGTGAGCATTTATTGAGGAAATATTCCATATTTTTCATGTACCTTATCTCTTTCATTTATCAAAGATCATAGGGTGAGGTCTAATTTGATAAAAGGTCAGACCCCTTCACGTGCAACACAAACTTCCTTCTTGCTTCTTTTGAATTTCATTGTCATCATTTGTTTCACTCATGGATGCATTTTTAGTTTAATCTAACATCCTATTCTTGAGTGTGCATTTTCACTACTTGGGGGTTTCATGTGCTATGGGCCCTGCATTATACTTCACACATGCACTATCGTGGATGCATTTTTGGATGAGTTGATGTCCTTTTACATGTGTTTTATAGGTTGTTATTTTTGGTTGTTGATCATTTTCTAGTGTGTTTGCATACATTATGGCTCTTTTCACCATTTTTCATACTCTTCCATAAGCCTATGACATGCATTGGTACTTTGACATACTAGTCATTTATGTCATGTCTACTTGAGGCCCCTTTCTTAGCACCTCATCTTATTTTATGGAGACATCTTTTCCATTCACTTATTTTTGGAGCACCTCTCTTGATGGTTTATCTAATAGATCAATAGTCTCCTCATTTGGAGCTACTCTGGTGAATCTCAGTATCTTCCTTGTTTCTATTTGGTTTTTTTTTATGTATGGGTTATATTGTACTCAAATTGATTTATAAAGTGTCATGAGGAGTTTGTTGATTCAGCCTTGTCTACCTTCATGCATTTGTGTGCTCTATTATGGGCACCTTTTCACTTTGTTAGTTGCTTGTCTCTTCCATCACCACCATGGTCCATCATCTTTGAAAGATATTTTCTATATTTTTGACACCATTTTTTTTATATTTGATATTCTCCCATAGCTTGAATTATAGATATTATGGTGAATTCTAGTGTCATCTTTTTTTTAGTTTGACAATCTCTTTTAGCGTGATATGAAGCTACTCTAGTGCATATATTTTCAACTTTTTTGATGTTAGATTAATGGATTCAAACCACTCGTGCAAACCTTTTTTTCTCCACTCCACCCAATCAGTAGTATGGGGGTGTGATGTACATTCTATTTTTTGGTGTTGATCATTCCTTGCATATGTTGTACTCTTTTTTACTTTCATCACCACTGATAGTCTTTTTTGATTAAATTTATTCTAGTGAAGCCTAGTGTCAGGTTTTTTTGTGATCAAATAGTGGATTTAGACAGCTCATGTGGATTGAGTTCCTTTTGTGACTTGTGAGTACTTGGAGTAAAGATTACTTCAGCATCATATTTGGGGGGATTTCTATCTTTCTCTTCTTATTTTCTCTTTTGGAGAGGAGTTTTTCTATGGTTTTTTTTCTCTTTTTCTCTACTTTATGAGAGTTATATATGTTGCACTATTTGAGTGTTTTCTAGATTCCTCCTTTGTAAATGGGTATCTTATTTAGTCACTTTAGTTTTTAGAACCCATATGAGGATTTGTTACTTGAATCCATAGCCTTCTTGGCGGTTCTTATAGTGACACTAGTTTGGTAGCCCCACCAGTCTTTGTGCTCATTTATCACCATCTTGTTGGAGGGTGTTCAAGTAATGCTTCTTTGGGTTCATCATTATACCTAGTACTTTAAAGCATAGTGTTTTTGTGTTCAGTGATCCTCATATTCAGCACCATTCTTACTTTGACTTGGAAATTATAGCGACTTGACATCCATGTAATCTAGAAAGATAGATTAGCATCCATAGGGACATGTGGCTTCACACTACATCTTCTATTATTAGCCCATAGCTTCACTTGAAATGGATATACTTGAAAACAATCCATAAATAATTGAGTTGTATCATATATCATATTTAAGTCTATTTCAATCAATCATAGAATGAAGTACATAATTTTAACTAACATATTTAATGCAATGAACACATTTCATACTAACCCCTAAATAATTAAATCACGTTATGAATTTTTTTAAGTAACGTTTAATCAATTGAAAGAATATGTACATAAGTTAATTTGACATATTATTGAATTGATCACACTTCAAACTAACCCCTAAAATATAAAAACTTTTTCTTAATAAAGTAAAAAAATACCAATTAAATTTATGAACAATGTTGAGGCAACATGTAGAGCTCCTTCATTTCTGGGAACTTATGAGTGTAGTCTCTAGAATATAGACCATAATATTTATATCCCTTCACACATCTAGTGCCTTTGAAAGCCTCATACAAGCTATATTTGAACAACATAATTTTGAAGCTCCTATAATTCAACTCAAATATTTTTGGATCAACCCAACCCAACACAATCACATTTTCTCTCAATTTTTTTTGGAATTTGCACAACTAGCATACTTAAACTTAATAGTAACTTCACAATTACAATCAACTTTCTTATTATCCACACTTTCTACACAAACATAATGTCCATCAATATACATCCTATTGTATGTCCTGACATGATAATATAGTAGAAATAAAATAATATAATAGTTGTTATAAATGATTTATCAAAAAATATTATAAATTTATCACAAAGAGTACTTACAGCTTTTTCATTTTTTTTGTATCTCTTCTTCATCTATATTAGTCAAGTTTCCATTATCTAATATTAAACATATTCATGTAGCTAATTAATTACGCACTCTTGCAACCAATTTTTATCTTATAAAGGCTTAGGTACAAGTATTTTGTGCCCATAGATTCTCTTGAATAAACATATTTCTCCCATTGCATGTTTTTTTCCACTTCATATACTTCACGCCACTTGTTCATTGATTCTTTATTATGGATAATATAGTGGTTATTATTTTGATCAGTAATCACTGCACAGGGCATATAACATTATTCAAATGGGGAAAACAACTTTACATATATGATGCCTATGTATCTACTTATAAATAATAAAGTTTAAATGAGAAATATCTACACATAACAATTCTATTATGTACACCATTTCTTAATAATATTTTTCCCAAGTTCTCAAATCCATGATCTTATTCCCATATTTTTGGCACACTAGTGGATCCATTTTATTTGTATAGGTATTAAGTGATATATAAGAAGGTTTGATGAATGTTATATCTCTTAGCAATTTGAACCCTATGGATGGGGGAATTATTTAACAAACCCCTTCAAATTTTTCATGTAATTTTATGGGAAAAATATTTCCCTTGTGCTTATGACCATAGATAACTCTACATTATCCACTAAATGGATTAGAAAATATATCATTATGTTCATATAGTTTTTAGGGAGCTTCTTTTAAAAATTGATATTAATTTCAATTATTTTCTTTCTCTCAATTTCAATATTGTCTTCATGTATCTCCTTTAAGGAGATCCATGTTAGAGTATCTTATTACTCACACTTGTTAGGTTCTATCTAGGTCATTAGTTTTTACCTAGTTTTATCTTATGTGGGGATTTATCTCACCTTGCCTAGTTTAGTTTGCATATTGGTTCTCCATGCCTATTTAATCAAGGGCTCTACATTGTAAAATACATGTTTTTTAATCTTTTGCATATCTTTTTTATGTATAATAACTGATTTTATTTTTAATTGGTTTCTTCTTTGAGTATCTATTAAAGTATCAATGAGTGTAGTAATGAGCTTTTGGAGAGATCTTGGCTGAAGAGTTTTGATAACTCTTTCATGGTATCAGATCCACACTCTAATAGTTATTACTCGGCTTACTTCAATGCAGTATTTATGCTCACAATGTGCTTTGGATCTATAATTTGTTTTGGCCATTAACTATGTCATATGGATCCTAGGTTTTATCCTTAGAAAGTCTTGATTTGCCTTTGTTATGGCTACTTTTTATGCTCTTGTGTCATCTTATTATCAACCATAGTGGCTTTCACATATGTTGTATCAAATCCATCTTCAACCTTCTTAATCATAAGTTTATTTTGGCATGTAAGGTTTTGATGTAATATCACGGCGTACAAATTCACTCAAATCTAATTTTTTCAAGGTTACTGGATGCATTGGATCTCCATGAGGATTTTCATTTGTGGTTTGAGAATTTGAATGATTTGTGTTACATATATCTAAATTTAAGCATGAAGGATTTATATTCATTTGGTTTTATTTTTTGCCTTGTTTTGCATTAAATTTGATATGTTTGAATCGAACTCTCATCTTAGAATGCAAATATTCAAATGGCTAGCATGATTTTTTTCATCTCAAACCTAAACTAATGTACATTGACCTTGTCACTATATAGTTCATGCCAAGCGGTTATGAGGAGACGTTAGAGGTGCTCAAGTGTGTCACCTTCCTTTATCACCATAATTTACACCACAAATAAGTTGAGGGAGAACTTGTCTTTTATATAATAAGAAAAGAGGTGCCTTTATGCCACTCATCTATCCTCCTCTAGCCTTGCTACTCCAAAATAATATGCCCTTTGCTTCTAATTAATCACACTTGAATGCAGTGGTAGCGGCTATGGTAGGGATTTCGGCGATGGCTAGAGGGAGAAGGTTGAACCCCATAAGTTTTGCTTTCTGGCTTGTTGAGTGGTGGGTATGGCTTCTATATTCATATAAGGTCTTTAAGCATATATATTCAATAGCGTGAAAGGTTTGGGAGGACACAAGTATTAGTGATTATGCAATGAGGGTATTTGGAATGGGTACTAGTCATAATTTTTTCGAAGATGTGGACATGATTTTTTTAAATACTCATGTTCCGTGCCATTGTTTCTTGTTAGTGTTTTTAATGGTAGAGGCTCCAAAAATGCTCAGTCATTTCTTATAAATCTTTCATGGGGAGGTTGATGTTGTGTTTCTATATCTTTCTCAACCATGGTTGGATCTCACCTCATCAGTAAAATCATTAAAACCTTATGGAGTTTTCTTTTCTTTTTCTCCTTGCATTGAACAAGTGCAACATACATGTGAAGTTTTGAACACTATGAATTTCATAGATGTTCAGACATTTGACATCCTCCTCCATACATATGAGGTTCTTTGTAAATAGTAATTCAATTCCTCTCCTCTCAAAAATAACTTGTTCATACATTATTTCTTTTACAAGTTGTATTTTTTCCTTAAAGAGGGAGTCCAAATCACTTGCACATTTATAGGTGTCATCGACAGATTATTTTTTGACTTGTTATGATTTGAGGAGATTCTTAGTTCTATTTCAATTCCAATAAGTGATTAGAAGGCTAGGTCCACCTTAGTTGCAGCACTTTTTTAAAAAAAATTAGTGCAAATTTTATTAAATAGGCCTCATTTATAAGAAATTGATTGTTTAATAACTTTTTATCGATAGCTCAAAATTGAGCACCATTTTTTTCAAAATTCATATTTTTTCATTTCCCATGCATTGGTTCTATTGACATTATAAACTACACTAAAATATAAAGTGCCATATTCTAGGGGGTCTTTTCACATTGGTTGTGTTGCCTTAGTTACAGATTATGGTGACATTTTATTGGTGATGCATTTGCTACATTGTGAGCATTTATTGAGGAAATAGTCCATATTTTTCATGTACCTTATCTCTTTCATTTATCAAATATCATAGGGTGAGGTCTGATTTGATAAAAGGTCAGACCCCCTCATAGGCAACACAAACTTCCTTCTTGCTTCTTTTAAATTGCATTGTCATCATTTGTTTCACTCATGGATGCATTTTTAGTTTAGTCTAACATCCTATTCTTGAGTGTGCATTTTCACTACTTGGGGATTTCATGTGCTATGGGCCCTGCATTATACTTCACACATGCACTATTGTGGATGCATTTTTGGCTGAGTTTGATGTCCTTTTACATGTGTTTTATAGGTTGTTATTTTTAGTTGTTGATCATTTTCTAGTGTGTTTGCATACATTATGGATATTTTCACCATTTTTTATACTCTTCCATAAGCCTATGACATGCATTGGTACTTTAACACGCTAATCATTTATGTCATGTCTACTTGAGGCCCCTTTCTTAACACCTCATCTTCTTTTATAGAGACATATTTTTCATTCCCTTATTTTTGAAGCACCTCTCTTGATGGTTTATCTAATAGGTCAATAGTCTCCTCATTTGGAGCTACTCTGGTGAATCTCAGTATCTTCCTTGTTTCTATTTGGTGTTTTTTTACGTATGGGTTATATTGTACTCAAATTAATTTATAAAGTGTCATGAGGAGTTTGTTGATTCAGCCTTGTCTACCTTCATGCATTTGTGTGCTCTATTATGGGCACCTTTTCACTTTGTTAGTTGCTTGTCTCTTCCATCACCACCATGGTCCATCATCTTTGAGAGAGATTTTCTATATTTTTTACACCATTTTTTGATAGTTGATAGTCTCCCATAGCTTGAATTATAGATATTATGGTGAATCCTAGTGTCATCTTTTTTTTTATAGTTTGACAGTTTCTTTTAGCGTGATATGAAGCTATTCTAGTGCATATAGTTAACTTGTTTGATGTTAGAGTAATGGATTTAAACCACTCATGCAGACCTTTTTTTCTCCACTCCACTCAATCAATAGTATGGGGGTGTGATGTACATTCTATTTTTTGGTGTTGAGCATTCCTTGCCTATGTTGTACTCTTTTTTACTTTCATCACCACTAATAGTCTTTTAGATTAAATTTATTCTAGTGAAGCCCAGTGTCAGTTTTTTATGATCAAATAGTGGATTTAGATGGCTCGTGTGGATTGAGTTCCTTTTTTTACTTGTGAGTACTTGGAGTACAGATTACTTTAGCATCATAGTTGGGGGGGCTTCTATCTTTCTCTTCTTATTTCCTCTTTTGGAGAGGAGTTTTTCTATGGTTTTTTTCTCTTTTTTGTTAGGTTGTGGAGCTAAAAGCTTCAGCTACTTGCAAACAAGGTGGAACAGAGGGTTGTTGAGATCCAAAAGCACCGGCATCGGCAGCAAGACCGACGACGGTCGTGAGCAGTGCTGAAGGCCACCGACGACGGTAGGGAGTCGGCCGACGTCGACAGAACCAGGCAAGCAGGGACCGGCGTCAGTCGCCTGTGTGTTCTAGAACTGCTTGTTGCACGGACAGTTAGTTAAGTGAACGAAGTGTTTGCATGTAAAGGCCAGTTAGAGTCTTGGACTGTGAGGATAATTGTCTAAATTAAGAGTCTAAGTTATTGTTTAAGTTAGGGATCTATTTATAGACCCATTGGCATGTATTGTATAAGTACAAAGATAAGGAAGCCAAGGAAGTTCCTTCTGGGTGTGTAAGATCTTGAGTTGCAGGTTGTTGCAAGCTCATAGGAGATCCACATGTGAGTATGGTATGTTGAATTATAGGTTACAGGTTCATGGGAGATCAGCTTGAAGTGCTATAGAGTGCTTGATGTACTGGCAGGGTTATTACTGACTAGTTGGAGAGGTGAACACCAATTTTGTTTGTGAGTTGGTTGTTGGGACCATTTTTTGTGTAGGAGAGAGTGTGTGAGAAGAATTATTGTAAACTTGAGGTGTGGCAAACCTCTATAAGGTGAAAGAGTGTGGCGGCTCTTTGATGTATTCTTTTCTGTTATGTGTTAATACAAGATAGTGTATTGTCTCTCATATTCTGTGCTATTGGTGAATTCTAGTTACTTGTATTTTTGGTTATTTCCGCATTTATAATTGCTCATATATTTGGTAATCATGCTGTGCTCTTTCTGAGGAGCAAGATCCTAACAAAGTGGGATCAGAACAGGTGTTGTTCTTGTGATCCCCCAACAAAGTGGTACCAGAGCATGTTTGTTGTTCATAGGTGCCTGACAAGTGGTATCAGAGCCTTGGTTGTAGGTTCTTGAGCTTGATACCAACAAGTGGTATCAGAGCTGTTGGTTGGGATACTAACAGATTGGATTATATCTGGTTAGTGTGTTTTGATTACAAGTTACTCACAGGGTTTCTGTTTGAGTGGGAGTTGAGCAATGGCAGAAGACAGTCAGCTACGAATGGAAAAGTTTAATGGCAAGAACTACCAATTGTGGAGGATGTAGATTGAGGATTATCTGTATCAAAAAGATTTGTACTTACCATTGGGAGGGGTTAGTTACAAACCCTCGGATATGAAAGATGAAGAATGGGAGGTTCTTGATCGGAGGCCTCTGGGATCTATTAGATTGAGTCTTGCATCATCTGTGATTTCCAGCTTATCACAGTGTAAGACAACGGTGGAGTTGATGGAATCTTTGGCAAATTTATATGAAAAACCCTCAGCTTCGAATAAGGTATTTCTTATGAAGCGTTTATTTAATTTGCAAATGTTGGAAGGTGGATCTGTTCATAGCCATCTTAGTGATTTCCATGGTTTAGTAAACCAATTAAGTTCAGTCAATATTGTATTTGATGATGAAATAAGAGCTCTCTTAATCTTGTGTTCATTACCTAAAAGTTGGGAAGGTTTGGTAATGGCAGTTTCTAACACTGTGTCTCCTTCAAAAGTCTTAAAAGTGGATGATGTTGTGAGCGTGATCTTGAATGAAGAGATACGCAGGAAAAGCATAGGTGAGTCATCAGGGAATGCTTTGAGTGTTGAAGGTAGAGGAAGGCAAAGAGAGAAGATAGAGCGTGGGAGATCAAGGTCCAAGACAGGCAGGAGATCCAAGTCCAGGTATGGCAGAATAACCTGCTGGAAGTGTGGAAAGCAAGGGCACATAAAGAGAGATTGTAGATCGGGTGAAGATCAGCATGAAGGACATGAAGAAGAAGCAGATGTTGCAGAGTACGTTGCACAGGATGCTCTGGTATGTTCTTTGGATAAATTAGAATTTTGGGTTTTAGATTCTGGTGCCTCTTTTCATGCATCCCCACATAGGGAATTTTTTCATGAGTATGTCCAGGGAGACTTTGGAAAAATTTGTGTAGGGGACGGTAAGCCTTGTCAGATTGTTGGCAAAGGGAAAGTGAAGCTGAAACTGCAGATAGATAACACATGGGTGTTAAAGGAGGTCATGCATGTCCCAGTTCTAGAGCGGAACTTGATTTATGTTAGAAGTTTGGGTGATGAGGGTTGCACAGTAACTCTCACAGCAGACTCTTGGAAGGTTACCAAGGGTACACTTGTTGTAGCTAGAGGTAAGAAAGTAGGTACGCTTTATCTATCTACTTGTATTACTGATTCTCTTTTTGGGTTATCTACTTCATCTGTAGATTCAGAGATGTGGCTTGATAGGCTTGGTCACATAGATAAGAAGGAGATGCTTGTTCTTGAGTCAAAGGATATGCTTTCGGATTTGGAAGGTATGGATCATGATTTCTGTATGCAAAAGAAGAAGGTAACGTTTCTTGAGGAATCCGATGTTAGTGACAAGAACAGGAAAGCCTTGGTTTTCAAGGAGAAGGTGACAGACAGAGTTCAGCACAAGATGCAAAGGAATTCTGAGCAGAGCAAGGGTGTTTTGGACAAGGATTTGATCCAAAAAGAGCTCGTGGGAAAAAGTTAGGTCTCACTAGAAAAACACAGAGACCGATGTCGGCAAAAAAACTGGCGTCGGCGTCCAGACAGGGACCGACGTCGGCTATGTGCAGCCCGACGTCGGTGACTCAAGGCAGATAACTACCGACGTCGGCCAAGGAAAAATGACGTCGATAAGGAGGCAGTCGTAGGAAACCGACATCGGTTGGCTGCAGAGTGAGATGTGACCGGCATCGGTTACTGAGACAAATTTTGGGTGGACAGCAAGCTGTCATGGAGTCTCAAGCACCCATATGGAGGACTGAAGGTGTAAGTAAGTTCTTAAATTCGTCATTTCCCTTCTTTACACTACTTGTTGCTCACTTATGGCATAGGACCAGGAAGTTATTGAAGAAGCAGAACAGGTAGATCTAGGAAATAGTGGGAGCTTGGCATGGAGGAGGATGTGATTCCTTGGAGGAGAACCAAACAGGTGTTTTGGGTAGAGTTGCCAGCTAGAAGTAAGCACTGAGAGACGAATGGATGTTCAGGATGAAGAAGAGCAGAAATGGATACGTGAGATGGAAGATCAGGGTATATGGTCTTGTATTAGTTGCAGGGCAATGGAGGTTTGTTCATTGTGTTTCTCTTTACCAGGTTGGATAATATTAGCTACATTATCCTATTATTGTATGATGTGCTTGTTGCAGGGTTACATATACAGGGTATTGCTGAACTAAAGGTAAAGCTAGTTTAGAGGGATGTCATGGAGAATCTGGGAGCAGCAAGATTCTTTGACATGAGTGTGTTTTAGAGACATGGGAGGTCACATGTTGACTTTGTTTTAGGATGATTGTGTGAGACCGGTTAGCACGCCGATGTTTGGACAGTTCACAGAATAGGTTCTTGATTCACATAATGAGGTTAAGTGCATGGTATGTACTAAACTTGAGTTTTCCCAAGCAGTGGGAGTTGTCACAAGTTGGAGCCAATCCGGGAGAGAACCATTGGATGGCAGTTTAGTGGATTCTTACAGGGACTAGCAGCAGGTGCACATGTTATGTAGGTTCAGGTCATTTTCTACATGGTTGTAGATGTGGATGTGGCAGGTGATTTGGATGACAGGTTTTGCACCACGTAATTTGTGGTGGTTGGTCTTCAAGAGTGTTCTTGAGGATGGATACATAGCCAAGGGAACAAACTAGATGGAGTACAGGTACATGTACAGGTTGCAGCTGTTTATCTCCAAGTGGGAGATTGTTAGGTTATGGAGCTAAAAGCTTTAGCTACTTGCAAACAAGGTGGAATAGAAGGTTGCTGAGATCTAGGAGCACCAGCGTCGGCAGTAGGACCGATGTCGGTCGTGAGCAGTGTTGAAGGCCACTGGCGACGGCAGGGAGTCGGTCGACGTCGGTAGAACCAGGCAAGCAGGGACCGGCGTTGGTCGCTTGTGTGTTCCAGAACTGCTCGTTGCATAGATAGTTAGTTAAGTGAACGAAGTGTTTACATGTAAAGGCCAGTTAGAGTCTTGGGCTGCGAGGATAATTGTCTAAATTAAGAGTCTAAGTTATTGTTTAAGTTAGGGATCTATTTATAGACCCATTGGCATGTATTGTATAAGTACAAAGATAAGGAAGGCAAGGAAGTTCCTTCTGGGTGTGTAAGATCTTGAGTTACAGGTTGTTGCAAGCTCATAGGAGATCCACATGTGAGTATGGTCTATTGAATTGCAGGTTGCAGGTTCATGGGAGATCAGCTTGAAGTGCTATAGAGTGCTTGATGTACTGGCAGGGTGGAGAGGTGAACACCAATTCTGTTTGTGAGTTGGTTGTTGGGACCGTTTTTTGTGTAGGAGAGAGTGTGTGAGAAGAATTACTATACACTTGAGGTGTGGCAAACCTCTATAAGGTGAAAGAGTGTGGCGGCTCTTTGATGTATTCTTTTCTGTTATGTGTTAATACAAGATAGTGTATTGTCTCTCATATTCTGTGCTATTGGTGAATTCTAGTTACTTGTATTTTTGTTTATTTCCGCATTTATAATTGCTCATATACTTGGTAATCATATTGTGCTCTTTCTGAGGAGCAAGATCCTAACAAAGTGGGATCAGAACAGGTGTTGTTCTTGTGATCCCCCAACAAAGTGGTACCAGAGCATGTTTGTTGTTCATAGGTGCCTGACATTTTTATGTACTTTATGAGAGTTTTATATGTTTCACTTTTTGAGTGTTTTCTAGATTCCTCATTTGTACATGGGTATCTTATTTAGCCACTTTGGTTTTTAGAACCCATATGAGGATTTGTTACTTGACTCCATGGCCTTCTTGGTGATTCTTATAGTGACACTAGTTTGGTATCCCCACTAGTCTTTGTACCCACTTCTCACCATCTTGTTGGAGGGTGTTCAAGTAATGCTTATTTGGGTTCATCATTCTACCTAGTACTTTGGAGTGCAGTGTTTTTGTGTTCAGTGATCCTCATATTCAGCACCATTCTTACTTTGACTTGGAAATTATAGTGACTTGACATCCATGTAATCTAGAAAGATAGATTAGCATCCATAGGGACACATGGCTTCACACTACATCTTCTATTATTAGCCCATAGCTTCACTTGATGGGGGTGTCAGAGTATCTTATTACTCATGCTTTCTAGGTTCTAGCTAGTTCATTGGTTTTTACTAAGTTTTGTCCTATGTGGGGATTTATCCTGCATTGTCTAGTTTAACTTGCATAATAGTTCTCCTTGCCTATTTAATCAATGGATCTACATTATAATATACATGTTTTTTAATCTTTTGTATATCTCTTTTTTTGTATAACAATTGATTGTGCTTTCAATTGATTTATTCTTTGAGTGTATGTTGAAGCATCAATGGCTATAGTAATTAGCTCTTGGAGAGATCTTGGTTGAAAAGTTTTGATAACTGTTTCAATCCACTTGTTTAAAAAATTAAATTAAATAAACTTAAATGTTAACTATTTCAATAAAAGTTCTAGTGTACAAGTTGAATGATTTCAAAATACCTTCCAAATTATGATAATTGATAGATATATTATTGTAAGTATTTGGTGTGACAACTCCTATCTTCCTCACTTGCCCCACCCAAATCAACTGAGAAAATATGTTATGAAATGATAAAAATAATTCATTATTTACTTATTTACATAAATAAAATTCATAGCCTACTATAAAAATCAAACACCAACATTTGTGGCTTTAACATGTTGTGCCAATCATGAGTTTTAAATCATGTGATTTGTCCATCATTTTTGAATTTATTTCAAAGATAAGTCTCATAGTTTGTTTTCATCCTTATTTTACTCATCACACTTCTTACTTTCTCTTTATTGGTTGAAGAAAGTACCCATTCTAATTTTTTAGAACCCATGCATCCATTTGTGCCCGTGTGTGGACAGTAATTCATCTTTGTGATTTACACTTTGAGGTCCATATTTGTCTCTAATTTGTCTTTTCCCTTTAAAGTTACGTGTTTCTAAAATATTCAACACATTTTTTCAATGTGTGCATTAGGCCAATGATATGTGTGATGAGGGATATTCCCAATATGGAAGATCATAAAAGATATAAAAAATATCTTCATCTCATTTTACATTATGACATGACCTTAATCAAATGCTTGTTGATGTGCCTTTTCATATCACTTATACCAATCCATTGGTGACAAAATATTTGGAGGCTCCCTTATTTCAATTTTTCCATCAAATTTTCTATTTTTAAAACCCTGAAATGGTCAAGGTATCAACATAATTCTCATGTGCCCTTCATACATAAACTTATTTAATTCAATTCTTAGACCATCTACAGGTCAATTGATCACCACACCTTAGACATTAAAAAAAAATCTTCATGCAAAGGCCTTAAAATAAACACACACACACACACACACACACACACACACACACACACAATATGATCATAAGATTTGTAATTGTAAAACTAACATAAAAATGAATCACCAAAATTATATAATTGAAAATACTAAAATTATTACGTAGTCATGATATACAAACACAAAATTACAAAGTATACAAAATTTATACCAGCAATCGATCTTAAAACATCAAACATGTGTACACCATTTCAAAGTAGTTTTAACTCCTTTGTAAACAATGTAAGATAAACATACAAGTTTTTCACTTAATTATTCCCTAGAATAATAAGTGAAAGGATGAGGTTCTCAGTTTGTATTGTCAATCATATATTAATATTATAGTTAAAAAGAATAACAAGCCATATTGAATAGATTGTGACCATGTTACTAAAGGGATTGCTCCATCAAAATATAGCCCAAGATTAATTTAGTAGATGGTTTTCCATGAAATTTTGGAGGCCACATTCTACAAATATGCTTCATTGCTTTTTAGTCATTTGGTACACAAATTACACCATTTGTTTTGTTTTTATCATCATAATACCAACGCATGAATGTTTTCAAGTCTTTATACCGATATATACACTTCAACACATCTATAATAAAAAATTGTGTAATAACTTTTTTGAAACTATGGGGTTATTCGCACCTCCTCAATACCACACCTTCCCATAAATGTGACACACATTTTCATGCTCATAGTCTCCACTATTTAGCATAAAATCATTAACACAATCATATTTCTTATAGCCAATCTCTACAACTGAAGAAATTTTATATGTAACCTTATTTATATATGGAAGTATGTTACTTTCTATAATAAATTCATCTTTCAATAGCTTCAACAATGTGGTATAACTTGTCGCAATCCATCCATAATTTCATTTCAATTCCAACAATGTTAAATTAATATGTAGTAAATATGACCTATGTGCTCCTATCAATTATAACAATGAATTATGGCATCTATTTTTAGGTCCTCATAAGTTGTATTATTGAACTTGTTTTCATCCACTATTTTAAATTATTCTTCAACATGACTTTCCCTATTTCCCATGTTCTTATCTAAATTAGTGTCATTTAGTTCAAAATGTATCATTTCATCCTATTAGAAAATAAAGTAATCTATCAAAACATCATCCATAAAACCTTGTGCAATTTATTCTAGTTGTATTGGCTAGACTGAAATATGACATTAATGAGTAGGAGAACAATCCCTACCATGTATTTTCATAAGTTTTGTTTAGCACAAGCTATTTTGATATTCTTAGGGTGAAATGAGTCGGTAAGGTGAGCTCGACATACCCTAAGGGAAAAAAAGTTAGCATTTTTAACAACCTAAAAAAAATACACATGGATTCAATGTATTTCATTTCCACATATATTTACTCAAACATTGTAATAAAAATATGGTGTTTTGGATATTTACCTCATAAATATATTTCGTTGAATGTATTTGATTGAGTCTTCTAGTAGCACTAATTCTTACTATCATGATACCCCCTCTTTTTTTTGGAAAAAATCCACTTGTTTGTCCTTTATCATAGCTACTTCCAATTCCATGTGACATTTTTTATGAGAGTGTGACTCTAAAAAAATACAATATTGTATGAGTATCAAATACACTAACATCCTCCTTAAGATGTACTTGGTAAAGTGAAATATGAAGGAATCATAAAATTATCCCCTCTTGATGACACCTTCCCTTACTCTTAAAATTTCCCTGAGTTGAATAAATTGAGCCTCAAACATGGGCTTTTTAAAGATGTTTACATCCTCATCAATTTTTTGAGAGTAATTTACAAGATCAATGCCTTTGTGTTGTTTGAGCTGTCAGATATAATGCATATGTATTTCAATGTATTTTATGCATTATTTCTCCATTATATTGTGAGTAATGTTAATATACTCTGGTATGCTAATCTATTTCTAGATATAATCAAAACTTATTAGAAATAACTAGGCTAGGTGAGTTTGCTCTATTGGTCATATGATATAGTTATCCCATTTATAAATAGTGAACTATCTAAATATTTTAGAGCTATAACTACATGAGGGTTTAAACTAATCATAGCCATACTTTTGTGTCTCCTATTGTATGAAGAGAAGTACTTCCCAAGGTTAAATGCTTATCGGTGCACCATAGAAACAAGTAGTCGATGGCTTCCTATGGTTGAGTTTCTCATTAACTCTACATCATTTTTGATATATCAAAAGTATGTGGAATCTTAAATATATAAAAAAATGTTGGTTAAGGCCTAGGTATTGGTATAAGACACCTCACTTCAAATGTCGAGACCTAAGTACAAGGTTTATAACCTAAATCAATTCTATAAGAAAAAAACTCCAAACCTTTAGTACCCTACTTTTGAAATATTAATATTACTAAAATCTTATCTTATTTTAATAAATATAGCATATGAATATACAATGTTAGGGGGATTACTAAAAATTAGGATTAAAAATATACTTATGGTTGATGGGATTATACATCTTCTTATCTGAATATAAAAATCGATAGAAAAATAACTTCAATTTTTTCACATATTTTAATTTTTATGTTTTTTTTAAAACCCAAAAAAATTGGTTGGTTGAGATTAAAAAAATACATAATATTGAATTGATGATATTGGTGAGTAATGGATTCCAGATGGTGATGGTGAGTGGTGGAGAGCAGAAGGAGATGGTGAGTGATGGTGAGTAGTCGGCTTTGGTGGTTAGTGCAAGGAAGGTAGCAACATTCTGTATAGGATAGGAAGTAATGATGGTGGTCACAGGGGGAGACTAGGAAACTAAGATTGGCCAAACATAGACCAGTGAATAAGTGTTACCTGTAGCAGAAGTAGCAGTGGTAGTGGAGCTAAAGGCTCAGGGGAGAATGAGATCAAGGGCATAAGATTCATCCAAAAATATATCTCAAAAAGGAGTTGCCTTTGGGGTGAGTCTAAGAGAGCAAAAGTTAGGGGATAGAGTAAATCTGGGCAGGGGTAGGAAAAAAAAGATTTCAAAAAAAATGGCTTTTTTGCATCCCATTTTATTTAGGATAATATGCCCTTTGAAGATTTTTTTTAGGCTTGATCAATCAATGGTGGAAAAATGCATGTCTAATGAAAGTGCTTCTCTAGGGAAGCATGTAACCAAAAAAACTTTAAATCCGATTAAGGTTTTTGAAAAGGCATCTATGTTTTTGAACTGCATCAATATTTCAAACCCCTTCCATCACTACAAATATTTTTGTAAAGAAACTATTCTCAAAAATCAACTTGGCTCAGACCCTATCTTAATTTCCAAAAGCCAATTTCAAAAGAAAAAGATCTTAGAGAAGGCTAAAGAGATTGTGGAGGAGGTTAAGGGAAATCTTGAAGTAAACTCTTCACAAAATGAAACCCTAGAAATGGCCTTCTTAGGAGATATTCCTTTCATTTTTTCTGATTCTCCCCCACTTTTTGAAATTTTTGATGCAGAGCTTTCAATGTTGGAATTGGAAAGAGAATAGAGATATTTGATTGGCAGGTGTGTGGGGAAGCAACCTTCCTAGGAAATTCTTTCAAAGTGGTCTCAGAAAACTTGGCCCACACTTAAAACCCCTTTTTTTATCTATCTTGGCAAATGGTTTCTTTTTTATTTTGTTTCAATCTTTTGAGGACATAAATTTTGTTTGGGCAAATGGTCCATGGTTTTTTGGTAAATAGGGGGTGTTTTTTATCCCTGGACTCCATTTTTTGACCCAGTTATTTCAGTGATTTCCCAAACCCCAGTTTGGGTCAGATTTTATAATCTCCCCTTAATCATGCAGGATCCTGTTCTTTTCAAAAAATTGGTTAATGTTTTACTATTTTTGGGAAACTATAGGTTTAAATTCCTAAATAGTAAAGGGGTCTATATTAAGAGAAAAAATCAGTAAATAAATGTGCCTTAATTAACCTACTAATTTATTGAATCTGGAAGTGCTAAATTGATTTCTAAAAATAGAAAACAAGGAGATAGAGAGTGAACTTAGCTAATTTCTAGATTAAGATGGAGAATTCTAGAACTACAAATTTTTGGGCTGACTAGGCAGACTATCAGAAATAAGAATTAAAAGTCTATTTTTTGCTTGGATAGTAACATCAAAAACTTGACACTTGGAGGTCCAACACTATAGTTATGTTTTTGGCATTATAATCCCTCTAATCTACTTTTTTTGAGTTTTCTAGGTTACATTTTGATACTTTAAGAGGCTTTGTGTCTGAAATCTTAGGTCTCAATCATCTGCAAAGCTTTGTGTACAACTAATTATATCCTCTAGGGTCCTAGTTCCTCCTTAAGCTTGACAAATGGTCTTGAATCAACTAGAAAAAGGGGTTAATGTGTATTATGCATTGAACATATGATCACACTCCATGTGTGGACACGCTGCCTACATACCAATACTCTGAGGAGGGATCAAGGCCAATGTAGTTCTCCTAAATTGAATTTGTATTGTGAAATCTTGTGTATTAAATGTAAGTATTATACAAATATAATCAAGCTTGATATGACTCATGACTTATGTGAGAGCTTGAGTAAACTAGAAATAAAAGTGGTTGGTTGTATACAGAGAATAGGAAGATTTGCTTGAGTGTGCTTAGTGTATTTCTAGCTCATGCTTTTAAATGATTGCCAACCCTTCTAAATGACCCTTGAGCAAGATTTTATAAGGAAACTGATGATCCTAGGTTAGATGACTTCATTTTAGGTCAACAAGGAAAAAGATAAGGATCTAGGGAAATCTGACCATTTGAGGCTAAGAGTGACTTGGACAATAGCGCTAAAAAGTGGACACCCTAGGGTCCAGTGCTATAGTCCAACTTATGGTGCTATTATCCAAGGGGACAGGGAACTTAGGGGATAAGTTTGTGCCTAAGAGAGGAATCTGAGGTAGTTGGGGTTGATTCAAGAAGGCTTCAAGTGACTAAGAAGTAGTGAAAACATGCCTAGTGGGTTATGAAAACAAGCAAGAAAGACCTATGGTTTTGATGTCACAAGTCATGCTCAAGTTGTACAAATTACATTTTTATGTGATTATATTTTCCCCTCCTTTATTCTAAGTATGCATTTAAGTGAATACTAGGATAAATGATAAAAATAGAAGCATACCTGAACTTACCTATGAGGCTAAGCCCAATAAGTTATGTGATGTTGGATTTGTGCATAATGAGAGCACATTGTACTATGTGAAACTACAAATAAGGAAAGTGAAAGTAGATCGATTTTTAATAGATACACTATATCTAAAATAAGAATGTACAAAGCTGGGTAAAGAGAGAGAAATGAATGAATACACCTCATCAGGTACATGAACTAATATAAAACCTATTATGTTGTTGGGTTGTGTTGAGTGATGGTGGATGAATACTAAACCAAAAGTTATATCGATCGATGAGTTGAGTGCTCAATCCCCTAGAAGGTGGCTTAAGAATGCAAAAGTAGGCCCTTTAGTTCCATCATCACCAACTATGCAAAGTTAAGGAATCATGTGTGTGTTAATCGATGTCTAGACTATGTGTCTAATCCCTTTAAATAGGTGGCTTAAGAATACAAAGGTTAGCTAGACCTTTGGCTCCATCATTGCCACATGATGTGAAGCTGAATAGAAAGATACCGATATAAGTTGAATGTCTTATGAGATGGTTCATGAAGCCCATGAACATGTTATAATTTGTCAATGTTGGTGTGGATATCCAAATGTAACTGGAAACTAGGCCAATGTTGGCCACTTCGAAAGACAAAGATTGGAACTTATATAAAAAGACCCTCCAAAACTAGAATCAACTTGAGAAATCGAGTACTTAGGAAGCAAACTTATATGAAAGTTTACTTGAAATTGATGTCAACCACCCACAGATGGAGTAAGGTATGCAACTTTTGGCAACATGTAAGAAAATGTACTAAACTCAGAAAAGAGAAGGTCCATGTGCAATGCACATTGCCCCCAATAACAAGTGTCTAGAACATAGATTTTGAACTAAAAGTTGTATCAACTACCATCTCTAAACTATAAGTGGAAACCCTTAGGCCATGCATGATGCCCCCTATATATGGATTTTTAGAGTGGAAAAGTGCTAAAAAGCTAGATTCTAGACTATATTGTTATGGAAAAACCATGATTGAACTCACCCCTCTGCCTAATTCTAGAAAAACTAGAAATTTTATTTTCTAGACACTAGCACCAGAAACTAGACACTTTGGGGTCTAGCTCTATAGTCCCATTTTTGACACTATTATCCAAAGACAACTAAAAAATAGACTGTGTTTTTTGTTGTCTGCCTGATCTATCATGCCTATATTGAATTCTAGAATTTGGATTGAACTAGTCTGAAACTGCATTTTTTTTACTGGTAAAAGCTCTAATCTCTATGATAAAACCCCTATTTATTTCCCCCTCTTTTGAGGGTAGGAATGAAGAACTTGCAATGACTATCCTCAGAAGAATAATCCCTACAAGTGTGTTAAACTGTGAAAATGTTTGATATAGCATTGATATTCATGATCTCAAGATATAGCAAAAGTTGTAAAGAGAGATTGTTAGATCTACAAGGGTATGCCTAGACAGATATAACAATGTAATAGCATGTGTATAAGATAAGGTTGGAATGTGAGATTTTAGTTATTATATGTTAGTAACATGGAGGGATGGAGCATGATGTCCATCATGACATCCAAAAATCAAGGTAAATACATGATTGGAGTCATGGCATTGCACATAGAGAAATGATAAAGCAAACAAGCATACAAATCAAGAAGCAAGAAACACACAAGGGTGGCCAAGGGGAAAAATAAACATGCAAGGCATATAATGCATGTTCAAATGCCACATACACACACAAAATTAATAAACAAAGATTGGCACAAGGGCCACAATCACATTTAAAGGCACACATAAATGGCATTGGAAAATGTCCAAAGGCACACACATATAGATAGGAGAAAAGGACATTTGGAAAATATCCTAATACACAAACAAGAAGAAAAAAAGAACTAGAAAATGCAAACACATCTAGCTAATCAAAGCAAAGAGTGGAAGCATGCAAAGTACTGGAATAAGTAAACATGCATCTAACTATAAAAAGTGAGAAACAAGACTATACAAGATATGTAATACAAAACTAATGTATATGCTATGAAATATAGAAGTATGATAAATGACAATAGATGTTGATGTAATATCTATGTAAGCAAGTAAGGAACATACTACAACAAGATGTCTAAAGTGTGTAGTGTAAGAATGACATAACCTGGATGGTGTAATCATGTAGAGTGTGCCCCAGTGGGTAGATGTATCAATATGTAGCTGGATTGTAGATGTAAGATGCCCCTCAATGGGTGGAGTAAAGCAATCAAGGATCTAGATGTACTACACACACTTAAAAGAAGATTAAGTGAATCCTAGTAATATAGATAAATTGACAAACAAGTAGCATAGAACAACGTAATGTAAGTCTAGCATAGTGTTTTAGTAATGTAAGAACATAGATGATGCATATAATTGACATATTTTTGTTATTTTTTTTTTAATTTTGTATTGTTTTTGTATTTTTGGAATAAGCTATGTGCAATCATGTAAAAGAGACTATGTATAGGAAATACTGCAAAGGAATGATACTAACCAATGAGTCTCGGATGAGACTCCCTGTCATGGTGTCCAGTATTAAAAAATGGAATCATACATGATCATGAGACATGATGGAAGTGATAAAATTGAGGCTCTAAAAGTTGTATATGCTATAAATACTCTAAAATTTGTGAAGTAGAAACTAACTGTAGGGATCCTCTATAACTCTAAAAAGTAGATGCAATTGTAGGGCTCTTAGGGACCCATCTATAAGTAGGAGAAGCTTTTTGAACATGTGCTTGATGTGTAGATGCCTGAGATCTTAATGAAACTACTCTGGGTGTGAAAATTATAGCTGAAATTTATTTATAATCTCAAAGTTTTGGATGTGTATGGACCCTCTGTACTGGTAATGGAGCTAGAACTGGTGCTAGAACTGAAACTAGCTTTAAAACTAAAACTAGCACTAAAATCAGAAGTGACGACTCATATGGAACTCTAGTAACTATAATAACCTAATTAGCATGAATGAATTGCATGCATCAATGCATTATAGATGGAATTGCTCAAATTTTTTGTATCCAAGGTTTGCCAAATAACATATTGAAAATTCTTGCACTACGAACTATAGTGAATGTGGTGGTCATGCATGTAGGACCAACCTAAAATGAAATGAGGATCTCACCTAATGTAGTCTGACTTTGTCCATTGAATTTGCTAATAATTATGTTAGTCAGAGTGATATTTTGTTATATATCCCAAGTGTTGTAGTAGTGCCATAGTACACATGTTAACATTGGATCTATTATCAACTAGAACACTGTAAATGGGATGATCATGAATAAAAGATATGATGAAGAGTGCATGATAATCTATTTCATCCTCAATAATCTCTTGCTCAAAAAAGGAGATAGAAGGTTGAACTAGAAGGCTGGAATGAAAGATGCCAATTATGTGGCTCAATGGATGTGAATCAGCTACTAGTGCCCTATATATAGCTAGTGGAGTATGTGCCTGATATGCATGATGTATACCTGATGTGTCTTGTACCTCTAACTTGTTATGCTATGGAAATGGATCTAAAAATATTTTAAGTGACTTATCCTACTTTGGTTTGGCTTGAGGAGGCTCAACTAAAGTGCCTAGATCAATCTAGCTTGCATCAATTAAATCTTGTATCTTATGCCTGAGACTAATGCATTTGTTTTTAGTATGGCCTTATGCCATATGAAAGTCACAAAATGCATTCTGATCATATCCCCATGGAAGAGGCTTTGTTGGATCAACTTCTCTGATAGGAGGTAGAGACATGATATTACATTCTAGTAGTTATTGTAGAACTCTAGTTGGAAAAACTGGTAGATTTGTAAAAGGTCATCGAGGAGGTGTTGATAATATGACTCTATATGGGGGCTCTAAAGCTGCATTGACTATTTATTGAGTTTATCCTTTGTTGTCATTAAACTTGACCTTATATGGGAATTTTTTGTTACTCTTATGAATTGTATCTTATACACTTATGTACTTGAGTTTGCCCATTGATATGAGTTTGATTTCTTGTTTTTTTAAAGTGTGACACAATTCAATGAAACAAGAGAATATTTTGAACATGATTATCTCATGCAAAACTGATAGAAGACTCTGTTTGAAGAGGCCCTGTAACTCTTGATCTACCATAGGGCTAGTCATCTTAGCTAATATGGTCTTATATCTGAGAACATACTCAGTGAGAGGCTCATTTGACTTTTATTTTTGTTGTGCAATTTGAGCATATGGCACCTTATCATTGATTTTGATACTAAAGTGTGCTAGGAACATGTTGACAAGAGGATTGAATACATTAACTGACTAATTTGGTAGACTATAAAACCATTGTAGTGCATAATCCTTAAGGCTCCTTAGAAATAACTTAGTTAAGAGCTAGACATTTGGTACATAATCCAAACATGCTACATGAAAGGCTCTCAAATGTGTCTCTAGATCACCCTTGCCATCATAAAGAGTGAGCTTAGGTTGTACAAATCTCGGTGGCAAGGGTGTAGTAGCTATATGTTAGCCAAAGGTATATGCAATAAAGTGATAGAATCCAATCCCTATGTAGATCTAGTGGTACCTTACTTAAGATGTTACACCTTGGATTGAAGAGATTGAATCTCTTGCACAAGGGTTGCCACATTGGGAGATATGGATGGACTAGCTACTGTTGGTGGCATAGAAGAAGGTTCGGTTGCTATAGGGGGTTGTTGTGACATAGTTACCCTCGTAGTGTCATGTGTAACTGGTGTTTCTATAGTTCCTCTTGTATTCTAATCATGTCATCTTGCATATTCAGGTGTTTGGTTAATAGTTCTTGAAGCTCTCTTTTATCATTTTCATCAAAACTAGTATATTGGGCCATTGTACAAGTAGGAAAACAATTTGAAATGTATTTGAATGTTTTGCAATAATTTGTAATAGGTAATGTGTTAAAACTAAAAATTACTAGATAAAAGAAATGCAAAAGTCTAAAATAGTAGTTTAAAATTTGCACAAAAAAGGATACGAAGCTGTTAAACATGTAAGGTGATAGCTCAAAATGCAATAAGACCTAGTGTATGCACCTAGGGATTTTTTCAAAATACTATTTGCACAATACTATGAAATTTTAAATTTGAAAATGATTTTTTTATTTTAATATTCAATCAAAATTTGCAAAAAATAAGAGGAATATTCAGGAAAATTACTAGAAATTAAGTGTTGTAACTAGGGTTTTAAATGAAATTTTTTCAAAATTAATGCAATAATTTGAAAATTGTATTGAGATTTAGTAGATTTGACTTGAAATATATTAGGAAAAATCTAAAAATATTTCTAAAATTAGCAAAATATTTTTCCTAGTGGTTTGGAAGTGTTTGTATGAAAATAGGACCTAGTATGTGCAAACTAGGGTTTTAGTGAATTATAAATATTTCAATTATTTTGTAGTTTTTTTATTTTTATATTCAGGAAAAATTAGGAAAATATTGCATAAAATCATAAATAATTAGCCCTATGGTTTATAGGGTTTTTGTGCAAAAAATTGAAGTAAGTCGGGTTCAACAAATGTTTTATTATTTTTGGGAAACTATAGGTTTAATTTCTTAAATAGTAAAAGGGTTTGGATTAAGGGGAAAATTAGTAAATAAATGTGCCTTAATTAACCTATTGATTTATTGAATCTGGAAGTACTTAATTGATTTTTTAAAATAGCAAACAAGGGGATAGAGAGTGAACTTAGTTGAGTTCTAGACTAAGACAGAGGATTTTAGAACTATAAATTACTGAGTTGACTGGGTAGACTGTCAAAAATAGGACCCAAAAGTCAATTTTTTACCTAGATAGTAGTGTCAAAAATTGGACACTTGGAGGTCCAACACTATAGTCCTATTTTTGGTGCTATAGTCCCTCTGATCTGCTTCTTCTAAGCTTTTTGGGTTCTATTTTGATACTTCAAGAGGCTCTATGTCTAGAATCTTAGGTCTTGATCATCCGCAAAGCTCCATGTGTAACTGATTATGTCCTCTAGGGTCTTAGTTCCTCTTAGGATTGATAAGTGATCTTGAATAAGCTCAAAAAAGGGGTTAGTGTGTATTATGCACTAAACGTATGATCACACCCCATGTGTGGGCATGTTGCCTACATACCAATACTCTGAGGAGGGATCAAGGCTAATGTAGTTCTCCCAAATTGAATGTGTATTGTGTATTCCTATGTATGCAATGCAAGTATTATATGAATTTGGGCAAGTTTGAGATGACTCGTGACTTGTGTGGGAGCTTGATTAGGTTGGAAATAGCAATGGTTGGTTGTATGCAAAGAATAGGAAGATTTTCTTGAGTGTGCTTAGTGTATTTCTAGACATGTCTTTTGAATGATTTCCAACCCTTCTAAATAACCCTTAAATAGGCTTTTATATGGAAACTAATGATCCTAGGTTAGATGACTTCATGTTAGGCTAACAGGGAAAAAGATAAGGATCCAAAGAAATCTAATCATTTGAGGCTAAGAGTGTCTTAGATAATAGCATTGGAAAGTGGACACCCTAAAGTCCAGCACTATAGTCCAAATTATGGTGCTATTATCGAAGGAGACAAGGACCTTAGGGGATAAGTTTGTGCCTCATAGAGGAGTCTGGGGCAGATAGGGTTGATTCAAGAATGCTTCAGGTGATTGGGGAGCATTGAAAACATGCCTAGTGGGTTGTGTAAGTAAGCAAGAAAGACCTATGGTTTTGATGTCACAAGTCATGCTCAAGTTGTAAAAATTGCATTTTTATGTGATTACAGTTAGTAAGTTGGGCATTTTTGTCAAAAATGATGAATCCATTGGGAATAATATGAACTATGTCAGGGTGTGTGTATTAGTGGATTTAGCTAAACCTTTGCACCATTTTATTCATAATTCTTCCTCCCACGGTGTTTGGACATAGTTTATTAATTTTGAAGGTCTTCCTTTAAATGCTTCAAATTTAATCAAGTTGATCATAAGATTGACTCTTGCCCTAAGAAAAATTTTCAAGGAACTCATTCAATGTTCTTGCAGAAATGGGTCAGGAAGATTGGTTGTTTGAATCAAGATTTGGTTCATAGAATGCAATTTCCATCAAAATCCATTTCCATTGAGATTCCATCTATAGTAATCTTTCAAAAGGTTCAAGATAGCCCTCAGAAGGTAAGGATTTGGTGACATCATTAGTTTGGATCAATAAGGAGGTAAGGCAGCCTTCTTCTCCCTTTTGAGAAAGGGAAGACATCATTGAGCAATCTAGGCCAAAGTGTGTTATCAACTTCCCTCTTGTAGCGGATACTTCACAATAGAAGGAAATCTCAATTGAGAATACTAAAGATGGGGATGAAGAAGAAGAAGAACTAACCAGTAGAGCGATTTTGTCTATATCACAACAGCCTAGTGATTTGAATACCTCTAATTGTGGCAAGAAAGAAAAAAGAGGTAGAAACATGGAAGCATAAAGGCTACAACTTGATGTTATGAAATCCATTAATGGGGGTACGCAATGGACTATGGAATCTTTACTCTCCAGCAAGGGAAGGTGTTTGTTGGCAGTAAAAGGTTGAGCTCAACAGTTGGGCTTCCAAACATATTGTTGAGTAGATTCTTTCTTGGCCTTTCAAAGAATTCTGACTTTTGAATTTCTGGTTAGTTTCTTAGTCTTTTATTGTCTTTTCTGATGAGGTTGTTCTCAATTGTTTTACTTTCGTCCTGGATCTCAGTTTTTCTTTTATGTATTCTTGGATGCAACTATTATTTTTGGTTGAATATTTCACGGGGATTGAACCCTTGGTTTGTGCTCCAAAACCGGTTATAGTTCCAATCAAAAACTAAAATCAATCTAAAAAAATTAAAAAATTATATATATATATCAAATTAGGTATTTTTTGTGTAATAAAAAAAATCATGCCTCGTATCATGATTAAAATCATTGCTTAAGTGAAAGCAAAGTGGAAAATTCAAATTTTGTAGATGCATTATACTTGACACAAACATGTTGACATGTGATTATGTTAGCCAAGTATAAATTGACATAAAATTGTGTCAATTATTTTTTTTAATTTTAAAGCTATATTTGTTAGTATAAAAATTTGATACTTGATACATATTATGTCACCAATTTATACCTACCACAAGTTGCATGTTGCATCAATAATAATGAAAAAAATATTGACACAATAAGTATCACAAATTCATAAATATCTACTAATAAAATTCGTGATTACTAAATTCTCTATAACAATTTTATCAAATCTAAATTTTTGTACAATTTTTTATTCGTTTAAAATATTCTAACCTCTAAATCTACCTACCCTATTTATACAAATAATTGCAAACAATACAAGAAAAATTCCTAATTACTACAATTTAAAAGCAAATTTGGAAAAACATCATTTAATGAAACACTCAACATTTACAATTGGAAAATCAAATTAATATATTTCCCATTCAATCTCCATCAAAATATTTCATCCAAGTAGAAATAAATTCCCTGGATCAAACAAAATTAAAACTCTAACCAATCAAATTAATTCATTTCCAAATCAACCCATACCAAAATCTCTCATCAAATAAAATTCAATCTCATGGATGAAACATGTTTCAAAACTTGGAAGGAGTAAAATTTATAATTTGTAAAGTTAAGCCAATTACATCTTTTCCATTGAGTAACAATTATTTTCATTAGAGCCTCAACAAACTTGCATATAACTTTATGGTTTTCTTATTGCGTGGATATTGATTTATTGGGGTTTTTTTAAAAGTAATGAGTACAACCACTGTTGACATCCCATATTCACTGTTATCTTGTGTAAACATTTATATTCTATATTATTTATACTTTTATCTTCTGTAAACATATATTTTTTTAAGTTCTTATAATTAAAAAGTTTAAAATTAAAATCATTATAAATAATAATAACATTTTATATTTAGTTAATTTATGAATAATAATAAATTTTATTTATGAATAATAATGAATCAATTCTTTGTATAAATTAATATTGTTCATCATTTAATTTTTTATACAAATTTATAGTTATTCATAAGAATTTGAAACATACACTATTTATTATTTATAACTAATTTAAAAGTAATTTATCTTTTCTCAAAAAAAATTGTTCTTGTTCATAATATAATTATTTATACAATTTTTTTGCTCTTCATAACTCACTTCCATTTAAACTTGTAACAATATTAAGAAGTTCAAAGCCCATCTCTTTATGATAATTTTTTTGCAATATACATTTGAAATTTATTAGGAATTTTAAAAAACAACAAATGCTTATTGGCTATCCTTTGATATATATCACAATCCTTCAAGTCTACTGCAAATGATAATTTATGTTTGTATGAATAGGGTTATTTCTCTATCAAGTTTCATTGTTAGGTGTGAATAATGTTGTTCCTCTAACCAATTTCACTAATTGATTTCATTTACACTCTATTTAGATAAGTTTACAAGTATTTGTCTCACCTCACAAGATCATAACACTTGTCACAATTTTGTGAATGATAGATAAGAGGTATTTCTCATTAATATCTTATTTTTAAGTTTATTTTATAACTAAAATATTTTGTGTAATCCACTTTTGATAGAATATAGTTTATTCTTCAAGTTTGATCTTTTTATGACTAAGAGTGCTTCCTCTTGATCTTAGATTTTTGTGTAGGTTATATTAACTATATCTCACATGGTACTAGAGCAGGTTGAGTACCTTGGGTAGCCTATTATGGAATCATTTTCAATAACCTATTATGCTCTTCTTTTACATCTTTTGAATGATCCGAAGAATCAAAGAGATTTAGGACAACTATCAATTTGAAGTGGGTTCTTTCTTGAGAGTTTCTTGTAGGTCAATTATGGATATTATAGGAGGCATTCAAATCTCACCACTGCATCCATATTTTCAGAGAAAAGTAGAAGCACCTCCACTTTGTCTCAGTTAGACATCGGACCCTCTTTCTTGTTGAAGGCTTTATTGTAGACTTCCAAGCAGATCTAGTGAAGTCTTTCCTTTAAAAAATCACTTTTTCTCGGCCATCAAATCTTCATTTATATAATCTCCCTTCAAAAGATTTGGTTTTCCATCAGTCTTATTGTTTTTTAATTTTTTTTTCAAAATAAATTATATTATAATTTATTTTTAATTATTTTTTTGGTAAATCGATACATATATAACAATATATCAAAACCAAAAAAAATCATAGATATTTATATTTAAAAAAATAGAAATAACCAAAAAAAATCACACACAAAAACAATAAAAATAATAATAATAAAAATCAGCGCATATTTTTTAGTTTCTTTTTATTAAAACAAAAAAATTCAAGGCACATGGCTCTCACAAGCCATGGCTTGTTCTAAAAAAGGGGGGGAAAAATAAAAAATCAAACATTGCCCACATCAAATTCAGATTTTAATCAATTTTTTAAACTAAAACAAAGAATCAAACATTGACCACATAATTAATTGGTCAAAATTTTTTTTGTTTTTAATCAACTTTATTAACAATATTGATCACATGCTAATTAATTAGACAACATTGATTTTTTTTCCTATTTTTTCTCACCAAAAAATATAATTACATATGTGACCAATCACTTGGTCAATGGCGGGCTCACACAAAGACAAGTCCAAGATTCTGGTCAACATTTGCAAACATTTACACTTGGACATTCCATTATTTTTTATGACAGTTTCGATAAATTGTGGTAACAAGTACCACTACTCTCTGCAATTCGTCATTATGTTTGACAAAGACCAGTGGGTGGGGCCAAGTCTGACAGAGGGCCAGAGCCCCCACGAAAAAAACTTATGTCTTCATATCTTTGTTCACTGCTTAGTCTACATGCCTAGTTGGCATTGTCAACTTCATCCAACATGCTCACTTTCCGTCGGACTATCTTCCATTCAGTATTTTTTGCATAGTTCATGTCTCCTCAAAGTCCCTTTCTTAACGCCTTATATTCTTCTTTGGGGACACTTTCAAAACCCCTCTCTTAGCGCCTTGACTTTTTTCATAAATTTTTACAAAAAAAAAAAAAATCTTTCATTGTAAACGGGTATCTTATTAGGCACTTTGTTTGTCAGAGTCTATCTATGTGACTCATTTCCATTAGCGTATCTTTCAACTGCACTGAGATAGTGTCATAGCATGTGTCTGTGTGTGCTCTTATCATTGCACACTTTTTCATTATTTTCAGCACTTTTTCCTCGATTATATCTTTGGCATTAGGTTCACATGTTGAAAATCTTCAATAGTTTCAGAGTTATTCTAGTGTGTTCCAGTATTTGCAAGGTGATGTTCGAGTGGTGGATTTGTCCACTCATATAATTATTGGATTCATGTACTTCTCAACTATCTTTGGTTTTTTTATTAGGTTTGTGGGGCAATTTCTTCAGGCACGTCGTGGGGCCATTGCTTCTTGGAGTACTTATTCGCAACTTGGTGACCTTTGTTGAGTGACACCATTTTTGTGTTCACTTGTCACCAATTTTGTCAGCGTCTACAACAGAAACAGGGATTGTTATCTTCTCACAATTCAGCGTTGTGGGGGGCGGGGTGTTCAAGCAATGCTTCATTGAGGTCACTCTATTACCCAACGCTTTGGCGATCAGTGTTTAGTTTAAATGATCATTGTATTCAGCGCTTCCTGCTTTCACTTTGTGGTTATAGAAACTCGACATCCATGTATTCAAGGTAATATGGATTGGTGTCTATAAGGACACTCAACTTTACACTACTTCAGGGGCATGGCCTTCTTCCTTCATCTTCTCATAGAGAGAATTTTTTCTTACAGATTTTTCTCTTTTCTTTTGTGTTTGAGAGGGTCATTTTGTACATGTATACCTCATCGGGGCTTGTGGCCAAGACCAATTGTGTTTTGTATATTTATATTTTACATTCCTCCTAAAGTACACTTAAAGGGGGGTGTTGATGTGAACAATGTTGTTTCCCTATTAAATTAGACGTGAACGAGGTTGTTTCCCTAATCAATGTCATTATTTGTTTCCATTCACACTCTATCTAGATAAATTTATTTAAGTGTTTTGAGTATTTATCTCACCTCATAGAATCATGTCACTTGTCACAATCATATGAATGATAGGTGAGATATTTCTCATAAATACTTACTTTGTAAACGTATTTTGTAACTAACTTACACATTTTGTGTAAATCACTTTCGATAAAAATACAATTTATTCTTCAAATTCTATATATTTATAAATAAGAGTACTTCATCTTAATCTTAAATACTTATGTAAGCTATATCAACAGAATCTCACAATTTTAGAACAATTTTTGAAATGCATATCACTAATGCAATTCCAAATGCAAAATATCAAATTAATGCATATAAATGGTGCTTCCAAAAATGTTAACAGATGACTGACCCACAAAATAGGGTTTCTTGCATTTCATAACGGCATGTGCAAAGAAGACCTCCAAAAGACCAGCAAGAAGGATCAGGATTAAATTGCAAAGTGGGGCAAGGTTTGCAAATATCACTTCTGACGAGGACAACATAGCTAAGATGCAATATCTGAAAACCACCACTGCACATCGAAGGAAATGTCCATCAAGAGCCAAAGCACAAACTTCTGATAGGGACATTGCATCTGAGATATAACATAAGAAAAATGCATCTTCGAAGGTAACATGATGATAATTTTTTGGATCGAGATGGAGAAGATATCGAGGAGACAGAAACTTTTGTTGGGACATCTGACCTGCTTCACGGATCTGATCGTTTCTCCTCCTCCTGTAAGTGTTCATGGTGTATCGTGTTATGAGGGGCCTTTCGATTGCGATGATGATGTTGTCATTGTGGCGACATATAAGACTTCCACATGCAAGCCCAAACGTGGGGGATTCAAGGATACTCGTCCAGAGAATCTACTCGACCTTGTTTTGAAGGTTTTCGCAGAAGGAAATGAATGCCATGCAACTGTCATTTCATCACAACCTTTACCAGTGGGTTTAGCTTGTGGAGTTGCACGCAAGATTTCAAATTCAAGGGCAGACTGCCGTTGATCAGAGGAAATGATCCATGCCTTACCCAAATATGAGCGTCTCATTGGCGGTATAGTCAAGAATCAAAATGCCACAAACCCTTCCAAAAATTGACTTGGACATGTATGCCAAGTGTGGTATCCTGGAGGTTGCATGGAAACTGTTTGACAAAATGCGACAGAGAACTGACTCTCCATGAAATGCGTATTCCAAACCTAGACCTTCAGAGAATGCACGCAAATTGTTTGATAAAATTCCTGAACGAAATTTGGTATCTTGGACAGTATGAAGGTTGTTAAATATGGGATAATTGTTTGCTAATAGGATGGCATACAATTTGTCTAACGAATTCAATGTAGATAAGCATTCTAAAAATATGAAGGTAGGGTATCATATTATGGTCAAATCCATCTCTGGGAAAACCATTTGCCTTTGGGTACAAATCATGTGATAGATTTTCAATGGAAGTTAAATCTCACACAAGGGTTTCCAGTGGATCAACAACGCCTTATATTTGAGGGCAAACAACTTGAGGATCATACTCCTCTTTTGAGCTACAAAATAGTCAAAGATTCCACCTTCATTTTGGTGTTGCGATTGCAGGGAGTATTTTTGGTATCAAGGATGCCTTCAACTTCCAAACCTTTGTCTTTTAAAGAAGTGGTGAAATTTTCAGTCAACAAACCGAGTGTAATGAAGCCTTCTTCCATTCCCAAAGCCTATTTAGTGGAACATGTTGAAAAGGTGCCAATAATGGAAAGTACACACGAGGTTGTGCTCTATTATCAAGGAGATATAGAAAAAGAAATAGTTATATGCAGATTTAATGGATTTTAGCCCTCTATAACGGCTTTGTATCAATGGATTCATTTGACATGGACAAAACATTGTGAGATCTCGCTTTGTTCCAAAAGTTTTTTCCATTTTCAGCATTTTGAAGTGGAAGCCTATTAGAGAGTTTTTACAGATGGTACCTGGTTTTGGGGCATTGGGAAGCTCTTCATCACCCCATGGTTTCCAAAATTTGATCCAAATTCTCTCTCAGTGACCAAAATGCCAATTTGGGTTCGGCTACCCAATCTGCCTCTACATTTTGGATGGACTTTTGAAGAGATAGGTAATTCCTTGGGCACCTATATCAAAAGTGATATTGAGAGATCATTGGTGGGGTTGCATACATTTGCTCGCATTTGTGTGGAGATGGATCTTAACAAGGGCCTATCAGATAAAGTCATTTTCAAATGTGGAAAACTTCAACACATTCAAATATTGGATTATGAGAATACAGCGTTCTGATATAGAAATTACAAATTTCCAGGGCACCTACAAACTACATGTCCCCAGGGACAAGCCCATCCCCCTCCCCCCAAAAAAAAGGGATGAAAACAACATCCAAATGATGGAGTTTTCCGGAGCAAGAGGTAGTGGATGAAGACAATTATTAAGATGAGGATATACATCATACAAGAGAGCCAAAAAAGAATGAATTTAAAGACTCTGATACCCAAGTTGAGGCCACTGTCCCTAATGTGATGGAAAGAGGAGAAAATCATAATCCATTTATGGGGATTGATTCGAATGACCTTGACATGGGGGATTGAATAGTGTTAATGAATCGGAGAGATTTGACTCAGTTAAGGAGCTAGCAATCCATTCAAATACAAGACTCTTGATTTCACACACTTCTTTAAATTTTCAGACTTCAAATCTACAGATAATCATGGTGGAGGCCCCACAAGGGGTTTATGCACGAGGTTAAAAGGAAGAGTGGAAATAAGGGCAGGATTGAATATTATCTAGGATATATTTCCCATTAACATTTGGCCTATTGATTCGTAGGCACTTGGTTTTGACTTTCATACTTGTCTTGTATGTTGTTATACCTCTTGTTGTAGTCATCACTTTGTTTGGTGTTGATGTTTTCCCTAATGCAGAGGGGCTTTGTTATACTCACCCTGTGGGGTGTCGTCGGTTGCTATGGCTCATTTCTTGGGCACTTGGGGGTTGTTTACAAGCTTTTTATCTTCAATGCTTCGTGCATTTACATGATAGTAACTTTTTTCTAATGAATAAAAGTTATGGTTTATTCTAGGGAAATAAAAATGTGTCTTCTAATCAATGGAAGCATCAATCGAGGGACAAAAAAGAATAAGATGATGAGAATGTTTCAATTGCCCAAGATCCTAAATTTAACACTCTTATGAAATCAGTTGTGGAAGTAAATGGAGGTTCTGCCACAACAAAAAAGTATCCATCAAAGGTAAATGGATAGAATATAACATGAAGGCTGCCCTGACAGATGTTGAGGACAATGGAATGTCCACAATAAAAGAAACAGCGAAGTGGTGCATCTCCCTACAAATGTGACTAGTTTGTTGTTTGGCTTAGTAACCACCAAATAGGAAGGGCCCTATAAAAGTTTTGATAGACAAGGAAGAGCAAGAAATTGTTACATGTGGCCTTGTCCATGGGTTTTGAAGTTATTCGCCTAAATGCCTATGTTGCTAACATATGTCAATACAAATCAAATTCATTCAAAAATGGCCTACTAGGTTGTCAAAACAAATATTTGATGAGAATGTTACAATTGCCCAAGATCCTGAATTTACCACGACTATGAAATTTGTTGTGGATGTAAATGGAGGTTTTACTACAAAAGAAAGTATCCATCAAAGTTAAATGGATAAAATCTAACATGAAGGCTGCCATGACGGATGTTGAGGACAATGGAATGTCCACAATAAAAGAAACAATGAAGTAGGGCATCTCCCAACAAGTGTGACTAATTTGTTGTATGGGTTAGTAACCACCAAGAAGAAGGGCCCTACAAAAGTTTTGATAGACAAGGAAGAGCAAGAAATTGTTGCATGGTGCAAAGATATAGTTGACCTTGTCCATGGTTGTGAAGCTATTCACCCAAATGCCTATGTAGCTAACACATGTCAATACAAACCAAATCCATTCAAAAATGGCCTGCTAGGTGGTCATGGTTCTTTGGATTCCATAAATGTCATCCTAAATTTACAACAAGAATAGTAGAGCACCTTGAACATGACAACAATCTCGAATGATCCCCAAAACTGACTCACAAAATTCCAGGCATTCAAGGTTCTAGTTCTTGATTTCCAACACCATTCATTGCACATGTACATCGAATTCCAACAACTTTAACGAAATTGTGTACGTGAACATCATTACCCTCTCATGGAGCTAAAACCAAGTTTTACCAACCCATAAGTTTAAGTGATTATAACACAAAATTCTGATAATTACCTCGTAATTATACATTTTATCTTGGAATAATCACTTTGTCGTTAGAAGCCTTCTTACCTCTACGACCTAGACAATACGGCAGAGAATACCAATGAACGATCTCATAAATATGGCTGTCGTATTAGGTTAAGGCACAGATATTTTAAGATTCGGTACTTGAATCTGGTATCTCTCACCCAAATAGATGCCGAGTATTCCAAGCTTGATAATTCTAAAACCATCTGTCTATTAAGAGATATTACATCCACATAAATTACAACGCTTCCATTGATTAGTGTATTATGCAATAAGACAATCGTAGTAATAAGCATATAGGTTTAGATGGTTGATTCTTCAAATCAAACCAAGTGGTACAACAATAATTTAATGCAACAATCTTTAGTAAGAGAGAGAGTTCTCCCAAATTAATGTTCAAGGAGTCTAAGAACAGTCTTTCTTGGCAAAGTGAGCTTCCTAGCTCAGCCTACCGTAGAATAAGGATCATACATCGTATCCTTTCTTGCCATCCATTCTCAATTTCATAAGATCAAACAAATTGAATTAGTTTTTTCTACAAACACACTCTTCCATACAATGGATCTCATCAAAGCCGTACATTTTATTGATTAATCGTAGTTAAGTTACCGAAGTAAATAAGGAACTTTCAAAGATGTATTAAAGCAATACAAATATCACAATTCTTCTTAATTTCATCTATTAGAACCTTTAACACCATTGCGATTAACAAGAGAGCCTTCACATAAATCAAACTACAATCTTTCACAATCTCTCAACTCAAGACAAGGTTTGCTCTGCTTAATGGTAGGCCACTGTCTGTGCTAGTCATGGATAACAATAGGATTCATTTCTATAGAAACAAATCAATGTATTAAAGTCCATTCTATCTATGATGTAACCATTAATAGTCTTACTAGAATGAGTAACCATCAAACTATAATGGACTAAATAACTACAATTCCACAATATATGTTTGTTCAATATGTTCACTTCCATAATAGAATCCTCTTCATTTCACACAGATTATATTGATGATCCTTGTTTTCTCCAATTGTAGTGATTTAGTCTCATAGTCAGAACATGGTGACTTTCTGTCACTCATCCGCTTATCCCAATAGTCTCAAACTTCATTGGAGGTTTAACACAAGTTCAACATCAACCACTCATGTCAGTAAAAAAAGTTAAGATTAACATGTACAACAGTAGCCAACACAATCCATTAAGTTCACATTCCCCTCGAGAATTTACCAATACTTAACAACTCAAACACCAAGCAATCATTACACAATCTCCTTGCAAGAAAAACTCATACCCTCATTGCATGGCTGCTTCTAACAAGTCCCGAATTAGGTGGCTGTATTCGAACTCTATTTTCTTAATTACCACTACAACTGAATCAAATAATCAACATAATGACTTGGCAGAATCTCAAAACATGAAATACTTGTCACCATTTTACCAAACCACCAATTTAAGGCTTCCTGAACAGAATAACCCCTATTTCCATATTGAGATAACTAAAGTAAGAAAATCATGAACCACATTTTCATAACCCTCACATATTCTACTGTTTAAACTGCCAATAGATATGGTAGATAACCACAGTTGTACAGAAGATCAAATCTCGCAAGATTTCAATACAACCATCCATCCTTTATAGATTTACTTTAGGCATTCTAAAATATACAAGCAAGACAAGCATGATAGGTTAGTCCCTATCTTTACAACTTATTTAAAGGTAATCATTGCTAAGAGAAAATTGTAGACCTGGTATGGCAAATCTAATCTCATAACATTTGTTCATTTAAAGCTTCATGTGTCATCACATGTAATAATGCAAGAAAGATCAGTTTACCCACCTCATAAGAATAGTTTTGAATACATCCTCACAAAACATAACCACCTTTGAATCAATCTTGTGTAAATGATACATCTAGGCTCAGCAAGGTCAAGTTTATTTTAACCAAATCAGACCCATAACTCTATATAGAACCGTATAAGTTCCTACCACAGCTGTATAAACAGGTAAACCATCTTTTTCACTTGCCAAACAACCATGTTTACTAACCACTGTACTGAACCCTGTTCTTACCCTCATGCGTGCAGGAATACTATAGTTTTACATGACTGAATTCAAACATAAGAACCTTTATGAAGGTCAATCACAACTTGATTCACATATCCAATAAAGCTTATTGGTTTATATGCTGCAATCACCCTATATGAAGCAATTTCAGACCTCTGTGTCTAGAAAAGACAATGACATAATGAGACAATGCAAAAATATGAACCCGCACTTGACTCATTATTAATGAGTAACATCATTAAGTCATACATTCATATGTGAACATTGCCGAAGATAAGAAAATCATGCAAAAACTTTGTTCAAGATCTATATCTTTTCAAGCTCATTGTATTATTGAATTGAGATTACAACAGCATTCATAATATTTTCCATTGACTCGTCAAACTTATAGATTTCGCTTTGCGAACAAAACTAGCAACCGAATGAACTCAGAAATTCAATACAGGTTACACCAACAACAAAAATGTTCAAAGAGCTCTTCATAAATTATTGTTTCAAATACGGGTTACACCAACAACAAAAATGTTCAAAGAGCTCTTCATAAATGATTGTTTCAAATAGTGAATCCCCACAAAGCACCAAGCCCTTTCTTGGCAGACAATTATAGATCTACTGTCAAATTCACTTGGAGCAGAACAAGGTAAACCAGCTGATAGCCAGAGGCGTTAAAACCACTTTATAAGATAGTTTTGAAACATCCAAATATCAAGGGTGGTTCAGCATTGAGTATATCTTACACTTCTTAAGATTTCCCAAATTACTTTACCCCTGTTCTAAGACAAGAAAAACAAACAGAGCACAATCAGTATAAAAACTGGGATGTTTTGTCATCTAAACTCAAAAAACACCTCTAAAATCATGCCATGAAAATTACACTCTAGAAGTCTAGTACATTTATCAAATAACATGATGGAATCAAACTTGATTAACAGCATTACAATGTCAAGCGCATTACAATGTCAGGGTTTCAGCGCATCCATAGATATAGAAATGCACATACAACTGGTGACTCAGAATGTAAAGACAATTAACACTACAATATTTTAGATTCTCTTTACACAGAAAGCTTCAACCTTCTCTCAACATAAGCCAAACAAATCATAAATATTAAGTTAACCTGATATCACTTTCACTAACCATCATAATGAATGAAACCAATGCACAAAGAAAAGCTACAGCCCTGCTAAGGCAGTTTCAACATTTACAGATCACTCACACAAAATCATTATGCTCAATCAAGGTACTTTGGCTTCACAAGCAGTTTTACAATTATGAAAGAGTCTACCAACTTCCATGCAAAAATATAGTTACTGTCACACTTGCAATTGAGTCTAAAAAAACATCACAAACAGCGAAACTCAACCCAACTCACAATGCTATAGAAGGCCCATATTAAATGACTTGATGTCATTACGTATAAGTAATAATTCAAACTCAGCAAAATAATGATCAAGCACCTAGAATCAAATGAAACAATCAAACAGGTCATCTTACAAACCAACAGAGTAAGCAAAGACCCTATTAAGACTTCCCAACAGCCTAGATCAACCATGAGATGATCATCACTCAGCTAGAAGCCTTCCACACGATACAATCAGCGTCACTAAACAAGTAAAAAATAATGGCAATATAATACCGTCCAAAAGCATAACACGTTTGTCAAGTAGATACATTCAAGTTACACACTCTGTGCTATTACACTATAAGGCTGTACACCTTCTGAGAAACGATGCACTTCCTTACAGCAAGTTTTCCACAAGGTAAAACAACATACAAGACCCTTGCATTAAGTCTTAAAACGTTCCAAGGTGTTACAAAACACAAGCATTATTGCAATAGTACAACAATCAACAGAATGTCAACCCAAAGGCAAATAGGTTAGAAGAAGCTTGAAACATAACAGAACTTATTTCACAAGGCACTACCCACAGCTAACCAACAAGGATTATTTTAAACAAGCATATGCACATACCCATGAATCACTTTAATTTCCTAGTTACACAATGTGCCTCACACATTGACCTCCATCTCTGAGCTCCATTTCTGTATCTTCATTCTCGGCATCCTCACACCAAGCTCCATCTCTGAGTCCATTTCTGTATCTTCATTCTCGGCAGCCTCACACTGAGCTCCATCTTCTTTCACATCACCGTCAGTCTCAAGCCCATCATTGTGCTTCTGTTTGAGCGATTGTATAACATCCTCCATTTGTCTATTCACCTGGAATAGACACCATTTATTATTATATATCTACAGAATTTGTAACGTACAAATTGTAAATAAGCACCTGAGACGTGATGTAGACACTGAAAAAGTACCTGTGGTTTTACAAGAAAGTCTGTAATGTCTCCCTGGCAAGATGGGCACTTCTTAAATATCTTTTGTGCTCTCAAGGAACGTCCACCAATAGTAGTACGCTCTCGTATATCTTGCTTCCCAGCAAACAAGTCTTCTATACAATTCTTACAAAAACTATGTCCACATGGAGTAGAAATTGGAAGAGTCAAAACATTTTTACAGAGACTGCAACTAAACTCTGCAACTCAACACACACAAAGAAAGGTTAATACGTCTAAAAATAAACATATTGCAAATATTGGTCTCGCAAAGAATATAAAATCCATATGAGATATGCATGTGTCAGTATATGTACAAACCAACATGCAGGCAAACAGCTGCTCTTCCAGCTAATCCTATAAAAATCATTGATTATATGAAAATTAAAAAAAACATGGCTGAAGTGAGTGAAAACCTTTAAGCAGCCTCTCCTGTATTGTCATGAATAGCTTAGGTCTATTCTTTCTCCTACTTCCATCAGAAATTGATCTTGAACCAAGTTTTCTACTTGCAGGAGGGTCTCGTGTCCACCCCCATCGTCCATCCTGGAAAAAAAAATCTCCATTTAAAGCATTTCACTAAAAATGTGTGGACCTTTCCAATTTCACAAAATACAAAAGCAATAGAGCTTGAAGTATAAGCACATAAAATGCACACGAGTTTGTAAGATAACCTTACAATCCCAGGCCGGCTCTTTCTTTCTGTCAGTGATATCAGACGCATCCTTAAGCTCATCTATTTTAGGTAAGGGGCGTGGCCGATCCCCACATTCATCACTACAAGGGCATTAAGCACATACATTCAGAAAGCAACACAAAACCTCGTACAAGCAATTTAGAAACTCATTCTCACACATGCAAAAGAGGAAACAGCATCAAACCTGGTCCAAGGGGCAGGTTCATTGTCACAGCGAACAAACAAGTACCTGCAAACCTTAAATCCCTGTAAAAGAATTTCAAATACATATAAGATCTACTCAAACATTAGGACACAACTGTAACTGCAAGCAAACTTGACACTATTTGAGTAGAAACTGGCATTAATCTGGTAAGGACATGAGAAACACACAGCTAGGTACACTCAATTCCCAAGATGATCCAAATCAGACCAGGGATATAGAGCATTATGACACAAACCAAATAACTGACTTCCTCGTAGACAAAAATATAAATCACCATCAAGACTAAAAAACCCCACAAACAACCTATAATGTTAACCCCTTTTACTCAGATTGGGAACTAGCTTCTAAACCAAACAACTGGTAATGGCTTCCATTTATGGATAAAAATGGCTACCTGAATTCCTTTCTTACGCCAGCATTTTTCAATCCTATATATGCCATCGTACCTAACACCATTTTCCGGTGCATATGATGACCGTTTCTCCTTGTGAGACCTGAAACCATCTAACAGAGATCAAATTTGTTTCTTATTTCTCACATATTAACTATTAGATTGTAGGTTTAAGGCAACATGTATAATGAGCATAAATATAAATGACAGAAACCATCACAGTTACAAATTCAGGATAATAGAGTACCTGACAACACGAACCGGATAACCCATCTTACAACTAACCCGCAATGCCTCGTTATATTTATCGAATGTTTGATCAAAGGACTGGTCTTTATTTGTTCGCTTGTTCCCACTAAGATCTCTTCCACCACTGTCGAAAACAAAGCAATAGAATACATTTTTATAAAAAACAAATATGACACAACTTATATTTTAGATGGTTAAAAAACGAGCTAATACAAATGGGACCTATTTCATCCCAAACTACTCAAGGTACTTCCAAATGATAAAATGCAAATTTAATATCTTGGACCAACCACAATCAGAAAACAATCAACCGTGCCAAAACAAAATCTACAATCAAATACCTCACCTCCCAGTATAAAGGAACCATTCACCATGATCCTCGTCATCTTCATAACCACCGGATAGAGCCACAGACTGAGACCCATAGTCAGACTGCCCAGAAATACCAGCAACATGAGGAAGATGAACTCCCCATTGCCTGCATTCCATTCTGTCTCCCCAGCACTCACCAACAAGAACACCTTGATTTCGTTCTGGATCATTATCTGCAAGAATAGGTCCAAAGTGATCTGGTGGAACAGTGACAAAAATCCGCCCACTAGCTGCATTGGCCATGCCAGTCTTTTTTGCACGCTCAGTCGTGAAGGCCTTATCAGGCTTGTTTTGATTCTCAATAGTGCTATAAACCTTGGGAGTTCGTGAAGAGTCACCCGCATTCGCTGCTGCAGCTTTTGCCATACGAATAGCCATTACAAGGGTTGCATTAATTCTGGGCTGAGTGGCCATCTTGGGAGGAATAGTAGATCTGCATTTTGCACAGTTTTTCTTTCCTTGTGCCATCCACTTCTGAAAACACTTCAAGCAGAAGTTGTGGCCACAAGGAGTCTGGAAAAAAAGGGGATAAAGGGGGTATCAATATTTCATCTTCCTATTCATGACAGTTTAATTTATATTTAAAATATTACAATTAGAGAAAAGAACAGGACTGACAGATAATAATTAGGGAAAAAACTATAAGACCAGATTAAAATTTGAACTGAAGATCATAGGCATGAACCAAGCACCATACCACTTGTTTAGGAAAAAGAATAAAGTTATTAAGTTATAGCATGAACCAAGCACCAGACAGAACTGAAGATCATAGGCACGAACAAGAACCATACCACTTCTTTAAGAATAAGAATGAAGTTATAGTTTATAAATATAAATAATTGAAAAAATATATTTTTCTAAGAATAAGTTTTTATAATTTAGAGATTTAGATAACAGTAAGAATACTCTCAAGTAAAGGGCTAATAGGTGTGCTTACATGGTGGGTTGAACATGTAATAAAATTTATATAATTTTGAGATATGGAAATATTATATTTTTTAAAAGTTTTAACATGATAAATTTAAAATGGTAAATTACATTCATCATTCTTTCTCCCTATTAATAAATATTTATGGTGATTGTATATTAAAATGAGTTCTCTTATCTTATTATTACTAAAAATATACGAAAAAATCATTTAAATAAAATGATTACTCATTAAAAAACATTTAAATATTGATTAAAATACTCTAAAAAAATGTTGCAAAATAATATATAATTAAATTTAGCACAACAGATATATAAAACCCAACAGGAACACCAGAATTGAGATGTGTGTGCGCTTTAAAATAAAATAAATTTAACAAGGAAATAAAGATTTAATTCACAAAGCTGCCCAAGGGGTTGCGGTAGTATAGTAATGGAAACATTCATAAGGGCATGACACAGGTTCTGATAATGCAATAACCAGCCCCATAACTGCAGAGCAAATGGGGGAGGAGTGGTTTTGGTCAAAAAGCTACATTTTTGTGCAACTCATATTTACAATTTAATTTTATATCAAAAAAAAACAAATCAACAAGAACCACCAAAATAATACATTCTTCCTCCATGACCGAAATGTAGAAAGTTGCCACAAAATAGTAATGAATCACCAAAATAATACATCCTTCCTCCATAGCCAAGAGGTCGAACGTTGTAATGGAACAAAAAAAGGAAATTTCTGGATACCATAAAGTATGATATTTTTAATTTTGAAGGGCACAAATCAATTGTAAATCCTACTTCTCAACCCTAAAATATATATATATAAAATAAATGCCGATAACATGAAAGTTGAACAATGAAAAGTTTAAATCAATAATAAATTCATCCACTACATCATGAGGTGTGGTATAATAATAGTTGGGAGAAAACTGATTCGGGTTCAACCTTAGGGCAGCCCAAAACTGGATTATTGAGGTCTGTTAAGAGTATGACCCATGTTTTAATATTTTTAAAATGTGATTTAAGTTTGAAGTCAGTGGTTCTAAACTTGTGTTTAGGGTCTCTCTCATTCTCAATCAAATTTATAAAAAAACAAAAATAGATTAAAATGATATTTTTTCTGAATCAAACCCTAAACTGTGATAAAATAATGATACTTATAACCTTCCCCAAAAAAAAAAAAATAACAAAATCCAAACATTCATCCCCACTGCATAATTAAACCGATTAAAAAGAAAACGAAACCAGCACATCTTCATGTCGAGCAATAATAGGGCCAAGAAATCTATCGACAGCTTACAGCACAAGCACAGATTAAGCCCAGAATAAAGTAGCGAAATGGAAAAAAATATTATAAATAGGATCTAAGATTTCCACAATAAACCACTAAAAATAACATTCTCGATTAACATTAACATAAGTGCGTTATTCATTGGACATTCAAATAACAATGTTTGTGGATAGCCCAGCGTAGTTATTTATTATATTAAAATATAGTCGAAGTCAGAGAAATCAGAGGCTATGATCCAGTAATAAATTTGAGGAGTTCACCAGAGCTGCCACAAGTTCGAGTCAAGGCCCGACTCCCTAAGATGGCACCCCATCCAAATTTTAAACACAAAAATATGAAGTTATAGTGGGAACGCACTCACGGTAACGGGGCGTTCGGGGAGCTGCATGCAGAAAATGCAATTGAGGCTCTCATCAAACAGCTCCAGCATCGCGTTCTTCCTGGGCTTGGAAACCTTGACTTCCTCCTTTTCCGCATCGCCTTCCTCGACCGTCTCTTTCCCTTTACCTCTGGCCATGAGAGCCTGTCTTTTCTTGGCCTTCTCATCCTCACTAAGATTGGGGTCAGCCTGTATTGCTCTGATCTGGCTTATCAAATCATTCCCCCCATCAGAAGCTCCAACAGAAGAAGATTTGACACCGTCAGGGTGCTGCTCCTCCTCATTGGTGATCGAACAGTCGGGACAGAACCAATCGCCTGCAGGAACGGCCGCCAATGGGGTTTTGAGGCACTGCATATGCCAGGGGCTGACGCAGCTGTTGCAGAGCAAAACAGCACAATCCGGCGGAACCACCTTGCAAACCATGCAAACCCCATCTCCATCGCAGGGCAAATCCACCATTAAAACAACAGAAAAAAAAAATTACCGGCCCTTACAAATCACGGCGCTTAAACCCTGCGAATAAAAACAATCTCGGCTTGGCTTTGCTATGTACCGATTCGTGCAAGTGGTGATGGCACAGAACCCAAGTGCAGAGAAAAGCAATAAATGTTGTTTATATAATAATTGCCGTTTCTTACCGTAAAATCCGGATCGTTTTAGTTTTTCTGCAATAAACGGCTATCAGTTGACGCGCAGTTCCTTTCCAATCCGAAACTGGTTAATATTTTTTATAATTGCCCGCCTTTTTCTCGCTTTTGAATTTTTAAAGCTCGGATTTAGATCTTTCGCTACTGTTTTTTTTTGGCGCCGCGGTTTTTTCAACGGCTACGATTTAAAGGTGGGGCATCTCAACGGTCTGGATGGCGGGAAGTGTCGCGATCGCTGGGGGACCAGATTTAGCTAGTTTTGGAAGGTTGTGTTTAACGGTTGACGCTTTTTTTTCAATTAAAATATTATTTTTTAGGGAGTGCGGCATGTACGTTGGCGGCGCCAATGCAAAGTTAACATGTATAACCCCACACCCCAGTTAAACTTGGGTTAAATTTTGCCCTTATCCAACTCCTATAGGTAGGCCCCATTAAGAAGTTCACTACCAATGACATGAAAGACTTGACCTTCCAACTAATGTTAGTGAAGCTTGTTTCTTTTTAGATCTTGTCTTATATTATAACTTTTATGTGAAGTAAATATTTTTTTTTTAAATTAACTAAAATATTTGATTTTGTGTATGATTAGTTTTGGAAGAACAATTATAGTGTTTAATTCAATTCATTTTAACTTTCGATAAAATTATGCATTGTTCATCAATCAAAATTTATTATTTTTTTGTATATTATAATATTTACAAACTTCTTAATAGTTAAATTGCACATTTGTTAACAAAAACTATTTAAAAAATCATTTAATAATTTTTTTATTGGTGAAAATCACTGACGTCATGAAGAGTAACAATAATAATTATTGCTCCATGATGGGTGCTAGAATCTCTCAACATATTACTCTTATGGTTGTTATTAATTGAGTCAATGATTATGACGTTATCTATCTACCTTCATCCTCCATCCTAGCTCCTATCCTCTCTCCTTTCTTCTCGTTCCTTTTCTTTCTTCAGCGTCCATCCATGTCTTGAGGTGACTTGACAAGTTGAAATTATCTCCATCCATGACCTCGAACTCAAGACCTCCTTCAAGGTCAGAGCAAAGGTCCCGACTTTGAAACGCAGCATTGTGCATAGAGTAGGCAAAAAAAGTAGATCTCAAAAAAATAATGAGGACTGTCAATCTGAACAAGACCCATCTCTAAGAAATTGAACGGTGTCGACCCAGGGTCGATTCCCAATGGCCAAGATCTTTGCATCCCTGAGTGGGTTTATCTTCCGTCAGGGTCCACACTGCTTTATCCGAGTGAGAAAGCAATAGATCTTTTGCCCAATTTGGCGAGTTTTGAGGTTAAACATTTAGTGGTTTTGGACGGGACTTGGTGAAAGGCAAGACGGATTTATTATGAGAATTTGTGGTTAAGTTTGTTGCCTCATTTTAAATTGCCGGTTAAATTCCCGAGTATTTATTCTAAGGTGAGACGTGAGCCTAAGCTCAGAGGTTTGTCGACCATTGAAAACATTGTCTTTGTACTGAAGATGCTTGACCTTGGGATTGATGGGTTGGATTCTCTTCTACAAGTTTTTGATTTCATGGTGAAAGATCATAAACATCTCTCCAAAAAAAAAAATCTCCTTAAAAGTATTAAATTTATTAATATATATCAAATTATATATTTCTTCAAATATATATATATTATAAAATTTAATATTTACTTTGAAAACAAAGATCATTCCTTCATTTATTTATTTTTCAAATTTCATACCCTCCCAATGAAGTATCATAAATCCAAAAAAAAAAATTGAAGACAAATTGGTGGATTAATTTCAACTTTCTGCCAGAGGGACTTGTGGAGGAATCGCGTATCCCAAAGAGATAAAATGCAAAACATGAACAGTTTGAACCTTCATGGCGAATTGGGAATGGAATGTTTGCATTGGTTCTCTCTTTTGGACTTCATTTTAGCAGATTAAGGAGCCGCAAAGCCAGATCTTGGTGTTATGGGACAGGTATCTATATTTTAGACTAGTCTAAGCTGCACGTTTTATCCACCAACTCTTTATATTGTCCTGGGTAGATATTTGCAACTTTCCATTTCATCTTTGTGGTCATATTTTGTTTGATATGTGTAAATTTGCTATAAACTAGTGTATAAAACAAAAATTAACTATCTGATGGAAAGCTTTACGTGTTATTCAATGTGATCTACTGTGTTCTACAATATGGATTGGACAGCTTACCAGATACACTTTGGACGATTTGGAGCTAATGTGATCTACTGTGTTTTATAATATGGATTGGACAGTGTATCAGATACACTTTGGACGATTTAGAGTCAACATTTAAATCATTTTATTTATAGCCTTAAAAAAAATTAACTATGTAATGGAAAGCTTTATATATTATTCAATGTGATCTATTGTGTTCTATAATATCGACTGGACAGCTTACTAAATACACTTTGGACGATTTAGAGTCAACATTTAAACCATTTTGCTTATGGCCTTCAAAAGAAATTTTACTTGTGGTGCTTTTGAAGAATTTGTGATATTTTCAGTGGAGAATTTTACAGTCTATCTATGTTAGCAGAAACTAGAAACATAATCACAATGACAACCCAACTCAAAATTGGGATTAAATGGATTATATAAGACATGTTATAAATCACATGTATTTTTTAGATGAATTATAAAAGAAAATTATGTATTGTTATTCGTATAATTTTTTTATAATATACATTAAAAGGATTGATAGTTTTTCTACAGTTTATATAGGGTGAGTATTTTTGGATAATTTTTTTTTGAATAACACGAATGTTTATAGATAAAATTGTGTCAAAAATTTTAAATCATTATTTTGGGTTAATAGATCATGGAATGCGATATGAAATATTGATTCAAAAACTTTGACATAATTTTATTTAAAAACACTTATATCAAAATTTAAAAATAAAAAATAAAATAGAGATTGTTGCCTCAAAAATGATGGTTTGCACGTCAAGGAAAAGAAAATGATGGTTTGCAACCTGAAAGAAAAGATCAAGTTCGTAGTAAGCGAAATGCAAATGCATATTTTAATAAATTTAAAGGGTTACAATGATTGAATGGATTCTAGTTGTCATATTTTGTAGTTACCATGAAGTTTGATTACCATCTGGAGTATGTGCCATCTCAATGGACAGTGTACTCCATGTATATGTATAAATATTTAAAATGAAATAATAATGAAAGTCAAGTTCAACACATTTTTGGTTTTATTTTACATACAAATTACAATCTAATCTATCAGAGTGATGAAAATATTTCATGTATGTGTTGTTAGCATTCATAGGATGAAACATTCCAAGCCTACCAAGTGTTGGCTATAAACAAATCTAATATTTATGGTCTGGTACAGAAATTGAGAGCAAATACTACTAAGTTTTTAGGGTATTTATGCTCTGGATGAATGGGAGAGTTTTTGGCCTTTTGCTTTGAACTTATAAAAACGTTGCTCCACATGGCTCAATGCCTCATTCCTACTTCCTGCAAGGTTGAGCTCCTTTCTTCTCTCTTCGTCCACTTTGAACCACAGACTCTTTGAGGAAAATTTGCTAGCACTAACTAAAATCTCATCCAGTGACTATAAGTAAGACATTTCAGTTATAGTATTTTTGTTACATTGCTTCCCACTACATGGCAATTTCATACTTGCCATGAACAACATCTTCATATCCATTTGTAAATGGTAAGTGCTTTTTAAAAATAGCCATTGCCACTAATTTGTTTTTGAAAAATAACTAAAATCTCATCCAGTGACTATAACTAAGACATTTCAGTTATAGTATTTTTGTTACGTTGCTTCCCACTACATGGCAATTTCATACTCGCCATGAACAACATCTTCATATCCATTTGTAAATGGTAAGTGCTTTTTAAAAATAGCCATTGCCACTAATTTGTTTTTCAAAAATAAGGAGAAAAATAAAGCATGATAACAATATTCTAATACATGTCTTAAAAGTCTCTTAATTCCACTAATCTTTGTTTCTTGTAATTTTGGGCAGATTAAAAATTGCATAAATCTACATGTGCACAGATAAATTCAAGACTATTCACCTCATAGAATTCATATTTTTTTGCAAAAGGATTTTTGCAATTAAAAAATTAATTTCTTACATGTGCAAACAAAAACAAAAAAAATTAGCACCCTATTCACAAGACAAACTAAATGTTCCAGAACAACAACAGTCACTAAATTGTGGAAATATTGTGCATTAAATTACTGTACATTTGCTTAGTATTTTGTCCATTACATGTAATGTATATTTTGCATATATTGAGAACGAAAATGTAGGCTTCAAATTTTTTATGTGATATGAACCCTGATCTTTATGTCCAATTTCATGGTTTGAGGAGCATTGCTCATTTTGATCCTGTGAAAAATTTCACTCACAATATTCTTGAGCAGCTTCAAGGTCACCTTCTTACATGTTCATAATTTTGTTGTCATTGTCTCTGTTTAGAGAATGGTATCCCAAATTTGTACATATCTCATTACGCTTATTGCCTATTATGTTTACCTTATCATATGTATGTTTCAAAGTTAATAATCATGTTATTGTTTATCTAACTTGGATGGTGTTGGTCTTTGCAAGCCAAACTAGTGGTGGGGTCAATGAATATTAGAAGTGTTTTAGTTTTTTGAATGTGTTGAATCTGAATGATTATTATAACTATTTTTTCTCCTTTTTTGAATTCACATAATCTTCACAAAGTAAACATGGGATCAATATCCAATATTGTTTGTATTTTTGGAGGTTCTTTATGCAAATTGATTCTCTTTTTATCAAGGATTAAAAACATAGCATGTTTTCAACTTGCGTAAGGGCTATGATGAACTTAAACACAATTACAATGTTGAGTATTGTGATTTCATGGATTTAGAACAAAACTAAGCATCAAATTGCTTAAGCAAAGATGTAATGTTAAAAACCTATTTTCATGAGATATGATCTTGCATAAAGCTTAACAATATACTATAAACAAAGTACTATAATGCAAATAGAATACTACTAAAACCTCAAGGCTTATGGAATCAAATAAAGGTTTTACACAAACATGGATCTGAATGTTGAAAAAACAAAAAGTAAGGTCATGTTACTAACTCAATGGCTTTGCAATGTCTTTTCTATATTGCCAATGTATATACAATATACAACTATCAATTGCTTTTGGATATTTGGGCTATACTTAAATACATATACTTTGTTCTTGTTATGCTTATAATATATATACAAAAAAACCATTACTTGTATAAATAATTGTTTACACATGTATACTTTAAATTGCTTTCACCTATTTTGTGCTAATACTTTTTTTTCAACAACATAAACATCAATTACAACATGTTATCCAGGACAAAGGTAGGCACTGGTCGCTATGCTATCCTTGTTCAAACAACGATAATGTTGTAATAATTATCGTACTGAACAACAAACAAAAGCAAAATCTACCACCTCTTGCAGGGACTTGGCACATGACGCCCTTTTTATAAAAATACTAAAATTATATATATATATATAATTGTTAAAATATTTTTTTAAATGATATTAGCGAATATTTTATTTATTTATTAATAATTGGATGAAATTTTTATATATAATTAAAAAAAGGTACTTTTTAAATTGTACTAGAGTTTATTTGTTACTATTTATTGTCATTACTACTAACAATTCAACTTAATAAATTTTTATTTTAAATAAGAAGTTTCACTAGTAATTAAAACAAGAGAATTTGTTTTTATTTATAATTTTTCATTAAATTTTTTATTATATAATAGTTTTAAACTATAAAATTATAAAATAAATTTTTATTGAGATCATATTAAAAAAAATCTATTATAAAACTATTTATTTTTTAATTATAAAACTTTTTAAATATTAATATTAAATTTTATATTTTTTCAGATAACAATTTTTTTTAAATATTAATCTTAAATTTGAAATATTAAAGGATAGATATACTTTCTAAATATATTTAGGAAATAAATAATATTTATTTTAGTCCCTGTCTTCACAGGTATTCTAACTTTCCAGCGAATTAAATCATACTAATTAATATATTATTATGTCAATATTATAGTTTTATGTGTAATATTTTGAAATAAGCAGTAGGATGATATTAAATAATAGTCCATTTAGCTATTAATGATTGAATTATATATATATATATATATATATATATATATATATATATATATATATATATATATATATATATATATAAAATTATACTCAAGTTTATTGCCACCACGTATTATTATTTGTAGTGATAATTCAGCGTTCTATTTATTATTTAAAAACTTTTCTTCCAAAAACTCAAAATAAACTAGTAGAAATTCAACTTTCTAAAACAATCCAGTTCATAGAAACATCAACGTGATTTATTTTGGACTATTTTTCAATTAATGAGTGTGAATGTCTCTTAAGAGACAACATGGTTTATTATATACAGAGGCCAAAAAAAACTCTATCCATTAATAAAGATTTTATGTTTTTAAAGTCTATAAATTAACAAATGATCTTTTTTTGGAAGAAACTGTGTATGATTTTGAAGATTAATGGAGATAAATATATAAAATTTAGGGGAGGAGCATATCTATTTATAAGAATATAATCTAAAATCAATTTTAATTGAGTTGGATGCCATAGACCTAAGAATTTATTGCATAACAAAAAATAATAATTACATATAATTTATATTATCTTAAAAATTACTTGTATTAATTATTTACATAACAAAAATTAATTATTTATAATTTTTATTAAAAAATTTAGAATTTAATATTTTTAAATTATTAAATAATATTTTATTGAAATCATATTATAAAAACTTTTTATTACAAAACTTTTTATTTTTTTATTATAAAACTTTTTAAATTTAAATTCTATTTTTTTTATTTTTTCAAATTATACAATTTTATAAATATTTATCTTGAATTTGAAATATTAAACATACATATACTTTCCAAATGTCTAATTAAAATGAATTAGACGTGCCAATATCTAATCTTTGACTCTTTTTATTAGGATAATTATTATTTTTATACATGGGTCAAGTGCATTACATAAGCATGTGTAGGCACATTTCATGTACATTATAATATTATTAAATTATAAGTCATTACTTTAAATTAAGTATTATTTTTTGTATTTTTATTATTCATTATAAAGTTTCTTTTTCATGTCAATTTTTGATAGATAATTGTTTATTCAATATTATTATTTAAATTTTATTTTATTTTATAAAATATAGATTTATATTTATTATAATTTTTTTGTAGTTTTTTATAAACAATTGTTTTTCCAACATTATATTTAAATATTTTTTTGTTGATATTGTTTTACGTGGTAATTATAGATAAATATTTAAGGTCTTAGGAATATCCATTCTATTAAATTCATAGGCATGATTTTAATTTCATTCTTTATATTGTCACAAGTTTTGTGAACATTAAGAATTATTCTCTATGAATTTTTCCTGGGTTAAACATCTTCACCAATTAAATTAACAACCATTCACAAATATTAAATTTTTAATAAACTATTAAATTTATATTTATTATTTTTTTTATGGACAATTGTTTATTCAATATTATTATTTAAATGTTAATTTTCTTGACAAAATATAAAATTTATATTTATTACATTTTTTTACAGTTTATATTTGCTTGTTCAAAATATTACTTTATATTTCATAGACTATAAAAAATCAAAAGTCCCCCTTACATTCCATAATAACGACCAAATTTATCCCTTGCTCTCTTATTTATAGTGTGTTTTTAGTAGCAGTGCAATAACACCATGCAAAGGCTAAATTTGATGGTCTATTATGTATATCATTATTTATTTTTATGGTTTACTCTCTAATATTGCCCTTTTTATGATCATTTATTTTTTATTTTACAAATCAGTTTATTCTATGTATATGATATTTTAACAAAAATAATAATTTAATTGCCACATTACCTTTTTCTTGGATTATTTTCCTATATGTTACTACACTTCTACTTTAAAAAAATCTATCTCTATATATGAATTCAATTTTTTTTCATTCTTTTTTATATTAACTCTATTAAAATAGTGTGTGACTTTGTTTAGTTATAACATTCCTCCATATCTAGTAATAAGGATTGCCCCTTGCTAATATGCAACATTTATTTCACTCATCTACAACTTAGCCTTCAATATGCTTGTTGACTATTTTAACCACAAGTCAAAATAGGTCAATCAAGAAAACACTTGAAAAAGAGAGTATTAGAGCCACTTGTACAGACTTTCGTAGGTGGAGGCACTTCAGGGATGTCCCTTGACATTCCCCATACTCAATTCCATGCTCAGTATGCTTTGAAACTTCCAAAAATTAGTAAAATCATTCTAGTTTTTCCATTGCCCTCTTGGGAAGCCTCCTAAAGACCAATGGTTAGTGAATGGTACGGTTAGTAGAGGCAGAGTTGGATTGGGTTTTGATGGATCATCATACTCCATGTGGACTTCCATTTTTTGGTAATAGATTTCAGATTGGTCACTTGTGTTTTATGAATAAATGCTAAGAAGATAAGATGCTTGTTGAGAGGTGTCCAATCCCACCACCTTGCAAATTTGATAGTTTTAATTTCTAGAATGGTCTCTCTATTGTAAGTTGGATATGAAAGGAGTATAATATTTTTTTGAACTATCCTCCAATGCTCTCATACCTTTTCATCTTGCTTATGCTGGTGTAGAAGATCTCTTCTTCTTTTTATGTCAAAATTTTGCTTCTTTGGATGATTGGCTTCCAAATGATCAATGACTATTTTTCAAAGCTATAAGCAAGTAATGAGCTTCAAGGTGGCAAAGAAGATTCTATTGTAATGATCTCAGCATAATAGTTTTTTCCTCCATGAGAGAGAGTTTGAATCTCTAGGACTTGGTTGTCAGGCTTGTGACTTGAGATAATTTGTCTTCAAATGTTTAAAGCATTGATTGTGAAATATGTACGTCCTGATGAAAACTCCATTATGTATTGAAACATATAGAATACATCCCATATGCATGTGTCTTGAGTGATTCAAAGCCTTTCTTGAGGTCTTTCTTCCTTGTGCACCTCTTTGCAACTAGCATCTTGAGTGTTGAAGAAGGTTATTGGTTTTCTCATAGGCAAAGCTCTGAGATAGAGTTGGGGTGCTTTTGAAATGGGTTTAATGACATTTGAAGAGTCTCTTTTGGTTTTGAATTGTGACAAGGCTTTGGTAATAGTGTTGTCTCATAATATCTCAAAATGATGCATACACTTCATGCAAAACACAAAAGGTTGCTTAAGGCAGTCTTACCTTAATTTCTCCAAAGTCAGTCTTGACTTGACAAGATTTCATGATGTAAATGAGGCCATGAGAAACTAGGATAAGAAAATTACCTTACTAATGTACTCTAGACCTAGTATTAACATGCCAAGGCAATATAAAAGGTGTTTGGTTAAGTAAGAAAAGATATTGGATGGTGTTTCAAGTTCATACAATGTTAACTAAAAATCTATGGTGGAATACAGGGTACTCAGTTCAAAAAAGGCGTAAGAGTTGCAATAAGCCTTCAAGCATTAGTATCTAAGTGATGGAGTATGAGACATGGTCTCAATGCATGAAATAGAGGCATGGGATAGTGATCTCAATGATCTTAGAGCAAGGTAGGGAAATTACTTCATTATTTCAAACACTAAGAGTAACCTACATGGGTCTCCATTAGTGACCTACATCCAACTTGGCACTTGATGAGTGAACAATCTTAGGAACTCAAAGTTAGTCTTGAGTTTCATGAGTGTCTGAATAAGAGAGTAGTCTCTTTTGATCCAAGAGGGTTTCCATAACCTCAAGAGACTATCCATAAGTGAAAGTCACATATTTTGACATATGGAAACCTACAAGCTTACTAAACATAGAGTTACACCTACATAGCATTTTAGTGCTTGGTGTAAGCCAAGTATGAAAAGTGATTAATTAAAGCAAGTGGAATAACTAGACAAACTTGAGAGTTTAAGATGAGTTCATTGGAGGGTCTACGACACTCACAATTGCCTAGTATGGTAGAGGTTACTTTCATTGGACCTAACCTGAGGTGACAATCCATACAGTTTGAATCCTTGACTGTCAACCTATGATATGTAAGAAGAGATCATGCAAAGATGGGTAGTTAATGTTGATTGGAAATGGTGAAACACTCAAACTTTATTTGAAGATGAAATTACCATTGATGAAGTGTTAATGGTACTAGATCATCTCTTAGGAGGTTGTATACATAGAATATTCAGGTAGTCCTTTGCACTTCTAATTATGTTCTCACATGTGTGGTATGAAAGTCTCCATCTTAAGATTGATTTAAAAGTGAAGAATAGGATATACATGATAAAATAATTCTCAAGATGGAAACATCATCCTTCTTTACACCTTAAAGTGGCAATTTAAGTAAGGGTTAGGTTGAAAACTCTTTACACAGTCCAGTTTCATTCTAGTTTGAAGGAGAATTGAGAGGTTAGAGGTCCTAAAGAAGTGATCAAACATTGAACTTTAGAACAGAGGGTCCTCATGACCAAAGAAAACTATTCAAGGTCTCAAATTAACTAATTCAATAGGGAAAACATCCTCTATTTTATCTCAGAGATCAGGTACTCTTGAAAATCAGAGATCTTGCCAACCTAGTAAATAGTGCAAGTCAGACTAAAATGCATGGTAAGAGGTCTTAGAGACATCATGGAGTGATGTGTAAGGTGTGTTTGGAGGTGAATAAGTGTTGAAGAACACTTACACATGCTCAAAGCACCTAAATTGGTCAAGAAGGCTCAAGACATAGTCAGACCTAGTTAGGCCTAGACTAAGCCTAAGGCACTAATGGGTCTCAACATCTTTTATAAGGACACATGAGAATTATAACCACATTGATGATTTTCAAGGAGTTTTTAAAGACTATTTATACCTTTTGGTTTTCAAATAAATCACTCAAGTTGGTCAATTTTGTCTCAATTCACTCTAGACCTATTCAAAACGCAGTCAACAACCTGATAGGCCATTTTATTTCACTCTCATCTATATGGATGCTTATAATGGGAACCTAAGGAGTTAGGATATGTTGGAGAGGGTCCTAAAATTTCCTTTTTTGGAATTTTTTTGAGGTTTAAATGTCACAATTTTATGAATAATTCTTAAGGGGTAAAACTACTCAAAACCCTCTAAAACCCTTGCTAATGACCCGATGGACAAAACAAAGAAGGAAATGCATCAAGATGAGATATTATGACTTGGAAAATGTTTGAAACTTGAAAATTACTCCACCAAGCTTATTCCTATCAATTTTCCCTCTACCCTATTTATACGAATAGAGTATAAAACTAGTTTTCTTGACAATTTTTGATGTTTCATAGGTACAAAGTAGTTTCAAAGGATAAGGATCACCTTGGGAGATAGAGTGAGACATAATATAACTCCTCATATCCATTTAATACCTTATTCAATCACATAGGTCCCTCTGCAAGCACCTTCACTTTAGGTAGTCCAAACTGGCATAGTGAATGAAAGATGATCATCAAGTGAGAAGGTGATAACTTTAATTGGGAGGCATTTTAAGGTTTGCCTAATGGATATAAGGACAAGAAGACTCTTTAAAAGGGTCATACTACCACTTTCATGGATTATATTATAAAATTTAATACCATATTAGTGCCAAGTGTGAAGGATGAATGAAAGAAGGATGATAATGACTACATGCAATGAGAACACTTGTCCAGAATAATATTGATGATTAGGGACATATATAGAGCCTATTTCTAACCTCCCCTTCATAGTTTAATGATGTCATATGTTACTAGTCTGCCTTGAAGTGCTCAAGAAGGAGCCAATGATGAAATCAGTTTTAAGAAGCCAACTAAGAGACCTCTACGCCAAGTTTGGGGAGTTTGATGCTTCTAAGATACATTTGTTCAAAGAGACCTTAAATTGTATGTTTCATAATCCATTTTTATATAAACATAACTCCTCTCAAATTGACACCTGTTCATGTGACTCTTGAGCTTCATTCTTATCTCTCCTTTCTCACATTTTATAAGTATTGGCCATTTTGGCTCTTGTAGACTAATTCCACACCATGTATGGCAAAGCCCTTATGGTTTGATGTTGTGCTTTGCCTTTGAATAATACATGTAATATAGTTTTAAATTCATACATCATCTTGTCAAATTGTGTGAAGATATGTATAGTGAATAGTCAAGTGATTTTCATCTATCCTTGGTTTCTCTCAATCCTTCCATGTTTGATGCAAGTTATTCCACTCTAGTAGGTTATATGAAGTGTTGTCAAGTTTATGGGTCTATTTTTAGGTGTAAAAGTAGCCTTAGTTTCTAAAACTGATATATGGATCACTTACCTTGGATAGTCTTCATGCATATCACCTCTATATTGAAATACTAATGTTAGAGTATTTTAGGACTTTGAAACTAGTGTTGTAGGTATTGTTGCTTAGTTTAAGGAGTATGATATCATTGTGGAAATAATTATTGTGTATCACCCCCTTAGAATATTTTAATTTAATGTATACTTAAACCCCTTTTCACACAAGCAACCAATTAGTATAGGTGATAAGCACTTAAAGGTAAATCTAGGGAGCTAGCCCTTAAACCTAGAGGTCTACCTCTAGTATAGGCAACCCACAAGCCTAGAGGTATTCCAATGTTACCCAAATCTTAAAGTAGGCTTGAAAAACCTCATCTAGGGTGTGATATTTGGTGTCAATAGTTATGGCATGCCTGATGGGACCTAGGTCCAAAAGAGTGGAAAGATTATTGGTGTGTCTTTCTTCTGATCAGCTTTTAGAAGTAACATAGCACCAATGGCAACTCCAAATGAAATATTCTAGTTATGAGTAGCCCATGTATCTATTATTAAATATTTTGATTAATTCTTATATCTCATTTGACCCATGAGGTTAATATGAATAGCTTTGATGAAAATCCCCACTATGCATATCCCTATCAGCCTTGTTATGACCCATGTTATACCCCTCAATATAATTATCACAATTGTTATCAATCCTATGAGCCATGTCAACCCTATAGTCATTCATTTCCTTTTCCATATGGACATCATGTTGTTGAAAAACCCTGTGAGAAAGGCTATCAAGAAACCTATCAAGAAGTGCCTTCCTATCAATCCCAATATAACTCCTACCAACCATACCTTGATGCCTATCAACCTTAAGATGATTCTTATCAGTCTTGTCATGAGGAATCATATGACCCCATTGATTTTACATCAAGATGTTACAAGGCAATATATGAATTCTTTCATACTCAAATCCAACAACACAAATTTGGCCTCAATCCCCATCATTACCCTCCTCCATCAACCCCATCTCATGTCAAATCCTTTTTGGCACTCATGTCAAGTCTGCTAGATAGTGAAAATGATATGGGAACATGGGATAATGAGTTTGATATGATTCCTAACCATATCATGGAATGGTTAAGAGGTTTTGTTCAGAGGTGGATGGATATGTGGGAGGTGATTGAGGAGGAAACTCAATGGGATATCAAGGAACAACTATATTTGGAAAAAAAGTGTCTCCAATGCTCAATAGATAAATTAAATATGTGGGAGGACAAAGAGCTTAAAAGTGAGCCTGTAGTTGTTGAAGAGTCTCATGGAGGATTTGACTAAGGTGAAACCTTTATTGAAGTAGGTGTCTTTACTTTTAAACAATCCAACTTGTCATTTCCCTATGAGCTCACTCAAGAAGCCCTTTTTCCCAAGTCCATTCACAAGCCTTCAACCACACCTCATACTCCATCTCCAACCCATGAGCCTATCCATCAACCTCCCACCTTATCCCTTCTTGAAGGAGAGCCCATCTTATGGGAAGAAAAGGAAGTAGAACAAGCTCAATCCATAGCTAACCAAGAGGATGCCTCAAGTGACTATGAAGAAGAAATCACCATAAGGACTCCCCTTGGTGAACACAAGTGAAACTCTATCTTCTTGAGTGAGAATAAAGATGTTGAAGGTCATGTTGTAGCTGCCCATGAAGAATACAGCTAAAACATGAAGGGAAAGATGTTTGAGAAAGACTCCATATCAGATCATGAGGTTATTGATGAAACTAACAAACATGAAGCTGAGTGTGTTGTCAAGAATAAAGAATAAGGTCTTGTTAATAATGAAGAGCAATATCAAGTCACTCCTCCAGAAGTTGTAGTCATGAAGGAATTTAGTAAAGCTATTTTCAAAGGGTTGAAGTACTAGACGAGTCTCATGAATCCAAAACATAACATGTTGTCCTTGAAGAACACTCAACACCTCAACTTGAGGTTGACCCATTCGCATATGCATTAGAGCATGAGGAAGACCAGCTTAATGACCTCATACATCAAGAAGATAATGTTAAAGAGGTGGCGTTTCCCAAAGATAAAGAGAACAAGGATGATTGGAAGCAACAAATGAAACTTTTACAAGAGGTTGAAGAAATTTTCCAAGTTTGGGGCCAAGTACATGAAGAAAAAGCAAAAGGTCTTCATGGAAGATAATGACCAAGATTGGGTGGACTATGCAAAGCTCCTCAATGAGCTTGAGGAACTTGCAACTGAAAAGAAACTTGACCTTATGGAAAACATCGTGGAAGTCAAAAAGGTATGCCCTGTTGAACCACCATTAGAGGTTGCAATTGAGGAGTCTTGTGATAAGGTTGAGGATATTAAAATGTAGGAGAATTTCACCCCCATAGGTGATGTACTTGTAAATTCTTTGATTTCATTGATCATCATGCCAATGATGTTGGCAAACATCATGAAGGAATTAGAGATACAAGTACCAAGGTGTAAGAGGTAACATGCCTTATTTACTCCTTCATTTCATGAAGGAAAAAAGGTTTCAAACTTCCCCTTTAACCTAGGAGGAAGAGTTTCTTTCAGGTTAGTTTGTGTTTAAGTTAGTTTATTTAGGTTGTGTTTGTGTTCCATAAGTGCTTATGAAGCACATGTGTGTGGTGTGTTGTTTTGTGTGTTGTTCTTATTGTTTCTTGTGTTTTAGTCTATTTTCAAAGGCAAATTTAGTGTCATATCCATGTATAGGTGATTCAATAACCCAATGGATAGGACAAGGCAACTGGTCTTTAGCATAGAAATCATACCACCCCTAGGAAATTGCCAAGAATGTTGACTATTTTGACCACAAGTCAAAATATGTCAATCCCTTGAAAATTGAAAATTTGGTCATAATGTTTATTAGAGTGTTTTAAGTTCCCCATGGTCCTAAAAAGGTTTATAGGGTCCAACATTATGTCTAAGTTTTATACATTTGCTTAAAGTCCCTTTAAGTCATGTTTTATCACCTTTTAGGAGGTTATTTGTCAGTTTTATAGGTTTATTGGGGGTAATAAAGGTGTCAAAATGTTACCTCACATTCCATGTGTTCAAAATATGTCATATAATTGTCTCTTAACTAACAAAGCCTACAGGTATAAGTTTAAATCAAGAAAACACTTGAAAAAGAGAGTATTAGAGCCACTTGTACAGACTTTGGCAGATGGAGGCACTTTAGGGATGTCCCTTGACATTCACCTTACTCACTTCCATGCTCAGTATGCTTTAAAACATCCAAAAATTAGGAAAACCACTTCAGTTCTTCCATCACCCTCTTGGGAAGCTTCTTAAAGACTAATGGTTCATGGATGGCACGATTAGCAGTGGAAAAATTGGATTGAATGGTTTTGGTGGGTCATCATACTCCATGTGAAATTCCATTTTGTGGTAATAGTTTATATATTGGTCACTTGTGCTTTATGAATGAATGCTAATAAGATAAGGTGCTTATTGGGAGGTGTCCAATCCCACCACCTTGCAAATTTGATATTTTTCATTTCCAAAATGGTCTCTCTACTGTAGGTTAGATATGAAAGGAGTATAATATTGTTTTGAACTATCATTCAATGATCTCATACCTTTTCATTTTACATACGCTGGTGTAGAATATCCTTCTTCTTTTTATGTCAAAATTTTTCTTCTTTAGATGATTGGCTTCCAAATGATCATTGACTATTTTTCAAAGCTATGAGCAAGTAATGAGCTTTAGGGTGGCAAAGAAGATGTTATTGGTAGCAATGATGCCAACACAATAATATTTTCCTCCATGAGAGAGTTTGAATATTTAGGAATTGGTTGGTAGGTTCATGACTTGAGATAGTCTATCTTCAAAGGTTTAAAGCATTGATTGTAAAATATGTACGTCCTAATGAAAGATCCATTATGCATTGAAACATCTAGAATCCATCCTATATGTATGTGGATTGAGTGATTCAAATCCTTTCTTGAGGTCTTTCTTCCTTGTGCACCTCTTTGCAACTAGCATCTTGAGTGTTGAAGAAGAAGGTTGTTGGTTTTATCATAGGTAGAGCTCTGAGATAGAGTTGGAGTGCTTTTGAAATGGGTTTGATGACATTTTAAGAGTCTCTTTTTGGTTTTGAAATGTGAAAAGGCCTTGTTAATATTGTTATCTCATAGTCTCTCAAAATGATGAATACACTTCATGAAAAACACAAAAGGTTGCTTAAGGTATTCTTTACCTTAATTTCTTTGAAGTCAGTCTTGACTTGACAAGATTTCATGATGTGAATGAGGCCATGAGAAACTAGGATAAGAAAATTACTTTGCTAATGCACTCTAGACCTAGTATTAACATGCCAATACAATATAAAAGGTGTTTGGTTGAGTAAGAAAAGATATTGGATGGTGGTCCAAGTTTAGATAATGTTAACTCAAAATCTACAATGGAATACAGGGTACTTAGTTCAAAAAAGGCCTAAGAGTTGCAATAAGCTTTCAAGCATTAGTATCTTAGTGATGGAGTATGAGACATGGTATCAATGCATGAAATAAAATCATGGGCTAGTGATCTCAATTATCTCAGATCAAGTTAGGGAAATCACCTCACTATTTCAAACACTAAGATCAACCTACAGGGGTCTCCATTAGTGACCTAAACTAGTTTGGCACTTGATGAGTGAATAATCTTAGGAACTAAGAGCTAGTCTTAAGTTTCATGAGTGTCTTATGAACAAGAGATCAGTCTCTTTTGATCCAAGAGGGTTTCCATAACCTCAAGAGACTATCCATAAGTTAAATTTACATATTTCAACATATGGAATCCTATGGGCTTACTAAACTCAGAGTTTCACCTACATAGCATTTTAGTGCTTGGTATAAGCCAAGTATACAAAATGCTTAATCTAAGCAAGTGGACTAACTATACAAACTTGATAGGTTTATATGAGTTAATTATAGGGTCTAAGACACTCACAAATTCCTAGTATGGTATAGGTTACTTGCATTGAACCTAACATGAGGTGATAGTCTGTACAGTCTGAATCCTTGATTGTCAACCTATGATATGTAAGAAGAGATCATGAGAGGATGGGTAGTGTTGCTTGGAAATGGTTAAATACTCAAGATTTATTTGAATATGAAAATGCAATTTATTATGTACTAATGGTACTAGATCATCTCTTAGGAGGTTATATACATAGAATATTCAGGTAGTCCTTTGCACTTCTAGTTATGTTCTCACATGTGTGGTACGAAAGTCTCCATCTTAAGATTGATTTCAAAGTGAAGAAAAAAATATCCATGTTAAAATCATTCTTGATATGGACACATCATCCTTATCTACACCTTAAAGTGGTAATTTAAGTAAGGGTTAGGTTGACAACTCAATCAACTCTTTACACAGTCCAGTTTCATGCTAGTTTGAAGGAGAATTGAGAGGTTAGAGGTAATAAAGAAGTGATAAAAAATTTACCTTTAGACTAGAGGGTAATCATGACCCAAGAAAACTATTAAATGTCTAAAATTGACCAATTCAATAGGGTAAACATCCTCTATTTTGTCTCAGAGGTTAGGTACTCTTAAAAATCAGACATCTTGCCAACCTAGTAAACAATGTAAGTTAGAATAAAATGCATGGTAAGAGGTCTTGGAGACATCAGAGATTGATTTATAAGGTGTGTATGGAGGTGAATAAGTGTTTAACAATGATTACACGTGCTCAGATCACTTAAATTGGTCAAGAAGGCTCAAGACACAGTCAAACCTAATGGGTCTCAATATCATTTCTAATGACACATGAGCATTATAACCACATTGATGATTTTAGGGGAGGTTTTTAAGACTATTTATACCTTTTGGTTTGTAGATAAATCACTCAAGTTGGTCAATTTTGGCTCAATTCACTTTAGGCCTATCTAAAATGCAGTCAACAACCTGATAGGCCATTTTCTTTCATTCCCATCTGTATAGATGCTTATCATGGGAGCCTAAGGAGTTATGATATTTTGTATAGGGTCCTAAACTAGCCTTTTGTGTAATTTTTTTGAGGTTTGAACTCATAATTTTATGAACAATCCTTAAGGGGTAAAATTACTCAAACCCCTCTAAAACCCTTGTTAATAACCCGATGGAGAAAACAAAGAAGGAAATGCATTGAAATGAGATAGTATGACTTGAAAGATGATTTTAAATTGCATAAGACTCCACCAGGCTTCTTCCAATCATTTTTTCTTCTACCTTATTTGTATAGACAGGGTACAAAAGTAGTTTTATTAACAAATTTTGATGTTTTTTAGGTACAGAGGAGTTTCAAAGGATAAGGATCACCTTGGGGGATAGATTACGACCTAATATAACTCCTCATATATATTTATTTCCTCATTCAATCACACAATTACCTCTAAAATCATGTTCACTTCAGATAATCTAAATTGACATAGTGAATGAAAGATGATCACCAAGTGAGAAGGTGATAACTTAAATTGGGAGGCCTTTTAAGGTCTAACTGATGAATATAAGGATATGAGTAATCTTTAAAAGTTTCATACCACCCCCTATATAAATTGGATTGGAAAACTAAAGTTAGTACCAAGTGTGAAGGATGAGTGAAAGAAGGATGATAATGACCGTAGGTAGTAAGAACACTTGTCCAAAATAAGATTGATGATTAGGGACGTATCCAATGTATTTTGGAGCTTGTTTCTAACCCCCCATTCATGATGCAATGATTTCATCTATTCCTAGTTTGCCTTGGAGTGCTCAATAAGGAGCCAATGATGAAAGTAGTTTCAAGAATCCAACTGAGAGACCTCTACACCAAGTTTGGGGAGTTTGAAGCTTTTGAGAGACATTTGTTTAAAGATACCTTGCATGGTCTATTTCATAATACATTCTCTTGTAGACATAACTCCTTATCTTAGCTTGACACCTATTCTTGTGACTCTTGAGCTTCATTCTTTTTTCTCCTTTCTCACATTCTATAAGTACTAGCCATTTTGGCTCTTGTAGACTAATTCCATACCATGTATGACAAAGCCTTGTTGGTTTCATGTTCTAGTTTGCCTTTAAATAATACATGAAATCTGGTTTTGAGTTCATAAATCATATTTTCAAAGTGTGTGAAGAGATCTATAATGAATAGTCAAGTGATTTTCATCTATCCTTGCTTTCTCTCAATCCTTCCATGTTTGATGCAAGTTGTTCCACTCTAACAGGTCATATGAACTATTATCAAGTGTATGGGTCTATTTTCAAGTGTATAATTATCCTTAGTGTTTGTAATTTATCTGTGATGTACTTACCTTGGATAGTCTTCATACATATCACCTCCATATTGAAATACTAATGTTAGAGCATTCTAGGACTATGAAACTAGTGTTCTAAGTCTTTTTGCTTAGTGAAAGGAGTATAATAGCATTGTGTAAATACTTATGGTGTGTCACCCCCTTATAATATTTTAATTTCATGTATACTTCTACACCTTTTCACATAAGCAACCAATTAGTATAGGTGATAAGCACTTAAAGGCAAATCTAGGGAGCTAGCCCTTAAACCTAGAAGTCTACTTCTACTATAGGCAACCCACAGGCCTAGAGGTATTCTAATGTTGCCAAAATCTTTGAGTAGGCTTGAAAAAAATCCTCTATAGGTGAAAGATTTAGTGACAACAATGCCCCAGGTAAACTCAACATAATTGACATTATAATTTCTATTGTAATTGACAACAATGACTGCCCCTTGTTAATATACAAATTTTATTATATTAACTTACAACTTACTCTCTAACATGCCCTAGATAAACACAACACAATTGACATTCAAATTTCTATAGAAATTGACATAATTATGGTAGGTATTAGTCGCTATATAGCCCTTGTTTAATATATTACCATGTCATAGTTATTTATGAATTAGGAATCATTATAATATCATTAAATAGAAAAAAAAGAAAATTTATTTTAGTTGTGTTTTCTCCTTTCTAAAAATGTATGTTCTAAAAGATTTACATTGCCCATAGTTATACTTATATAGATTTTCACATCATTTATAAATTTAGTACTAATTTTAAATAAACAACTTAAATTACAAATAAACTATCAGAGTTAGCAATGCCTTGTTTCTCTTAAATATTTTTAGGGAGTTATTGTTTTTTAATATACTATAATTATTTACAAATATGTTGGGTCTACAATCAACATAAATAATTAATTTAACATTTGGTAGGATTTATTTGTTTGTTACATCCTGATTTCACCCTAAATTTTATAACCTTTGAATCTATAGATTATTAAGGTTAGCATTTGATTGTTATTACTTTGATTGAGCATTATGACATATATTGATTATGGGATAGTGATATGTTGATTAGCTTACATGATGTGACAGTTGTATTTTCTAATTTCTATACATTATGGATATATATTTGTTAATTATGCATCATAGTTTGATATATATGATGACTCAAACTAACCACATACTTGTCATGAGGTGGATGTAGGATTGATTCTTCCCTCAGAGCATGATGGAGGGAGAGCATCATCAGAGAGGATGGCATATATAGGATGATTGGGGGATGATAGAGGAATTGGTAGTAACCCAACACACACACCACAATAGAATAACTTATTTAAACTCTCTATTTGATTTAGATAGTTGTTTTTTAGTGTTGATATATTTATGTTATGATCGTGTTTTGGCTAATGCTTAAGATGATTTGATTTTGTGATATCATGAATGATTATAGTGCATAGATATTGATCCAAAACTTAAAAGCTTTGGTTGAAATATAATTCAAAAATAAGAACAACACAATTCAAATAATGCTATCTCTGAAAAGAGATGTTTTATTTATCAAAATTACAGACCCAAACATATGCTTATCTCTGAGAAGAGATGTCTAATTTCCATTTTGGGTTACATCTTCATGTATACATGTTTTGAAGGTGTGGGGAGGATTTGGAAGGTCACCAATCTCGAGGGAGATGAATTGGTTCGACTTCCATGATTTACAACAATACAGAATTCAAGGAATTACTATTTTTAGAAACTTACTATTTTTAGACTGGAATAATAAAATTCAAATTTGGGACACTTTTTTTGGGTTTTAAGAGGTCAAACTTTATTGAGAAAATATCATGCCATCTCACGATGTTCCCCTCATTATTATCTTTCCAACGGTTCAAACGGCGAGTCAATTGGAGCTACGGTGCAAAAGTTATGGCTCCCGAAAGTTCCACCATCAAATGGGGTGGACCCATCACCCGAATTGTTATCTGAATTGTTGTCTGGATCATTCCTCCCTCCTTGAGAAGTAATGGTCCCCATTGCATCAATATTTTTCATCAAGTGTGGTAGTTTTACTTTGATTTGATTCCTGTTGCATACCTGATTGTTCACCATTTCTGTCTGACCATCAGTTTGTGGATGGAAAGTTGTGAACTTCTTCAGCTCAATATTTATTTACTTTAGTTGTTGTGTTGTTTGTGTAGTCAGGGCTGTAACATCGGCCCTTTTGGATTCCTGTGGCTTGACCACCATGAGAAAAAAATTCTTGGCACTAATCAGAGAGACAGATGTAGAAGGTGGTACTTCTGGTACCCTATAGCGTCGTGTTCCAAGAGTGAGAGTGATCCTTGTAGTTCTTGATTCATATATACCATGTCGATCATACATGAATGGCTGACCAAAGAGTACATCACAAACATCTAGATTGACCACATCACATAAGACCTCATCTTGGAAAGGTTGTATTGCATATGAGAGAAGACATTGGTGGGTGACACGAAGGTTTCTCCCTGGACTCAACCATGCAATGCTGTATGGTTTTGGGTGAGGCTTCATGGGTAGATTTAGGATTTTCACAACATTAGCAGAGAGTAAATTCTTTTGACTTCCACTATCAATAATGAAATGTAGAGGCTTACCTTTCACCCATAACTTAGAGTGAAACAACCTTTCCTTGTCGTCTAGCATCTTGTCGTGTGTCTGTGATGAAGCAACAATGACTTCAGGATCAGCATCTATAATTTCTTCTTCAACCTCTTTGATTGCAAGGTCTGTATCAGGTAGAGTAGAGGATTGTGACTCAGAAAGAAGTGATTTGATAGCTCGACATTCTTCTTTGGAGTGAGTTCTAGATTTGTGATAATCACACCACTTCCCAGCCTTTCCTTCCTTTTGCTTCCAATTTTGGCCTCGTGTTTGACCTTCTTTGTCACTTTTCCATTTTGAAGACTGATTCTTTATATTCATTCTTCCATGATTCTACTCAATCTTTACTGCAAACTTGTATGCCTCACCGATGGTTTCCAAATTGAAGAGTTCCATTTCTCCCCGTATGTAACATTATAGTCTACCACGATATTTGAGAACCTTGTGTTTCTCACTTTCTTGGATGCCTAATCTTGCAGATAGAGAATGAAAAATGTCAGTGTAATCTTGAACAAATTGTTCCTTACCTTGGCGAAGTTGTTGCCACTCTATATACAGATCATCATATGCTCCAATGGGGTAGTATTCTTCCTTCACCGCTTCCACAAAATTATCCCATGTAGGTTCCACCTCAAGGCCAATGTCATCTATACTGAACCTCTTTTTGTACACTTTCCACCAATTTTTCACAGGCAATGTTGATTTCAAAAGAGCAAAAGTAATCTTTTCTCCATCGGTGAACTTATTTACAGAGAAGTAGGAAGACAATTGATCCAACCAATTTTCTACTGCATCGGCATTGATTTTACCTTCAAATGTAGGAATATCAAAATTTACCTAGACCTTGAAGGGTGTTGGGGCACTGAAAGGACATTCCCTGGTTGAGGAGCCAGGAAGTGGAGTCGCGGAGCCAGGATTTTCCATTGAAAGTGTTTGAAGAATTTGGGCAAACTGTTGTAGCATCTGCGCTTGTTGCTGTTGGAGGGCTTCATTCACCATTTCCTTGAAAGGATCGAATGTCTCGGTGTCGTCTGCCATTTGAAGTCGTTTGGAGCGAACAGGTGGAAAATTTAGAAGCTCTGTTGTTTTCCACCCAAGCTTCTTGTAGCCTAACCTCGTCCTTAGGATCATACACTCTCAAGACAAACCGCTCTGATACCACTCATCCAAAACTCAAAAGCTTTGGTTGAAATATAATTCAAAAATAAGAACAACACAATTCAAATAATGCTATCTCTGAAAAGAGATGTTTTATTTATCAAAATTGCAGACCCAAACATATGCTTATCTCTAAGAAGAGATGTCTGATTTCCATTTCGGGTTACATCTTCATTTATACATGTTTTGAAGGTGTGGGGAGGATGTGGAAGGTCACCAATCTCGAGGGAGATGAATTGGTTCGACTTCCATGATTTACAACAATACAAAATTCAAGGAATTACTATTTTTAGAAACTTACTATTTTTAGACTGGACTAGTAAAATTCAAATTTGGGACACTTCCGTTGGGTTTTAGGGGGTCAAACTTCATCGAGCGAAGCCCATGCCATCTCACGACGTTTCCCTCATTATTAGCTTTCCAACGGTTCAAACGGCGAGTCAATTGGAGCTATGGTGCAAAAGTTATGGCTCCCAGAAGTTCCGCCATCGAATGGGGTGGACTCATCACCCGAATTGTTATCTGAATTGTTGTCCGGATCAGATATTTTCATACAAACATTATTTTATGATCATGTAGTCAATGTTAACACTAATTTAGTTGCCTAACTCAATGATGGGTTTAAATGATATTCGATAAATATCATTATCTTGATTTGATGTCTTTTTACAAGAGTATTAATAATTGTGTTAAATCGTAAAACACTTAAGTTATTAAATTTGTTTGACTATGACTCGAATGGTAATTAATTAAATAGTTATTTTGATATAAATGAAAATTTTAATTAGTTTGATTTATCATTTATAAAATTACTTAAGTAAACAACTAGACCTTAAACACAAGTACTAGTATGCATGATTCATGAACTAAACAAACTCAAAGAAAGTCAAGGGAATTAATTTTAAAACTAGAAAAGTTAAATAGTGTTTTTTTATGGTTAAAGAAAAAGGAATGAATCCAAAGTTAAGTCAATGTTTTGATTCTTTAAAAAAAAAAAAAAAAGAAAAGCAGCAGGCAATGCATGGGAAGAGAAGGCAAATAAAGCTTTAGGAAAGTTTTTGGAAAACAAAAAAAATAGAAAGACGGCTTTGGTAAGTAATTCCTGCATGAAAACAAAAGGAAAAGAATAGAGATTAAATAATAAGAAAAATAGAGGGAAAGGGGCAGCGACTTCTACATGTATAATGTATAATAAGAAAAAGGTCATGAGATGATTATAAGATAAAAGAGGAGATATAGTAAAATAAAGTGATGAGATAGATTTTTAAAAAAAAACAACAAAGGATTAAAATTAGATAAGGTGATGGAGAGAGGATGACGAAGGATGGAGTAGAGGCAATGTGAGGACGTAATATAGAAAGGAGAATTTGGGTTTCTATTGTGTTTATGAGCCTTTGAATATATTGCATGATGGAGTTTGAATATTCTAGAAATATTAGAAAAAGAATACTGGGATCGCTTTACTAATCTAGTTTATACATATGATAGACATATAAACCAAATTGCATATAAATTATATGTAAAGTAGAATATAACTATTGTATTTAATATTAACTATGTAAATCGATGCCTTATGTTATCTAAGTCAACCTGGTGAGAGTAATTATCTAGCACCGAGGATACGAACTAAGGTCTCTCATCATCATACTTGGAATAATGTCTTATCAACATTGTTTCGGTCTTTGAATTGTAAATCGATGCCCTGTACTGATCCATTTCACTAAAAAAAATATAATTGCTAAGTAAATTGAATACAACAATTTATACTATAGAGTCAACAATTTATGTTTGTCTATTAGCAATTTAAAGTCATAGGGCAACAATCTTTAATAGAAGAACATCAATTAAAATTTATATCCACTCAAAGAACGCCCTATGTAGGAATGCAAGTCAAAACAAAGGAATAACTGTATTAAATAATGTATTTCCCCCTTGACCTGCCATCAATGTTCGAATCCTTTGAATACTCTATTTGGAAAAGAAATGGTAAATACATGAAACAATCTACATTTCCTTTTTATGACAAACTATTTTTAAGGTGAAACTTTATTTTGCCTAGGATTTCTATAATGTGGTTTGAACTCGAGTTCTTAAATAAATACATCCTTTCACACATGTTATTTAATATCATAATTCGATTGGGTAAAACTAGTGTCGGTATATTTGTATGGCTTTGCATGAGTCTGCTTATTGTGAATAGAAACTAGTATTGCTTGCAATAGGCTGAGCAAGAGTTATTTTATAGGGAATTAGTAATGAACAATCAAACTGAGTTTAAAACATTTAATATAGTATACATAGATGGGATTTTTGTGTATAACTAGTAAATGAATTCCTATATCACATTTGAGATAAAATATAGTTAGACAGAAAAACCCTGTAGCAAATTTAGGAACTTGTATGCCAACAATAGTTGTATATAACTTATCATGAGCAATTGAAATTTACCTATACGGATTGGTTATAGGGATGCTCGGGCTATATATATATATATATATATATATGTTTGTGACTAGGATTTCAATGAATGCTTGTGATGTCTAAGTAATTATGAAATTGATATGATTCATGTCTGAAAGGTAGAATCTTAGAATAGTAAATGATTATATTTATTATATATTTGAAACATCATTATGCATGAGACTCATTAAATGCATTTGACAAACTAAATGCGTAGTTAAGTTAGCATTCTTATACATACAAAGATAATCTTTCATAAACTAGTAAATGGATGTACATGGATATATAGGATTATAGAAAGATGAATAGTGTTATCGAGTTAGGAAGATCACTATAATTTGTGTAGATAATAGCATAGGTAGACATTTTTGTGGTGATACTCTTGAATAATTAATACTATATCCATGATTGATATAAGTATATGATGTAAATCTATATTATGGCTATGCTTCGAATGCTAGTAGAGACCAAGTAGTATATCTGTAGCATATTAGAGTTATGCAAGCATATCGAAAAGGTCAAATATGTAGCATCATTTAAAAATGAAATGCATAGACTATGTAGAGTATAAACTCATAAAGATATTTGAGAATGCCTTATATGGTGGTTTTGAGTTAAAGGTTGTTTTCATTTATGATGAGAACTAGCAGTAAATAATGAGAATTGAATATTGGTTTCTAGAGAGGTCAAAATGACTGTAATACTCAGTTTATATATTAAAGGTTCATGAAATTACTGATTTTGAAATCTTGTATAACCTTGATTTGTGTCATAAATGAATGTTAGTATATTTATGCAGACAATAATGAAACTTATGTGTAGTATATTTTGTGAAAGTATTAAATGTGCAAGTGTTTAGACTTTTATAACATAAAATAGTTCATCATGATGTGTGTCAAGAGATTATGTTTCTTTTGATTGTTAGTTTATAGTATAATCTAGGGTATATCCAGGCGATATAATCATGTACTTGTTTTATTATTATTTATGACTGTAAATTTTTTTGTTTGTGTTTGAGTAGGGTGCTCATGCACAATGATCTATGATATTATGGGATGTCATAGAGTTCTACAGTATAAAAGTTTGTTATATCTAGATGATACATATTATAATTGTTTTATCTAGACCCACACCTATATTTATTACTATGAATAATATATTTTGTGACAGTTAGTAGGACATTAAGTATGCATACATAAAACCTTTGAGAGGGTAGTGAATGCTAGGATAGAATGTTATGTAAACTGTGACTTGTTTTTTTATATCTTATTGCTTGAAAAGAAGCTTATGTTTTCATGCTTTTTTAAGACTTCTTTATATGACTATTTGTGGAAAACTAGTAGTTATGTCTTAGAATACTAGACTATGGTAATATGTGTTATCATGGGGTATAGTATGTTTGGAAACTTATCATGGTAGATGAAATCTACAATTAAATGTGTATTTTTACTCGAGTGGTAAGAACTATAGTCATTTTTTATAGTATGGGATAGAAAATAATGTAAGTATCAATCATACATTTGATAGAATAAATGTATGCTTTGACTACTCTTATGTTTAGCATGTTATGTGATGTGATTACTAGTAGAATGTAAATTGAATGAATCTTGGGATAAAATTTTGTTACCAAATCTCACTTTGATAATACTAAGTAAGGAGTGAGATGGACTTCACTGGCTCACTAGCATCACAATGCTAGATGAAAGCAATCCTGATCAAGTGGTGTGTATAAATTTGATTGAAGTATAGATCACCAATATTTGTAAATTACTATGAAAAGTATGTTTAGTGATGTTATCATTTCATGAGTATGCTTTACATGTTTGTGTGATATCTTGTAATAGAATGAGTTTTCTATGATACACTGCATATTTAGTTTTATAAATCATACACAACACATGGGTACTTGTTTGTTCTTTGGATTCTCTCATTGTCATTATCTACCTATCCATGAAGGGAGGGTCATTCTCTGATAAGAGATTGTGTAGGGGATCGATGGTCTATGATTGGTGTGGAAAATTGCTCGTTTAATGCTCTCTCTCCCCAATGTAGTACTTATTTAAAGTATACACTTGAGATTATCAAAGATACATGAATTGGTTTGACATGAGCTCCATGGAGCATAATATCTATTTATTATATTAAGGCTAAATGCCTAATGGAAATGTAATTATGTTATTTTATTATACTTCAATAGCTGTAGCTATATTATTGTACCAGCAATGGCTGGTGGTTTTTAATTACTTTTTATGATTGTAGTATGATGCATTTTCTTATTTTGATTGTGATCAGTGATTGTTAGATGACACATGCTTATTTTCAGTTATCACTTTTTGGGTATCTGGTATGATCATCTGCTTAGATTTGTGTGGTGTAATCTATTTATAGTTTATGTATTTTTTAAAAATATTTCATGTATTTCTAGTTAGCACCCAACAAGGTTGTTGCATTATTTTTAGTTTTTAAAATGATTTATTTAAACCTTTTATCTAGAACCAATTACTAGGATTTAAACATACGGGACATGATAATCCAAACCTATATATCTATGAATATACACATGTTGTATTTAATGATTTGTTATTCCACTATGAATTATATTGGCATTTGATGGGCAATGTTGAATAAATAACCCTTTAAAAAAATGTTAGGCGGGATTGATTGTCAAATTTAATACCTACTTAAGTAATTGATACACACATACTTTTAATACCATATTCTATTGAATTTTGATGATAAATATTTTTTATCAACTCTTCCTTAATTATTGTTTACTC